>CM061223.1:83276817-83313789 GCA_030844895.1 Ambrosia x helenae
AATGCTTCGAATCCCTGATCCCAGAGATCAAGTCCAAGCTCAAACCATCAGACGCATCCATTGTGGGTTTCTCAAGGGAACGCGACACCCCCTAGGGAAGCTCACACTCAGCGTCTGCTTCAGAGACGAGACCTATCAAGGACAGAAGAATTGACTTTCTCCGTTATCAGGTACCCTTCAAGTTACAACGTCCTCATCGGAAGAATGGGCATTGCCACCTTTGGCGCTGTAGTATCGACGACACATGGTCTAATGAAGCTCCCCACTCCTAATGGAATTGCAACCCTGAAGCCGTCAGCTGAAGCCCTTCTGATAGCATCCGTAGAAGAGACCAAAGACCCCAGGGGACCAGAGACGTCAGGCAATAACCCCATCCGGAAGTCAGTATAAATCCTACCTATCAGAAGCAGACCGTCAAAGTAAACAATCTGCTTCCTGATAAGATTATATGTGAACTAATCAACCTTTTACAGGATAACCGAGATGTATTTGCTTGGCGCCTCGGGGACATGACTGGATTCCCTAGAGATATGGCCGAACACTCTCTCAACATAGCTCCCTCGTACAAGCCGGTTGTCCAAAAGAAAAGAAGTTTGGCCCCGGCCAGGGCCAGGCTGCATGTCAAGAAGTGGAAAAAGCTAGTCGAGGCAGGCATCCTGAGGGAGGTGCAGTACCACTCTTGGGTATCGAATCCGGTCATGGTAGCCAAACAAGACGGATCTTGGAGAATGTGTGTCGATTTCAAGGATCTCAATAAAGCCTGCCCTAAAGATTGCTACCCCCTGCCCGAGATCGATTGGAAGGTAGACTCCCTCACCGGCTTCCAATACAAATGCTTCCTAGATGCCTACAAGGGGTATCATCAAATTCAAATGAAGCAAGAAGACGAAGAGAAGACAGCCTTCCACACCGATAAGGGGATCTTTTGCTATAAAAAGATGCCTTTTGACCTGAAAAATGCGGGGGAACCCTACCAATGGCTAGTGGATCAAGCCCTTCTCAAAGCAAATTGGGAAGAACATGGAAGCCTATGTAATGACCTGGTCATTAAAAGCAAGTCTGGGGAGGCAATGATCGAAGACATCCGAGAAACTTTCGACAACCTTCGAAAGATAAACATGAAGCTTAATCCAGTAAAGTGTTCCTTCGGGTTCGAGGAGGGGAAGTTCCTTGGCCATATTGTCGGAAAACAAAGTATCAAGGCAAATCCAAGTAAGGTCCAAGCTGTCCTGGACAGAAGTCACCCACCATGAAGAAGGAAGTGCAAAGCCTCAACGGTAAAATTGCTGCTCTAAAACGTTTTTTTACCTAAGTCCGCGGAAAAATCCTTGCTTTTCTTCAAAACACTCAAAAAATTGTGTTGATAAGAAGGATTTCCATTGGACAACGGAGGCAGAAGCTGCCTTCCTTGAGCTCAAGAAACACATAGCTTCCCTGCCAGAAATGGCAGCCCCTGAAGAAGGGGAGGTAATAATAGTTTATTTGTCCGCAGGCGTGGAAATGGTCAGCTCAGTCCTCTTGGTTGACCGAGGAAGAGAGCAAATACCCGTCTACTTTGTCTGCAGGGCCCCCAAAGACGCCGAAGTTAACTACACCCCATAGAGAAGCTCGTGTTAGCACTTGTGCACACTGCCAAGAGGCTAAGGCGGTACTTCCAAGCTCACCCGGTAAAGGTAATCACAGACCAACCCATACGATCCGTCTTAGAAAGACCAGAAGATTCGGGAGGTTGGCAAAGTGGGCAATTGTCCTACGGTAGCATAAGATAGAGTCAAAGGCAATGTTGTTAGGAATGTTCCACCACGTCAAGGTGACACTCTGAAACTTTGAGTATTCATGGATGCTCTTGTTATTCCCAATAAGACGGCTTGCGATCCCCCCTCTCCACGGGAATAAAAAAAAGGAAGCTGTAGGTATTATTGCAGGTCAATCTACAAAGGGCAGGTGCTCGCTGATTTTCTTGCTGAGTTACCCATCCTGCAGACAGAGGAAGAGATGAATGAGGTTGGAGAACAGCCTGACCTCAAGGGGAAATGGTGTCTTTTCACTGATGGAGCCTCAAGTGTAGAAGGTTCCGGGGCTGGTCTCGTCATCAGGGACCCCCACGGAACTGAATACACTTATGCCCTCCGTCTAGACTTCCCCTGCACCAACAACGTTGCTGAATATGAGGCCCTCCTAGCCGGGTTGAGATTGGCAAAAAGTATGAAGGTACAAGAACTAAAAGTCTTCGTCGATTCAAACCTGGTGGTCAAACAGGTAAATGGAGGGTACACAGCCAAAGAGCCCTCGATGATTAGGTACAAAGATAAAGTCAAAGAGTTCATTAAAGAATTCAGAGTCTTCACACTAGAGCAGGTGTCAAGGACCAAAAACAAGCAGGCGAATGCTTTGAGTAAGCTAGCTTCCTTGACATTCGCCCACCTAACCAAAAAAGTCCTAGTCGAGGTGCTTAGAGAACCGTCCATTGATGATAAGGAAGTGCAAGATGTTGTCACCGAAATAGAATCCACATGGATGACGCCCATTGTGTCCTACCTAAAGGAAGGAAAGCTGCCAGAAAACGAACAAGACGCTAAGCGGTTGGTCATCAAGGCAAGACAATATGTGGTCGGGATGACAAGCTCTACAAGAAGGGGTACTTGGCACCCCTACTTAGTTGTGTGGGCCCCAATCAGAGCAACTATCTCATTAGGGAGGTACACGAAGGCATATGTGGCATGCATGCTGGACCTCATTCCGTGGTGTCAAAGCTTATGAACTTGGGTTATTATTGGCCAACCATGCACAAGGATGCCTTCGAGACAATCCGGAAATGTGAAGCTTGTCAGCTGCAAACACCAGTTAAGACCAACCCCAAACATGACCTTGTCCCTATCATCTCGGCATGGCCTTTCTACAAGTGGGGCATGGACATAGTGGGTCCCTTCCTACAGGCCCCGGGAAAGTTAAAATTCCTTCTTGTAGCTGTTGATTATTTCACCAAGTGGCCAGAAGACAGGCCATTAGCTACCATATCGGGGAAGCATGTGATAAGTTTCGTGTGGGAGCAGATAATTTGTAGATATGGGCTGCCCGGGAGATAGTGACAGACAACGGAAAGCAGTTTGCCAACAAACCTTTCAGCAGCTGGTGCTCCGAACTAGGCATCAAGCAAATCTTCAGCTCGGTAGCTTACCCCCTGTCCAACGGACAAGTTGAGCGCATGAACAGAAGCATCGTTGAAGGTATTAAAGCAGGGCTAGGAAGATGTGGCAAGAAGTGGGTCGACGAGCTCCCAAGCGTCCTTTGGGCTATCAGGACCATGGAAAAGACAAGCCACCAAAGGACACCCTATAGCCTCGTCTTCGGAAGCGAAGCTGTCATACCAGCAGAAATAGGGGTAAGCTCAGGAAGAAGTGCACGTCAAGACAATCGACACAACCAGAAGGAGGTGCTACTCAACCTAGACCTCCTTGAAGAGTCAAGGGACCAAGCCTCCATCAGGGAGGCCAGGTACAAAAAGAAACTTGAAGCCTACTACAACACAAGGTTGCGAAAAGAGGCCTTCAGGCCAGGAGACCTTGTGTTAAGATGCAATGAAGCCAGCAAGCAGCAGGATGTAGGAAAGCTAGGTCCCCGATGGGAGGGTCCTTATGTCGTCAAGGAAGCCCACAAAGGAGGATCCTACAAGCTAGTTGACCCTAACGGCAAAATGATCCCAAGGCATTGGAGTGACAAACACTTGAAACGTTTCTATGTTTAATGGTTGTAATGCTTTTCTGTATTTCCAAAGTCATGGTTAATGAATGAACTATGTTTTAAACGATTCGCTTGTCACTTATCTTATCAAAGGGTGAGCCCCTCCTAACAAGGCTCCATGGGATCCGGCGCTATACCTACCCATGAAACGGGGATGAGCTCCCAGGCCACAACTGCTCAACAGGCAATAAGGCTAAGTAACCTTCCTGTATACAGGGTGAGTCCCTAATACAATCCACGACTCCATGGGACAAGTCCTTAGAAGGAATACCTAAACCCATGAAAGAGGGTGAGCTCCTCACACCAAGACAGCTCCCACATGTTCACAATACACAAAAACGAACATATTGCGGAAACAACCACTTAAGTAGGTTCAAACATAAACAAACAAGCTGATAGGATAAGTATTGCATCGGCTCCTTAGCTAAGTATCCTGAGTTGGGTGACTGCAGCACCCCCCTCAAGGAGAAAGGTTAAAGACATTGCAAACACTATAAACGACAAGTAAAAGATTCAAGATAACCAAGCATTGAACATAGATAAAGCCTCACCCCTAAAGGGGGAGCATTCCCATTCATAAACTACATTAAAAGACCTAAGGCTGAATACAAAAGAGCAACATCACAAGAGATAAACAAAACAAAGAAAGCTTAAAACATGGCTGGATCATGGAGTGGCTGAATCATCGGCTTTGTTGGTAGCATCACCTTCGCCAAAAGAACCCAAGGTTTGGTTGCCAACATCGGCGTAAAGGAAGGATCATCTTCACCAGAGGGAGGGGCAATATCAACCTCCAAAGCTTGGAGAGGGGAAGGACTATCAAATACCTGCTTCAAGATAGGAACTGTGGATGAATCAGCAGGCTTTAGACGTTTCGAACTACTTTCCCCACCTTCAGCCCCCTCCAACATGATCCTAAGGGGCCTCTTCGACACATAAGAGTTGAAGACCTCGTTAGCCACTTCCGTCTTCAAACCTTCTGGCTCCAAACCTTGCAAAAAGGAGATAGGCTGCTGAGAAGCTTTGGCGATGGCAGCAATGTAAGGATAGGTAGCAAGCTCCGTCACCTTCACAGCATTCACAAACTCTTCCCCAGAAGAAGGCTTAAAGGATGGCAGCTCCTCGAGTTCCTGCCCCTCCTGGGCTGCCTTGAAACCAGCCTGAATTCCTCCATGGCGACCGAAAGATATGGCCTTTGCGTAGATATCCGCTAGAGGAGCATTGAACTCCTGAGAATGTAGTAGGTTGGTAACAAAATGGGCTACCCCCTTGGAGATAAGCCACTCTTTTTCCTCGGTTAAACGGTCCACTTGAACCCGGAGCTCCATGCCCACCTTCTCTATCGCAACCTTCTCCTGCTTAACCGCCTCCCTAGCCCGAGCCAAACCTTCCTTTTCCTCGGCAACCTTAGCCTTCTCATCATTCAAACCCTTAAACATTTTATCGAATTTCTCCTTCTCCAAACCAAGCTGGGTCTTAGACACAACCAACTCATGGACCAGATCTTTCTCCCGGGCAACATACCTTGCCAACTCCTCTTTCACCTTCACTAACTCAGCCTCATGCTCCTCATAAGCACCCTCCACTTGCTCTCTCCGCAACAACAGTTCACCCCACCTTGCCATGCCATCACTGAACAAGGACAAGAATTGCCCAAAGTGATAGTACTTCTTCTTCATCACATCCTTGTCCATCCATTCATTATGGAGCGCTCTTTCGGCATCAGGGATACAATGGTCAATCAGATCACGGCAAACAGAAGCCTTCTTCAGAACATCAGTGGTGTTGACATCCCAGCTGGGTACAAACACTCCTTCATCATGTTCCGTCTGGACAGGAACATCAACACTAGCATCAAAAGCCATCTTAGAACTCTCACCACCTTCAGATTGCAACAATTTCTGAGTACCACCCTTGATCACAGCATCCTTCGGTTTCTTGAACACAACATTGTCTTTCTTGGGTGAGGACAATGTAAGCTTGCCCTTCCCAGACTGGGAGCATACCCCAAGGCAGAAGCTATCAAAGAAGAATCCTCATCTTCAAGGACTAAGGGAACAGCGGAAGAGCTCCCCTGACCGGAGGAAGCAGTCTGAAGTCGCTTGCTGGAGCGACGAATAGTAACAGATTTCTTCCCCGAAGGTTCCGCAGCAGTCAGAGATGACGTAACTATGCTTGTATACTCCCCCTGAAAACGAATATGCTCAGTCTTCACCACCACATTCTTCCCCTCCGCTGAAGTTCGAACCTTGAACTTCACATCAGCAATGTCATCCAGGGCCAAAAAATCAAGAGTACTCATTTCTACAAAAGGAAAGACAGTTAGATGCAACAATGAGTGAAAATAATAATAAAGGGGGTAAGGAAAAGGAGCCATAACGACACATACCCTCCCCACCATGATAGATCACCGGGTCGGTCTCAGGATCGTCCCAGTTAACACTCAAGCCCACAATCACCAGAAAATCATCAAGGAAGGTGCGGAGACGAGTGGGAAAAGCACGAAGCTTCTCCAACAATCCCTGGTCAAGAGTATCAGGGTCGGGTTCCTTGTCGTTCAGGGGAGCGTCCGAAGACCTCCGTAGGGATGTAAAAATGGTACTTGAGAAGTTTTCAAGCGACATATGAAAGGAAGAAACTTTCAACACCCCATTTGGTAGTTATCCAATAACAAGTGTGGAGGTGACTTGCATTTGAAAATAGAAAGTTTGATATGAACGGATGTGATTTTGGGAAGCACAAATCATACGAACCTAGAACAGACTTGTTATAAGTCAGTCCTAGTATGTGAACAAAATTCTTGAGAAGTTCAATGGAAATGACTCTAATGTGACTAGAACTTTCATTAATTCTTGAAAGTTCAATGGAAATGACTCAAATGTGGCTAGAACTTTCATTGACACGAGTCAATGTCCAGCTAAGAATCGAGGTAAGTCTGTTATCCAATTAGAGTACTCAAGAATTATTGGCAGCCTGATGTATCTGATGAGTTGTATCGGACCAGACTTAGCAAGCAAGCTAAGTAGATACACGAGCAACCTAAGTTCAATTCATTGGATTATGTAACACATGTGCTTTGGTAATTAGGATACATACGAAACTACGGGCAGCAATATAAAAGATATCCAACAGTTGTTTGAAGGTTACTATGATGCGAATTGGATATCTGACACGAATGATTCCAAGGCAACGAGTGGGTATTTGTTCACACTTGGAGGTGTTGCGATAACATGGAAATCATCTAAGCAAATTGTTATTGCTAGATCCATGATGGAATCAAAATTCATCGCTTTAGAGGATGAATAGGAAGAATGACTACGTCAATTTGTTAAAGATATACCTAGGTGGACGAAGCCGGCATTGGCCTAATGCATACGCTGTGATAGTCAATCGGTAATTTGCAGAGCTCATATCACAATGTGTATCAGTAAGAACAGTTATATAAGACGTAGGCATAATACGGTACGACAACTAATCTCTATAAGAGTTATCACTGTTGACAATGTGAAGTCAAAGGATAACATCGCGGATCCGCTAATAAAAGGCTTAAGCAGAGAGTTAGTTCAGAAGTCGTCAATGGGAATGGGACTAAAGCCCATGAAAGGCTAAGTTTACGCGAAGGAAACCTAACTCAGCTGACTGGAGATCCCAAGATCTGAGTTCAATAAGACAACCTAATTGTATGAACTGGCGAAGGTCACTGTGGGGGAGAGTTGGTGGAAACCCCACGTTTTAAAAGGGAGTTTACTATAAGATTTGATAAGCTTCCTAGTCCATTCCTAAGAGTGACAAGGTTGAAACATGTGGTTGAATCCTTGTCTATTAATACTCATTCAATCATCTTGTAATAGCATAGATCATTTATAATAAACATCTCTTCATTCTCCCACCTATTTGAGTATATTTAGATTAGTGTTTCTTCAGACTCGTTAGGTTATATTTAGAAATCCAGATAGTGAATAATATATCGGGTTTAACGAACCAGAACAATATATAAAGTATAAGATTTTATATGTTATTGGCTTGACCTATTGTCATGTGATAGATTATTGTATAATCAGTGAGCTATTTCACACAAAGGCATGCTTGGGAGTAATTCCGCACTGAATATTTTGTTGGAAATATGTGAATGGATTTTATTGAAATTATAATTTGATAAATTATAATTATTAATAAGACCTTAATGTGGTGAATTAAAGACTAAAACTCTTGAGTTTTATGTCTTTGATTAGAGGTCTTTATTTCTTTTACTTAGAGTTTTTATGTCACTTAATTAGAGTCTTTTTGTCTCAAATTAAGTCTCTAATTAAGAAGACTTTTCATACATCCATGTTCTTATATAATGGAAGGCTTTGTGCCTCATTTGGAGATATAGAAAAGATATACCTACACACACAACAGAACATATTTACTCGGATACATTGATCGATTGCTGCAGCATAACTTTTTAGAAGCAGTCTTGTTCCGGTTTCTTTTCAGGCAAGTGGGATAGTCCGGCGGTGCACCATCGCCACTGTTTCGAACCGGTGTACCCTGGGAACAGACGAAGAATCTGTTTAAGGGAATTGTGTCAAACACAAGCTCGGTTCACTTCTATAATTTCATTTTTCTGTTACAGTTTATTGCAGCAACTACAGAGACTCGGAAACATGCAAGCCTCATGTAAGAAAGGCGTGCGATGATCACTATGTAAGTTTTCTAACATATTTATATGTGTTAACATACATTCTTTTGGATGTTTATCATTGAATGAGGTTTGATTTGTTTACAAACTAGCATTGTGGTAACGTGTGGTTTTGCATGCTTTTAGGGAATTGTAAACGCGTAACCCTTACCGGTTTTAAAGCTTGATTTATTTAAAGATATGTTCATAAATGATTTGATTACATATACATGCCTAATACATGTTTCTTGTGTGTTCGAAAGGGAATTTAGGTAGGGAATTAGATCAGTTTATAAACTAATCTAAATCTTCTTAAATTCAGAAGTAGAGCTTGTATTAACATGTTTTTCAAAGCTATGCATGGCTTGTTTGAAAGTAAAACACATAACTCAGTAGCTTTATGCAGGCATGTAATATGTATTTAGGGAAAAAAAAAATACCATTTTACATTGAAAGAGAAATAAAAACTTAAACTACATTCTTCTAGTGTTTTATCACATGTTTGATTGCAACTGTTGTTTGTTGACAAATCAATTGGTGTTTATGATTTTTGGTATTTTATTACAATTGATTGCACAATTGAATCATAAATGTTACTGATGCTACTGTCCAATAAAAACACTTATTACACTATTACAGCATATATTTGATTGTACACTATTACAACAAATATTTGATTGCTACTTATATTCACATCAGGTTTCATAAATGTGTCTTTAGCTGAATTATAGGCTTATAGCACACATTTTTAACATAAAATCACAACACATGTCATTAATGTCATTACTAACATAACTAACTTAAGGTATGAGAAAAATCATAACACATGTCTTTTTACTTTAAATTACAACATATAAATGACTGAACTAATATTCACGTATCTTTCTTTACCTTAATATCAACAACTAAAAAAATGTATAATTTGCATAGTCATAGCTTAAGATTACAAAAAAAATGTTCATACCTTAGTTACTTTTGAGTTTCCTTTGTACGTAAGATTCCAATAAAGACAACAAAATTCTTGCATGAACATCAAAAGTTTGATTTGATTTCGAGGCACTCGTGGAGCGTTCGTCTTTTTTTACTTGGGATTAAGTAAATCGCTTTATCAATTTAATGGTTTACCGCTCATTTTCATTTTTCATAGTATAATCACTTTTAACATAAAACATTTAAGCAACCTCAACTATTGAGATATTGGCCCAATCTACACTAAAGGTTTTTATATAAAATATTAACGTCTCAACCTATTAACCCGATAGGTTGACACGAAATCATCTTGTTTAGCTAAACGGGTTAGTGGGATCAACTTGTAACTTGCATAAATCGTTTGATGTAGACCCAAGCTTGCAAATTTCGTGTTAGATTTATGTTATGTTGCAAATTCACATACATATCCCTTGCTACTCGAGGCATCACACCTACAAGTAAGCTTACGTTGAGCATTCACAGTAGTGCCCCTATTTTTTGGTGAGACAAAACCCTATAATTTTTTATGAGGTTGGAAGTGGTTGTGAGTGAAGAAAATAAGGAATCTATTGTGTATAGGTAAATTTTGGGTTATTTGAGAATCTTTTAGGGAAAACAGGAAAAGTGTATTTATTTTTTAATATTTGTTGAAAGTGGTTGTGAGTGGAAAAGAGAGAAACTGTAATAATTTTAATGTAATATGTGGTTGTGATTTGCTGTGAGTAAATGAGGGATGGGGAAGCTATTGAGAATGCTTATGCTAAACTTTTATTTTAACACATCAACTTATTTTTCAAACAATATTCAAGCGATTACATGTTCTTATGGTACATCCTATATCCTCTGGGTTACCCCCGTTAACCCTCGAATCTAAAATTGTGTTACCACAATCAACCCACTAACTTAATGTTGGTTATGCCGAGAAACTAACACTTAGGCTAAGTGTTGCAGAACCACGCCCCACCAAAGTGGCTACTATTCAGGCGTTAGGGGCGTTAAACACCGCCCTTAGGGCGTTAGAGAGGGTTAAATTGGATGGGGCATTGGATGGTATGGTGTGAAATGGGTTGTGGTTGTGTGGGGAGCAGCCACAAGGGTGATGTGAATGTTCAAATAAAAAAAATAAAATTATTTATTTTTATATATATACATACACACACTTTACAAATTCTTTACCACATAATCTCATTCTCAAACCCTTAAAACTCTTCTCATCTCTTTCATTTTTATAGATTTTCTAAAAGATAAAACGTTTCCATGGAACAATATCAACCCGAACAACTCATATAACCATGACCTTCATGCACTGAATACCGCAAAACACACTGAATACCCCGAACACGCCAAACTCTCAACCCAACATTTACCTCTACTCTTCCAACGTCTTCACCGGTTGTGATCTACCAGGGCCAGCGGTTGAAATACCACATTCGACTCACAAGCAAAAGCAGACAATTTTTATTATCAATACGCAAGAAACACGCATATCCATAATCCATTGTACTCGAAACTCTGTCACACCCTAACTGAAGGCGGAATACATCGAGGCACGACTTGTGATAGATTGTTCAAAGACATCATGACACTAAATTATGGCAATATAATTTTAAATAAGTTGATTTCATAACATAATCAAAAGGGGTACATCTTGTTCATAGAAAGGAAATTACAACAACGTAACAACAAAATTAAAATAGTGTGTTTCTAAGTCCAATCCTAATTAAGTTCTTGGATCATCATATCAAGCATTTCCTGCAACACGTATAAAATATCCGTCAACACATAAAGCATTGGTGAGCATACTAGTTTTGGTTTACCCACATAGTATAAAGAATGTTTAACTTGAATCATCATACTATAGTTTGCTAGTTTAGATGCGTATACAACATACAAAAGACATACTCCAACCATAGATTACCACTAGCATATCCTATCACCGAAGTGAAAGGCCGATTAGATGACTTAACAATGACCCACAAAATGGGCGGCGTGTTACTCCTATAGCGCTATACATGTTAAGGTAGCCTTGTAAAGTTAATGAGTTATGCTAAGGCATTTGTATCTAGTAATTGACATATAGCATGACATAACATATAAGCATGATTGATAGATTGAGTTTGTGTGCTTAGAAGATTCATAGAGTGAGTTAGTGTGATTTTTGATAGAATACATGTTGAGTCCCAAAATAGTGATAAAATGGAGAAAGGGACACGTATAAACTCACCTTTGGGTGCGTTGATAAGTTTGCGAATGAGAGTCTTGGGAGGATTTGGCTGTGCATGATCGGAGCGCGGCCGTGCTGCATCTAAAACAACTCTCTAAGTCTTCAATTCCTTGCCTTTTTTTGTCTTTTTTTCTCCTCTTTTCACTCCTCGACCTCAAAACCTGCAATTATCAACAAAGAAAGATAAATCATGATAAAACTAAGATAAAAGCATGATTTTCGGTGGAAAACGGGTGAAAATGTGTATGTAAAACGTGTGCAATTCTCGGCACATAAAATACCAAATGTTGTTGGATTGACTAGATATCGTTCAGGATAGCTCAATGAGTATAGGCGAAGACTGATGGATGCTCTATTTGTCTTAGTATTTATTTTCCACTTGTTTTTAGTTCTTTGGTTTTAAAGCATGTTTTTGATATTGATTTGTTTCAGATCAGATTCTTGTTTATGATGATGTTAGGCTAGACTCATGTGATTGTCTAGTTTATGGGTTGAATAATTGATAACTCTTGAATGTTTTAGAACTTAGATCTCGTTTAGTTGTTTGTGTATGAAAAGATTGAAACTTTACCTGGTTGTATTGTGATTTAGCACTTGAATGATATCTAAATTGTGTTTATTGATCCGCATGCTATCTCGGATTATGATTTTGTGTCTTAGGCTAGAAGTAGCATGACTTGGTGTTGAATATTAAAAAGTCTTACTTTGAATAGATTTCCTACATGTTGGATTTCATTTTGGTTTTGTCACTTGCCTTAAGACCGAGCTAGAGGTTATAGTTACATGAGGTTTTCTCGGGGTTGGGTTTGAACATGCATGAGAGTGAGATTCCTGCCTTGTTTATGTTCAAACCACTTTTCCAAACACCTACCACTTATTTTTGACTCTCCCCTTTACATCATTGGTGTGTTCAGTGTTTGTGATTCATGAGACCGAGAGAATATTGTATATTAGGGCGCGTAGACATCCTGTGTTTGAAAAGATCGAGATGAGATTCTTTTGATCACCCGATGACCTTCACACTACCTTTTAGATAGGTTCGACGTTCATCCAAAATCGAAAGTAGACTTGGATATCTTTGTGATTCATGTACGGTCATATCTTTAGATGCCAGTTTTCTACTTGAGTTCCAGTTCCAGTGACATTCCACATCATCGTTTAGGATTCCTCGACTAGACACTCATTTTCCCCATTATTGGTTTCTAGTTTGTGTGTCGTGTTCTGAGCTTTCTATCTCCTACTTATTTCTACTCTCTCTATTTTTCCATCTTATATTTTACTGTTTTATTTAGTTGTTAGTTGTTTTTACCAATTAGGACTCGATAGAGATTTAGTATCGAGAGTTGCAAATCAATGTTACTTGATTAATACTCGCTCTAAGTGACTTTAACATCTCACAGTCAATATACATGTCGTGATTGTATGGTTTAGTAGGTGATTCTATTTTAAAAACCAATTGTGTGAGTTACAATTATTTATATACACCTTAGCACACATCACATATACATTTGCATACATATTAGTTCAAAAACAAATATATTACATGGCTACAAGTCACACGAAACAAACGAGAACAAAATAGTACAAGACATATTCTTTAAACAATATTAGATACATGATACGATGAAAAAGGAACAAATCATATAGCTAAAAGATTTGCATCTAAATGCATATACTTCAATGTATTTCCACAAATCATTTAACCATACACCATCAAGGGCATTAATGATGGTCAATAGATGAGTGGTGAAAAACATAGGCTATTAGGAGAACCAACATAATCAAACAACGAATCAACAAAACATAAAGATCTTGTCTTTTGAAATGTTGTATTGTGTACAATTAAGTTACATTGTTTAAACAAGATGATTATGAGTCATGTCCAACACTTGTAGCCCAGTTGGTTGAGGGCCTAAAGTTTCCTATGTGAGGCTTGGGTTCAATTCTCACTAGCTACATTTGGAGGACATTGGTGGAGGGGAAATGAGGGATGACCCGGCCTTTGGCTTGGGTTCGAGTCCTGATCCCAACCGGTTTTACCGATTATTTCACTGTCGTGCCTTCAGGCGGGTGAGTGGTCGGGTATTCCTGGCAATTGGTGGCAATTGGTGGCCCGGGTACTCTCGAGTACATGATTCGCTAAAAGGGTGCCCGAGAGTGCTCGAAAATTTATTTAAATGCATCTACTTTAAAATACTTTCCATTTAGTGATTAAACTTTTCACATTATAAGCACTTGTATGAAAAATAGATCTAAAACAATTAAATACATGAAGTAATCGTCATAGGTCCGAGTTCGCTTATTTCCTTGGCTAAAATCAAGGCCGAACGAAACCATGAGAGAACAATGACAATTTTGAGGGAAAAAAAGGAACTACAAATTTTCGATAAAATTTAATCATTAAAAGAATTCTAATTGTCAATGTATGGTGAAAAACATAGGCGATTAGCATAATCAACCTAATCAAATCATCAATCACCAAAACATAGACGTTTGGTTTTCGTAATGCTGTAGTGGGTATAATTGAGTTACACCATTCAAACAAGAAAAGTACAAGTCATATTCTCTAAATAAGATTAGAAACCTTATACAACAAAATAGGGAAACAAATCATAAAGCTAAAAGATTTATCTAAATGCATCTTCTTTAATATATTTTCTACAAACTGATTCAATATTTCACATTGTAAAATGTTTAATGCTATTTGTGCGGTAGTAGATCAAAGTATGCAATGAGCAGAAGTCATGATTAAAGGTTTTGTGTGCAAAAATAGGGCTAAAATAGTTAATTACATGCGGACTGAGGTAATCGTCATGGGTATGAGTGCGCGTTTTCTCTTGACTAAAATCAGGTCGAATAAAACCCATGAAAGAACGACAACATCATCGAGAAATAAGGAATGCGATGCGAGGAAAATCACAGATGATTAGAACCAACCTAGCCAACTCACCAATCACCAAAAGAGAAAAATACCTAGTGTTTTAACGTTTTTTTCCTTTTACAAGGCATGATGATTTTACTTTCTTTGCCTTATACACCCAATGCTTTTCTCTCAACTCTAATCGGAAATCAATCTAAAGCCCCATTTTCTTTATTAAATTATTAGAAACTACAAATTTCCTATCAAACTTAATCAACAAAAGGATTCTAACATTCCTTTCATGTATGGAATAAAAGTTTGAAATTTCTCTAATTAATCAAATCTGATTTAATTGCCTCAAAATTCATCCTTAAAAGGGCAAACCAAAAACCATTTCAAATAAAAATTTCGACTCCGACAACTACTGCCAACATAAACTTTCATAATCCTTAAATCCACGACTGATTTGTCTAAACCTATCTAGTCATTATTCACAAACTTGTCTTTCATTGTTTTAAACTACCTATCTTTCCAAACTCCTAACATAACTTAACTTAATCAAAGTGGTCATTATGATGACTGTTTGGAGGTTGTGGTCTGGAAGAAATCTTAAGATTTTTGAAGACTGTTGCCTGTTCAGAAATGCGTGGACTTGATCAAAGTGGACTCGTATGTTTGGATAAGTCATAGAGCTAAAGTTCCAGCTCCAAGTTGGGAATGTTGGTCTGAGTTTGATATAATGTCTATGCTGTAGGTTTCGCTTTGCTTTGTCAGGGCTTTTTGTTGTATGTAGTTGGGGACTTGGGGTTTGTTTGTATTTCGGTGGCCGGGCTCTATATATATATATACACACAGAAGTTTCGTCGTTAGAAAAAAAAACATAACTTAACCTAATCATAAAGAAAACCAATCCTTAACACAAAACAATACTATTAATCATTATCACTAGTCTCAAAATAGAAATTTACAATGTTACCCCAATAAGGTCACCCAACACATCACTAATAGTAATACCAAAAATAATAATAATAATATTATTATTAGTACGAAGTGTTCTTCGATGCATTACCGACCCATTCGGCCGGACTTATTATTTTCAATCTCCTAAAAAACCTATCTTTTCTCAACCTGCACACCTCTCTCTCTCTCTCTCTCTTGATCGCCTCTGTCATGTTTCCCTATCATTATTATTATTGTTCTTACAACAATCACTAAACCCTAATTATCTATCCATCCATCAATCTTTCTATCTTTATCACTTCTGGTAAGTAATCAACAACCCAAAAAGTTTCATTCTTTCTTGTTTATTTTATGTAATTAGATATAAAGTTACAAACTTTGATCTTTATTTGATGTAATGGTTAACTGGGTATGATTAAATTGTTGTAATTTGTGTTAAAGTTGATTTGTTTTGGAGATCTGAGTGATATATTTGGTGGGTATTGATTAGGGCAAGAAAAAAGATTGTATTTTTATTTTGTGTGTGGAATTGGATATATGTCCGTCAATCAATCAAGGGGTGATAAAAACGAGCCCCCTCAGTACAGAAGATCTGGTCGATCTGGTAACCCTGGCTCGCCAAGGAACTTTTCGGGTGGCGGGAGGGGCGGTGGCGGTACCGCCGGACCGCAGTCGTCTGCGTTTTATTCGGGTAAAAGGTAAAAGGAATTTAGTTTTTTTTTTTTTTTTTTTTTTTTTTGTGGATTAGGGCTTGTATTGAATTAGTTTAATGGTTTTGATATTGTGTTTGGGATTGTTTTATAGCTTCAAGAAAGTGGTTAGTAATGCACAAGGAGTGCAGCCTCGGGTAACGGGTGTTAATCCGAATCCGAATGTGGGTTCGGGTGGCTCTTCGAATATTTCGACTGGCGGGAGAGGGCCGCAGAATGGCGGGCATATTCAACCGCCAGTAAGAGGTATGTTTACGGTTTGCAACGGCATTAAATTTTTGTTACTTTCTGTTTTTATTTAACTTTATATTGTTTATTTATTATTGTAGGAACGCCGCCTGATGCGTCATCTACCGGTGCTAATTTAAAGCCGACTGATGCACCGGTTCAGAAAAGCACGCCAGGCCTGCCAAAGGCTCCACAGAGTAACGCGGTACCTCCTAGTTCTGGCACTACCGGTCCTTCTACTCCTGTTAAGGGTATTTTCTGGATAAAATTTACTTTTTTAACCCAAGAATAAACTCATGTTGCTTTAAATGTAGTTAAAAGATTTCTGTTGATGATTTTGTTTGTGGCTAGGTCCGGCTGATGCGTCTAAGGGGTTTTCTCTTCAATTTGGGTCTATTAGTCCAGGTGTTATTAACGGAATGCAGGTATATTTTTATTGCTAACACTTCTTTGATTGTGTTAATCTCGATATTAGAGGTGGGATGATGGACACCTCGGGTAATGGGTCAAGAAAAGCAATACTATCACAATAATAAAATTTGGGATAAAACGCTACCTACACTAACTCATTCATAGGCAACGAGTTGAAAACTTGAAATGGGCATTTCTACTAAATGCGTATAGTTTCACGAACTGTTTATAAGCATCTTGTTTTTGTAGGTACCTGCACGAACCAGCTCCGCCCCACCAAATTTGGATGAGCAGAAACGGGCCCAGGTATGTTCTGTTGTTCTTTGTTCACACATATTTGCTAAAGAGTTACCTTATCTTTCTTTTTTTATTTTATTATAAAAGACACCTCTTTGTGTTGTTGGCTATTCTTTACTTCAAAGCCTATCAAAATATCTTTTTTACAGTTGAGATGATAGGTTTGGTGAATATTGTAATGAACTTAATACTGTTTGTGCTTGGCACTAGATTTGAGAATAATTACTATATTTGTGAAAACCGAAAAAGAACTGTTATAGAAAAAAATGTTTTTTTTTTTTTTTTTTCGTACAGCGTATTATTTGCGCCATTGCTTTTAGCTCAACTTGCTAATGCAAGTATGCAACCGAGTGATTACAGATAAACACAATCATTGTTGTCACTCTTTTTTTTTAAATGTCCTTTACTTTCTCCGTCTATCTCTAAACGATACAACATCCTTGAAAATAGTCGACTTTTTTGGCCAAAAAAGTTTAATAAAATTTGTACTCGGTATTTAAGAGAAAAAGTTTTTTTTTTCCACTTGATAAAGTTTATCATTTATCATAAATATCAACAAAAATAATAGAATAAAAAATACCTCTGGAACAAGAGTTTGTTTTCATGAAAGGGGGCAACCTAATGTTGAATAAACTAAGAGCAAGATGACATATTTGGAAAAGTTGGGCAAACCGTAATCTATTTGTAGCTTTGTGTTTTTTAAAGATTTTTCTAAGCATAACGGTCAAATTGAAAGCAAATGCCAACTGCAAATGATAAAACTGTATTTATTGCGATGTCATCTTATTTGTCCATTTATAGTTAATTTTCTTATAAATAATTAATGCATTAAGTATGGTTTAAAATATGTTAATACTGCTATAGTAATCGAATCTTTGAATACAAGTGAGTTAGGAGGTTTTATGCAGAGTTTGGGCTACTTCCAACATGATTGACCCTGTTTCGATTATGAGCTAATTAATTTTTGTTTGGTCTTTTTGAGATAAAATGTTAACCCAAATGGATCATTACTAAATTACGTTGCAGGCTCGTCTTGATTCAATAAAGGCTACTACTTTTCAAAATCCAGCCGTTCCAAACCAACATTTACCAAGGAAAGACCCTGGGCCTGTTGATCAGCCCGTTGAGGCACGTCCTATCCCAAAAGAGAAAAAAGACGCGCCGCCTTCTTCACATCCTGTGCCCGTTGCAGTTGTAGCCCATAACCAGAAACCTAGCGGTCCTCCTATCGCCTCTATCCCTACTGGGGTTTCCATGAAAATGCCATATCCCCAATCTCAAATGCATCATCCATTCGGTGGCCCAAATCCACCACTGCAATCTCAGAACATAGCTGCTAATACAATGCCTCTCCCCATGCATTTACAGGTTGGTAATCCTCCACAAGTGCCGCCACCGGTATTTGGCCCGGTTATCCAACATCATCCGGGAATGCTCCCCCATCAAAATCAAGGTTTGCCTTTCTCGTCTCAGATGGGTCCTCAGCTCGGAAACATGGGGGGGATGGGGATGGGGTTAGGACCACAATATCAACATCAACAGGCCATGGGTAATTTAAACTTTGGTGGTGCACGAAGGACGGTAAAGATCACTCACCCTGACACTCACGAGGAGCTGCGGCTTGATAAAAGGACTGATGTGTCTTCGGTGCAAAGGCCACACATGATTCAGTCTCAGGGATTCCCGCCTGCTGCTCATCCCATAAACTATTATTCTAATTCTTACAATCCCAATGCCCTGTTCCCCCAGCCACCTGGTTCTAACCCGTTGACTAGCTCACAGACAACTCCTGGTTCTCAGCCTCCAAGGTTCTATAATCAGGTTTGCTTCTATGTGTGTATATATACATATATATATCTACATCTATATCTATATATGTATGTATGTATGGTCTCAAGTCGCTCTAAGGGGGGTGTTTGATGTGATCTTGTTATCCACAGGCCTCTAAACAGGTGACAGTAAAACAACCGCCGATTAGTTCACATGCAGAAAGGGTAGGTGACTCAACGGACAAAAGTCAAAGAGCAGGTGGAGAAGGTCAACCTCATAAAGATTCAGAGACAACTGTTATCACTTTACCACAATCTGAGAGTTTGACCAATACTTCGGCTGCTGCTGACGCTGAAGCTGCAAAAAAAACAACGGTTAATAAGTCTGGCTCTTTTAAAGAGGAACATAAGCAGCCTGGAGAAAAGGCCAACTCTAATGTTATATTAGATAAGGTATTTATTTATACTAACGGTTGTTTATGTAACTGGTTTAATTATTCTACAATCTTTGACTTAGATTATGCACTGTTTGTTGTTCACAGATAGGTGGGCAACAATCCGATGTCCCAAGCATTGCAGAGGCACATAATGCTTCAAGCGATAGTGGAGTTAAAGAAACATCAAAGTTGTCGACTTTGTCCCCGGAAATTAGCAAGGATGTGTCAGAAACTAGCAGCAAGGTTGAGGAGTCTTCTGATGTTACTGATGTGTCGGCTTCTGAATGTGATAATAATGAGCAAGGCCCTAACTCTACTCCTAAAGTTGTTGGTTCGGGAAATAACATCCCTAACACTGAAGAAACTGTTGTTGGGTCGAAAGAACAAAAAGTCGAAGACTCTGTTGAGCAAAACCAAGCTAGCACTCTCCCTGATGTAACCGTAAGTACTGTTGACGGAACAGTTTCCGCTTCGGATGTTGACGATAAGAAAGATGATCCGTTAAGCAAGGTTGATGTTGACCAAGTCGATAGTAGTGAACCTGTTTCGGTTTCTGCTTCAGAGACCTCATCTTCGACTTTAGAAGTAGAAGCTACGGGCTCGATTAATCTTTCATCTTCTAGTAGTAAGGTCAAGGGTAATGCAGCAGCAGCTAAAGGGAAGAAGAAAATAAAAGAAATCTTGAAAAATGCTGATGCTCGTGGGACAACTTCTGATCTTTATAATGCTTATAAACGCCCGGAAGAAAAGAAGGAAACTTTATCTGCTGCTGAAATTGTTGAAAACCCAAACCCATCTGTTAATGCTACTTCTGAAAAAGATCCCGTTTTATCACGTGGGCCCACCAAATTTGAGCCAGATGATTGGGAGGACGCTGCAGACCTTTCTACTCCAAAAATGGAAACAGGATTGAAGCAGAAACATCGCAGTGAGGATGACAATGATGGAATGACAAAAAAGTATTCCAGAGACTTCCTACTGAAATTTTCTGATCACTGTACGGATCTTCCGGAAGGCTTAGATATTACGCCCGATATAATTGAAGTGTTTGTAGGAACAGGTGGCACTGCGGCTCGTGAACCATACCCGAGCCCAGGTAGAGGTGGTGGTGATAGGTCAGTGGGTGGGTCACGGCTCGACCGGCGGCCAAGTAACGTAGGTCTTGATGACAAGTGGAATAAAGGGTCAGGAGGACCCATGGTTCCCGGATGGGACCCGATGGGCTACCCCACAAGAGGTAACCATGGTGTGTTGAGGACACCACGTGGTCAGCCACCTGGCCAGTACCCTGGTGGCATTCTGTCTGGACCAATGCAGTCCCCTGTCCCACAGATGCAACGTAATAATTCAGATTCAGACAGGTGGCAACGCGCTACTAATTATCAAAAGGGCTTAATGCCTTCTCCTCACACCCCAATGATGCATAAAGCCGAAAGGAAGTATGAAGTTGGTAAAGTAACCGATGAGGAACAAGCCAAACAAAGACGATTGAAAGGTATTTTAAACAAGTTGACCCCACAAAACTTTGAAAAACTGTTTGAGCAAGTCAAAGAAGTTAATATTGACAATGCTGATACTTTGTCGGGTGTGATTGGACAAATATTTGATAAGGCTTTAATGGAACCGACTTTTGTTGAGATGTATGCCAACTTTTGCTCCCGTTTAGCTGTGGAATTACCTGGTTTTGGCGAAGAAAATGAGAAGATCACTTTTAAGAGGTTATTGTTGAATAAATGTCAAGAGGAGTTTGAAAGAGGAGAGAGAGAAGAAGAGGAAGCAAATAGAACAGAAGAAGAAGGTGAGATTAAGCAGAGTGATGAGGAACGTGAAGAGAAACGGATCAAGGCCCGCAGACGCATGTTGGGAAATATTAGACTTATTGGGGAGCTATACAAGAAAAGAATGTTGACTGAAAGAATTATGCATGAATGCATAAAGAAATTATTAGGCTTTGATCAGAACGCTACTCCTGATGAGGAAAATATTGAGGCGCTGTGCAAATTAATGAGTACAATTGGGGAGATGATTGATCATCCTAAAGCTAAAGATCACATGGATGTATATTTTGAGATGATGTTTAAGTTGTCAAATAACATGACACTTTCTTCACGAGTAAGGTTCATGTTAAAAGACGCAATTGACCTTAGAAAGAATAAGTGGCAGCAAAGAAGGAAGGTTGAAGGTCCAAAAAAGATTGAAGAGGTGCACCGGGATGCCGCTAATGAACTTAAAGCCCAAGCTAGCAGACTGACTCGTGGACCTAACTCTAACCCGTCACTTAGGAGGGGAGTTCAGCCCATGGACTTTGGGCCAAAAGGGTCAGCAGGCGTTTTACCTTCAAATCCTCAAATGGGTGGTGGTTTTCGCGGATTACCCACCCAACAACAGATGCGCAGTTTTGGCAATCAAGATTTAAGATTTGACTCTTTTGAGAATAGGACTTTGTCGGTTCCTTTGAGACCCATGGGTGATGACTCTATAACCCTCGGGCCACAAGGTGGTCTAGCGAGGGGGATGTCACTTAGGGGTCAGCCTTCGTCTATGCAAGGTATTGCTGGGCCTAATAATGGTTATGGTGCTTCCATGATACCGGAGAGAGGTGGTTATGGCCCACGTGAAGATCTAGCTCCAAGATACATGCCCGAAAGGTTTTCCCCTCGACCTGGTTTTGAACCATCCAATATACCGGAACACACCAACATGAACTATGCGAGCCGGCGGTTTGACCGAGTTCGACCATCCACACCACCTGAACGGGCCCGTGTGTCTACTCCTCCCCATAGTGGCTCTTCAGATAATAAGCCGATTTGTCTGAAGATCGTTTGCATGATATGTCCATCGAGGCAATCAAAGAGTTTTACAGGTACCATTTACTACATTTACATCAAGAATTTTAATGTGAAGATGAGATTCTTGATATTTTTATTGGTTTAATATGTATTTATTTTGTTTTTAGTGCAAGAGACGAAAAAGAAGTTGCTTTGTGCATCAAAGATCTTAATGCTCCGGATTTCATCCATCAATGATATCTATTTGGGTCACTGATTCTTTCGAGAGGAAAGACATGGACCGGGATTCTCTTGCCAAACTTCTCGTCAGTCTTACTAAATCTCAAGAAGGCATCCTAACTCAAGACTCCCTTGTTAGAGGGTAAGTAATGCTAAATTTTTGAATCTTTACTTTTATTTAATTTTAATAAACTTGGGAAAATGGGCCAGTCAGGTAACGGGTTTAAAAGAGGTTTGGGTCAAAGCGGGTTCTGTCGAAAATGTGTTGTCTGAGATAGGTTGTTTTTGGAAAGAAAGTATCAAAATGGGTTCACACTATATTTTCCTTTTAATAGTTGGATGACTTAAAACTCGTTTTGGTTTTCGTTATATTATCCAGATTCGAATCTGTATTATCAACATTGGAGGACGCAGTGAACGATGCACCAAGAGCAGCAGAGTTTCTGGGCCGTATATTTGCAAGAATACTTATAGAAAACGTGATCCCTTACAAACAAGTTTGGCATTTGATACGTGAAGGCGGAGAGGAACAAGGACAGCTTGTGAAATCAGGTCTCGCAGCCGATGTTCTTGGAGTCATTCTAGATATCATCAAATCAGAAAAAGGCGATCCATTTTTTAAAGATGTATGCGCGTCGTCTGATCTTCGGTTAGAGAATTTCCGTCCACCACCGACTCTGAAAAAACCATCAAGGTTAGATAAGTTTATTTAGATCATAAGAGTGAAGATGCTCGGTTTTGTTATCTTTATAAGGATAGATCTGTTATGGATTTGAACAGCAGTTGGTACATATCTATCTATCTATCTAGGGGGGTTTATTATACCCTTCATTGTTCTAAATTATCAACTCACAAAAAGATTTAACTGTCATCCTTTAAAGGTTTCATTGAGCATCTAGATTTTTACTTGCTGATCTCCTTATGCTTGTGTGCAATGTATTTGAACTCCTTTTTGTCTCACATTGATTTTGAATTGCATATTGTGAGGCTTTTAGTATATATTCTATGTATTAGGTAAATTTTTTTATAGTACTAAGTTCATCGATTAAAATTGTGTTCGGGTTGATTCGTTTAACATGTTAAGTTAAACATGTTGTGAACCCTATTAGAAAAACATATCGGCTGCCTGTTTGTGACTTGTTTAATACGTATGTTTATAACTTGATTACTAGTTTTCTTACAACCCATCAAATCGTTTTACTTGTTTAGTTAAATGGGTTAAACGGGCAGTGACAACTGCCAAATTTCAGGTACTATCCATATAGTAAAATAATTATTAAATAATATCAAAAATTGTGTGTTAGACTTAATTGGTAATAATTAGAGTATTTAAAAATGCATTAGCAAAGTCTATACATTTTAAAAGATTTATGATGAATTTTAAGAATTTCCGTATCACGGGCGATAAATTACCCGTATTGGACATTGGTGACGACTCGGTTAACTTTAAAAAGTCTAGTTTTGACCCGTAATGTTTGGTTTGGCATGGAATAATATTTTTGGAATGAAAATATTATTAAAACTAATAAAGACTATGATTGATAGTTTTTGAATCGCTATAGTTTAATAATTGCACGTTCTAGAGTTTTAACGCAAATGCGAGACCTGGTGATAGCAATCAGAGTATCAACGGATGGGATTTTTGAAATTTTAAACGAAAGCGAATAACAACGGTCGATCAAGATACATAAACACCACTTGATCAACTTCGTCGGACAAACCTAAACAGAGTTTTCGGATACAAAAACACCACCGAAACTCGCAATTAGGGTCTATTACGTTTATCTTCTTTTACTTTATCAAAAGTTTCTTTTTCAAGGGGGGTTTTGGGGTGGACATGTGTTTCTCTTTCAAGGGGGGTTTTTGGGGTGGACAGGTTTGGTTAAGGTTTGGGCCATTGGGGGTTTGGGTTTAGGTTTGGGCCATTGGGGGTTTGGGAATTGGGTTGGATTGGATTTGGGAATGTGGTTTAGTATTAGTTCGAATATTCGACAATTATTTTCGGAGTAACGTAACATAAAATTTAATTTAGTAGTAGTGTAAAAGTTATTTTAGATGTAACGTTTTACAAAAAAAATGTAAAAAATAAATTCCCACTACGCGCGCGAAGTTAAGGGATTGCAGGTGCCACTCCTAGCAAGGGGCTAGGTCCGCCCCCGCTAATACTCTTGCTTATACTGACGAATTGTATTTCTAAACTTCACTTTCGTTGCCAAAATCAATCCCCATAGCATAATGATCATAGATTTATACTTGGTTTATTTCTCTCATAATGATGATGATGAATGAAATGAAGCAAAGTACAAGCGATTAGACATGGTTGCAATAGTTGCTAGGCGATGCCAACTCAGTTAACTAGGGGAGTTTCGAGTATTCGCGGATTACTCGTTTAGTAATCGGCGTCTAGGCAAGATTTTTACAACCATGAAATCAGGTATAAATAAAGTTTAGGATATGTTTGGCAATGAGCTTTTAAGAGCTTTTAGGAGCTTCAAGCTTCTAAGAAAAGATCATACTTAATAAAAAGCTTTGTTTGGTTGAAAGACTTTGAAGCTTTTAAGTTAAAAGAAAAAGCTCTATATTGAAAAGTTAGTAGTACTAGCGTTTAAGAAAAAAACTCATATTAGCTACAAGCTTTTAATGAGTAAATGACACAAATACTCATTATATTATAAAAATAAGATAAAAACTTTCCTTACAAGCTTTTAATTATGTCCAGTTTGGTCATTTTATAAATTTTATTAAAAGTTTCAGCTACTCTGCCAAACACCAAAATATATTTAAAAAGCTACAGTTACCAGCTTCCAACTACAGCTACCAGCTAACAGCTTCCAACTACCAGCTTTCAGCTACCAGTCACCAACTAGTTTTGCCAAACATACCATTAATCTATGATGATTATGCTACCAAGAGTCTAGGATTGCTCTTAACAACACAAGTTAAAACAGAGTGTGCCAATGATCAACCTGTTTAGAATTTATTAAAATTCTAATTCTAAGTAAACCAAGATTTTTCTATAATGTTTTTATCAAGTTTAGTCTATACTCTCTCCGTCCTAATTTAGATGTCCATTTTGCACCTTTTGTTATCCCAAATTAAATGTTTATTTCTAAGCAATTTCCAGCTTTGATCATAAAAGACAAAAGACAATCAACGATTTGAAATAATAACTTGAGGATATTATTGTCATTTTACAACATACAAACAAAGATTTCTTAATCTGTGTGTTTGTGGGCCCATGACATCTAAATTGAGACGGAGAGAGTATTAACTTTGTTTACATTCAAAACTTGTAACTAGAGATGAACACAAATTAAATAAATAAATAAAAACTGTTCAGGACAAACAGGTTGTACTGTACCGGTTTCATCTGAAATCTGTACTAAAAAATTCCCAAACCGAAACCGAACAAAAATGTGTTAAAACGAAACTAAAACCAGCCAAATGAGCCGAAGCGGAACCAAACAAAAATTGGTACCACTAGAAACAGGTTAGAACCAAAAAAAAAAAAACAGAAACCGCACCGAAACCGGTCTTGGAAAATAATGATTCAGGCTATAAATACAAATAAAATTATGTTTTCTTTGTATTGAGTTTTAATTTTTTTTTATTTAAAAAAAATCTAAAAGTTAAGTTCTATGTAGTTCATATAATTTTAAAATGTGTGTACATAACCCTAGAGGTGTACAAAAAAACCGGTTTTTTTTTCCAGTTATTCATCACCAAGGAAGAAACTGGTTTTAAAACCGATATTTAAAAAAAAACTGGTTTTTTAAATATTAAAACCGGTTTTTTTTTATGTTAACCGGTTTAAAAACCGATCCTAACCGGTTTCACCGGTTTGGGTTTTTTGTTATAAAAACCGGTTTGGTTTTAAAAAAAAAAACAGTTTTGAATCAGACAAAAAAACGGCTTAAAAACGGTTTTAAAAAACCGGTTATCCGATTTGTTTTTAAAAAACCGGTTAACCGATTTGTACATTGGAGTAAAACCGAGGCCAAAATCGAAATAAAAAAGGTGTAAAAAAACAGCTTCGCAATCGCAACCAACTAAGACTATGGGGAGTGGGGCGGGGAAGGGTGGCGGCAATAGTTTCCCGGCGGGAACACCGTCCCGAGGGGCGGGAAGAGGAGGGCGGGAGGGGCCGGGTGGGGGAAAGCCGGCGGGGGGGCTTGGTGGAGGTGAGGTGTCAAGATTTGGTTGGTGCATTTGTATTTGAACGTTGGGATTAAAAAAAAAAAGAAAGAAAATGACCGTTGGCATTAACGGTAATATTTAAAAAAAAAAAAAATTCTAAATCTATATATATATAACCCACACACTCTCTTCTACTCAAACCCACACTCTCCTATTTTTATAAAATCCTTTCCAAACAATCTTTTTTTTAAAATACTTGCAAGATGTCGGACCAAAGTTCCAGTTCGTCTTCGTCGTTTGCTGAACTCGCTTTGGGCTCCTCATCCGATGACGGCGCGGAGTTGATAATGGCTACCGTTCAGACACTCGTTAAAGTTGTAGCGGATGATGATGAAGCGACCTCGGAACCAAAGCGTAGAAAGTATATAGTTCGTGAACGACAAGCCGCAAATGATTTATTGGTACGTGATTACTTCTCGCCCGAACCAAGATACCATGAAAAAATATTTAGGCGGCGTTTTCGTATGAGTCGTAATTTATTTATAAGAATAATCAAAGGATTTAGAAAATAATTACGAATATTTCCAACAAAGGCCCGATGCGCGTGGTGAGTTGGGATTTACCACGTTTCAAAAGGTCACAGCCACGCTTAGACACTTAGGTTACGGGCAAGGTTCCGACATAATGGACGACTATCTAAAGATGTCGGCCCGAACGGCCAGGGAAACTCTCCACTTTTTTTGTTCGTACGTCATTGAACTATATTTAAAAAAATATTTGAGAAAACCTACGTTTAGTGACGTACAAACAACTCTTGGAATTCCACGACGAAAAACATGGTTTTCCTGGTATGCTCGGGAGTTTAGATTGTATGAAATGGGAGTGGGAACTTTGTCCAACTGCATGGCAAGGTCAACACTCAAGTGGATATCATAAAAAGCCTTGTATGATGCTTGAAGCGGTTGCATCACAAGATCTTTGGATTTGCCATGCGTTTTTTTGGTGTGCCCGGTTCGAACAACGATATAACTATTCTTAATCAATCCCCAATTTTCAACGATCTTGTAAATGATGTTGGACCGAAAGGAACTTTTTATGTAAACGGGGTAGAATACAATTACGGGTATCTTCTAACAGATGGAATTTACCCTGATTGGGCCGTTTTCGTAAAATCGTTTACACGGAGGACTACGTTAGACGATAAGAGAACAAAGTTTAACAAAGCTCAAATGGCTGCACGGAAAGACATTGAGCGAGCTTTTGGTGTTTTTACAAAAAAGATGGCGCATTTTGTCTATGCCATGTCGAATGATGGAAAAAGCGCAAATAAAAAATGTCATGTATGCATGCATTATTTTACATAACATGATTTTGGAAGACGAAGGGCGTGCAATATGCGAGTATTTTGGTGACGGACCACCATCAAGTCAAGGAAACATTACCGATGAAGAAAGATCGTTAAACAACATGGAAATCAAAAATACTCAAACACATCACAACCTTCGAGCGGATTTGGTTGAGCATATTTGGACTGTACCAAGACAATACCCATCCGACAGTGATGATTAAAAACATGTTTGATGTATTTGTTTAGTTTATGTATTTTTTTTAGTTGATGTATTTTTTATTTCATGTTTTTATATTTTTTATTTTGTAGTTTATTATTAATTATTAATGTTTTTTAATTATTTTTATTAAATTTGTGTTTTTTATTACTTTAATTAAGAAAAAAGAAAAAAAAAATAGTTTTCCACATGTCAATTCCCCCACTCTCCCCCCCCCTTCCACTCCCCACAATTCCCCCCCCCCCCCCCCCCCACATAGACCCCACAAGTACCACATGGCGATTCCCCCCTCTTCCCCCCCCCCCCCCCCCCCCCCCCCCCCCCCAGTCTAAACCTGTATGTTTCACCTCACCTCTACTATAACCCAACCCAACTGAGTACTTATATAGCCCAGTTCTTACGAGGCTGACCCAAACAGAAGTCCACACTACATTTTAGGGTCTAGCAGTCCGTATATAAATATATTATATACTCTGCAAAATGTAGGGTTTTTGTTTCGTCTCCAACACACTCCAACCCGCCGATCTTTAGACATGGTACTCTTTTTTACACTTGATTTCTGCATATTTACATATTATTATTATTATTATTATTATTATTATTATTATTATTATTATTATTATTATTCATATGCAATAATAATTCGTTTCTGCTGTTGTTACTTAACATGTGTCCCGATTGATTGGCTCAATAATCGTCTTGGATTCATTATCAGTTTGTTACTACTAATAATAATGTGATTGTTGTTGTAGGTGAATTTGAATTCGATTCGATTAGATTAGATTTAGATTAGATTAATGTAATATTTTTGTACACATGTTTTAGTTTGTTTGCTGTATTTTGGTTATAGTTTACTGAAGATTGAATGACTTAATACAAACCATTGTTTTTGTAAGTGTTTGATAACAACATTCAAAAGTATAATTTGTGCTAAAAGTTACTTAGAAATGTGAAGTTGAACATAAGTGAATTTTGGAAATGAACAATGTTCGTGTTCGGGTGTCCGTTTGTTTAAATTTTTTTTATTATGGTCTTTCCTTTTATTTGATCTGTCTCATTGGTTGATGTAATTTGGTTTGTTCATGTGTTAAAAAGTTTTGTTACTTTTGTACAGACTAAGAGAACCAAGAAGGCTGGTATCGTCGGGAAATATGGTATGAATATGTTTGTTGTGTTACATTTTTTGCTGATAAATGATTGATTTGGTGTGATACATTACAATCTAGGGGTGGTTAGGGTCGTCTTTGACACCCGTTGATGAAAATTCTCTCGTTTTTGCCAGTTTGGTTGTTGAAATATTTTTTTATTTTTTATTTTTTCAAATTGATGCTGTTTTTATATAAATAAAAGATGGTTCATGAATGTTATACATATACATACCTGCATGTTCCAAAAATGAAAAATAAAAAAGTTAAACAGATGATTTGGTTTACTCTACCGATTTTCCAACTCAACCAACCATTAAACTGCGATCTGTCCAAGCGGAACTTTACAAATCTCCAACTTGCGGCACTGGCCGACTTGCTTTGTCTTGGGGGGCGGTTTATGAACACTCCTAGTATAATCATATAAAGTCAAAGCTCTAGGCCAATCATTAAGTGTAACCTAGAGGGTGTACACATTGGCATGTATAGGTATTGCACGATATAAATTTGGAAGGAAGGCTTAGTTTCAGATTTTGCATAGCTTTCATCATATTTATCACGTTGATTCACATATTGTTTCATTCTAATATTATGAATTTTTGAAGTCCTAATTACTCCTTTGATGAACCGTTTTTTGTGCAATTGTGGTTTTTTTTTTCTGTAGTTTCTAATACTTGTAATGTCTGATTTTTTAGGCACTCGTTATGGTGCTAGTTTGAGAAAGCAAATCAAGAAGATGGAAGTCAGTCAGCACAGCAAATTCTTCTGTGAATTTTGTGGGAAGGTACATTCTACCGTTTGTGACCGTTAGAGATGTGACTTACAACAGATTTGACCTTTGAGTGACCTCTTATTTTTTGGCTTTCTTTTGCAGTATGCTGTGAAAAGGAAGGCTGTTGGAATCTGGGGCTGCAAAGATTGCGGGAAAGTCAAAGCAGGCGGTGCTTATACATTGAAGTAATGAATTTCTTGAATCTTTAAATTTTCAGTCTGGGTCGGCCGGTTTTGGTCATATTTTTCGGCCGAACTGCCATTTATGGTTTTGAAAAACAATAAACCAAACTGGCCGTGTTTGGTGGTTGGATTCAGCGGTCAGTTTAAACCGTTTGGCAGTTTTAAGGCAACTTTCTTTTTTCCAATCCCTTTAGTTTCATTAAAAAGTTAAAATGATAAAGATGGTTCATCAATATGTTTAGTTATATATAAAAAATAAAATGTATAGATAATAAAGGTCAAATCGATGGTTTGTTTACACGACCTTTTCCATGAACGGTTAAACTGTCAAAACCAAACTGTATGTATCCCAAACCAAAGGATCACAACGTCATTACATAGATCTCTAACATGCCAGCCGCTTGTTCTTTTTGCAGTACTGCTAGTGCCGTTACAGTCAGGAGTACAATCCGTAGGCTGAGGAGCAGACCGAGAGTTAGATTTGGCAGTCTTTTTATCCATTACTATGATGATTTTCATTCCTGTACCATGTTTTTTTTACCAATCTTGATTACAATTAAGGTTTTTGAATCTCAATCTGTTTGTTTTGATTCCATGATGTCTTTACGTTTGAGCATTTTTACATGTTAACAACCATATTTTTGGAGCTGGGGTCCTAGCAGGAACCTCTCAGTTCCATAGGATAGAGGTAATGCTTGCTCTTGTCTCAGAATACAAGTTCAATCATAATGCTTAGTTTAGAGGCGTGTAGGGACGTGACTTACATTGATACGTTTTGGAAACTTTATTTAGACACTTTTCTCAGCATACACAAGCTTTCTTGAGGCTGTTTTTGTTGGGGTTAGGATCAAATACACAGTGAAAGAAAAATAGGAAGTCGTAGGAAGGGTATCAAACGGACCCTGATTGAACTAATTCAAGCGGCATTGAAACCGTTTTATCGAACCCTACGACGTTAGTTTTTAGGCCTTCGTTTTTTTGGGTTTTAACTTGTAGTTTTTAGAATATGCGTTATATTATTGTGTCTTTTTGTATACCATTGTGTCATTTCTTATTTTCATAATTGTGTCATTTTTTCAATTCGTTGTGTCTTTTTCCTTAAGTATTGTGTTATATTTTTTGGTACTGTGTTATATTTTGTGGCTCATTGTGTCGTATTTTATGATTTATTGTGTTTTTTTATCCTTCTCACCCTTCTCATTTTTGTAATCTTTGTAAAATAACCCAACTTGTTATGTTGGTGCAAGTACTATGTGCTATTTTTTTTAAAATCCAAATCTCTAATCATTGAGGGGGTTGTGAGTAAAATTTTCAGAGTTAATAATATAATAGTTTAATTTAAGGTTTGTAATTGTTTCTTCAAGGTGATATGCAGGCTCATTAGAGATTTGTTTTTTTCATTGCTGTCTAACATGTTTTTGCATCCGGGTAATTGGATTGCCACGGCGGGATTGCTCTGACTCAGACGGCCTTGAGAAGCGCAACGCTCCGGTAACGGATCCTTTTGCAGTTGAAGGGCAGGCTCATTAGAGATTTGTTTTTTTTCATTGCTGGTCTAACATGTTTTTTTCATCCGGGTAATTGGATTGCCACGGCGGGATTGCTACTGACTCAGACGGCCTTGAGAAGCGCAACGCTCCGGTAACGTATCCTTTTGCAGTTGAAGGGGCAGAGCATTCCCCGGTCTCTCTTGGCAATAGTTTTACCTTTCTAATATTCTGCCTTGATGAGTGGGCGAGGTAGTTGAATTAGGATATCACTATTGACACGACTGTGCAGGAAGTTGCGATCCTAAAATGAACTAGAAAAATCACCCCCATTACCAAATTAGACTCCTAGTTTCATTAACATCGGCTTATCTGTCAGTCATTTGAGTCCTGCCGCTCAGTTGAAAACTATGAAACAAGTCTGCGGTAGTTCAAAACTGTAATCGACTCTATAGCTTCTTCAATAAACGTTGGTTCTTCGATCAAGTTTTTAATGACTTTCTAGTCAGATTGTTCCTGCGTTTCGGATATACTTTATATGATAAAAATTTATGTCACAAAAAGAAATATATTTTTGGTATTTTTTTAAATTAATATTTTATATTAGGCATTCTCTATATAATATAAAACAAAATTATTAATACATCGTTTTTAACGAATTTAATATTAATTTTTTAAAATATTTTAATATTATTTTTAAAGCGGTGCGACCATCTTAACTATACAAAAAAGTTATAGCTGCTGCAAGCAATAACAACTTTTTTTATATAGTTAAGATGGTCGCACCGCTAAGATCGTACGACTTTGCTTACAAAATTTGAAGTGCTCATTGTTCACTCATCATAAAGACCTTTAATCCTTGACATTAAGAGGGTGTTTGGGATTGCGTTTTGAATCTGATTTTTAAAATTATTGCTTTAGAAAACGCAAATAATCAGTTTTTAATGTTTGGGTTGCGTTTTGAAAACGTAGATAATCAGTTTTTTAAGCTACCAAAAACGCAATAATCTATAAGCAGCTTCACCCCACCCTGCTTTTTCAAAACGCATAATCTGTTTTGAATAATCAATCCCAAACACACCCTAAACAACGTTAAGAACTTTAAATTTTTATTTGTATAATGATCGTCTATTCCTTACACCTTGCAAATTAAAAAAGCTATAAAACCCACCCAAAAGGAATATAGATCAAATTGTGTTTTTATAACAAGTTTTACAATTAAGTGACTTTGTAATATTTTTTGCTAGAATTGTATGATCAATCTTGGATATAGATTTGCTAGTTCTCATTCTTAGCTTTAAACTACCGATCATGGTCTAGTAAGCATGTTGGTAAGCATTGATTATACACTATAAGATATGTTAGTGACCACATGTCCAAGTGAAAATTAGAATTTGGATGCAAATTAGTGAAACGTTGAAATGCCAAATACCCGAGTTGTATTTAGTTGAGAATGATATTCCTCAAATGATTATAATGTGGAAATCAATATATGCGTGAACTTGGTATATGGGATTATGGGTGCGCAAAAAAAAAATCCGAACTTAAATTATCTGAAATTTGGAACCCGAAATATTCGAAAATATCCAAAATTTCGGATTCAGATGGTGTTTTTCTAAAAATTTCGGATATTTCGGATTCGAAAAAGCTAAGTCCAACATGGTAGATTCTATTTTTTTATCTTATAGATCTATTAACTTTTAGTTTTTGAGTTTTAGCCAAAAGTTAGTTTTAGTTGAAGTTGTTGATTAATAACCGCAATAACCATAACCGCATTCATAACCAATTAACCGTAAATGGAAATAATTAAGGGAAAATCAATAGAAAAATCATAAATGGAAATAATTAAGGGAAAATCAACAAAATAGCCATTGACCAAAGTGGTTTTTAAACAAAATAGTCACCTCCCATTTCTTGGGAGAGTCCTCACAGGTTCCGAGACCTCTCCAAAAGGCTTCCATAAGAAACCAATAAGGAAATGATACATGTTTGAAATATAATAAAAAAATAATCACACTTCCACCCCCATTTTTTTAAAACGGCCATAATTTTTTTATACGACATTATTTTTTAAAAAAACATTACACCATAAAAACAAGTTTTTCATCCTCTTTCATTTCCATACCATATTGCTATACTTTAAAAAAAAAAAATTTTGCTGGGTTGATAGTACTTGCGTCTAAATGTTTAAACACTTGATATTATTACTTGCGTTTAAACATGTCTGAACCAGAACAAGTCTAGTATTAATATCTGTACTTTTTAAAAAAAAATTGTTGGGTTGATAGTACTTGCGTCTAAATGTTTAAACACTTGCGTTTAAACATATCTGAACCAGAACAAAGCCTAATTGTTATTGTTGTGATAAGTAGACTGGTTTATCGAAAGGGTGTAGATCTGATGGTTATTGAAATACTGGCCGTTTACTAACTGTACAAAGGAGATTCTTTTTCTTGGAGAACTAGAAGAAATTCTTGACGCAACACAACCTGCAGATTTCAAACTTTGCATGGTTAATGCCCAAATTTCCAAGTATGTTATCACCCAAATCAGCTATTAATGCATGTGGCTTTGATTTTAGTTACAGTGGTAGGTTTGGTTATCATGATCTTGATCGGTCACTACTACATGTTGCGTTTTTTGTGTTACCCTTGAAACCGTTGGATAAAATGAAAATAATACAATGTGCATGATTGATTATCTCCAAAATGCTAGAAATTAGCCATGTCACAGATTGATAAAACCAGTCTATTTATCACAACAATAACAATTAGGCTTGTTTCTGGTTCAGATATGTTTAAACGCAAGTACTATCAACCCGGCAATTTTTTTTTAAAAGTACAGATATTAATACTAGACTTGTTCTGGTTCAGACATGTTTAAAAACGCAAGTAATAATATCAAGTGTTTACATTTAGACGCAAGTACTATCAACCCAGCAATTTTTTAAAAGTATAGCAATATGGTATGGAAATGAAGAGGATGAAAGTTTGTTTTTATGGTGTAATTTTTTTTAAAAAATAATGTCGTATAAAAAAGTTATGGCCGTTTTAAAAATAGGGGTGGAAGTGTGATTATTTTTTTATTATATTTTAAACATATGTCACTTTCTTAGACCATGCGTAGTGGGGGGCTTTATATATAAAGCCCCCCTTTCTGATTGGTCCACGTGGCTGCTGAGTCAACATGGAGAGATAAAGTGAAAAAGGGGTGTAGTGGTGGGGCTTTATTTATAAATCCCCTGTTTCTGATTGGTGGATTTTTTTAATCTTTTAACTCAAAATAATTAAAATAAAAGGCAAATAAATATAAAAAAATTACAAATAATATTAAAAAACACAACTAATATTAATTAAATTAAAAAAATACAAATAATATTAAAAAAACACCCAAATAATATATAAAATCACAAATAAAATTTTCATCTTCGCTTTCTTTCTTCGTACTCTTCTTCTTCTTCATCATCAACCGTTCTTCTCGCCTTCTTTTCATCTTCTTCTTCCATCTTCGCCCTCTTATTTCGTTTTCACCTGCGTTTGGAACATACCGAACCGACCATGGCATGTTGGACCAAATCCGCCGTTAACGCGATCATGTGCTTCATGGTCACGAAGGTCATGTGCGTTGAGTATTCTTTCTTCCATATTGTCTTGCGGTAGATCTTGAACGGCTTCCGGTACATAATTTTGGCATATCACTTTACCTTCATCTTCTAATATCATATTATGCATGATTATACATGCATACATAGCATCTCGCAGCTTGTCTGTGGTCCATGCACGAGCAGGATTTCTTATGTAATGCCAACGCTGTTGAAGAACCCCAAAACATCTCTCTATGTCCTTACCGCGCCGCCTCTTGAACCTTTTTGAAGTGTGCCCTTTTTTCATCATACGAGTTACTGAAGGTCTTAACGATAATGCTATACCTCGGATATATTCCGTCAGCCAAATAGTATCCGTGTGGGTAGTATTTTCCATTAGCATAAAAACACGCCCTTTGCTACCCTGCCAGAAATGAAATCCTCAATAATAGGCGACTATTAAAAAACGTTTAAGAGTCGTTGCATGAACCCGCAACACCAAAGTAGGCCGACCAAACCCAAAGATCGACTGAAGCCACCGCTTGAAGAGAATAATTGATGGTCCTTTTTTGGTCACCACGTGTGTGTTGACCTCGCCAAGCGGTTGGGGCAATTATACCCACCGCTAGTGACGACAATCAATGCTACCCACATTCCTGGTAACCCATGTTCATGGTATGCACCTCGTAAATTTTCTGTAAGTCGTACTGATGAGTTGGGAAACACACCTTGTTAATATGATCGTTTTCTATATGTTTTAGCGTTTGATCAGTGCATTTTAGTTACACTTTATTAGATATTGTTTATTTCATATATGGATCAAATATTGTGATAAATATAGTATTTTATTTAGTTTTATATGTGTGTAAATTATGGAGAAAATAAGTTTAATCATAAGTAAAATTAAAAAAAAACGTGCCTAATGTTTTATTATGGCAAATGAAGTTTAGTAATTAATGACTAAATGGTTTTTTGACAATTCTGTAGGTGACGTCACATATGAACAAATCCAATAGCAAGATACAAATCAATTTACTTGTTTGTAAGATGGGCCTGCGCAACTTCCAAGCGGGCTAAAAGAAATAAAAGAAAGAATTAAAATTAAAAAGGCCATGAGTCGATGGTTGTAAAGAAGAATTAAAAAGTCGTAGGTCACGAAGACAGAAGGAGTTTTTGGACGAAGGCGGCAGCCCTTTTGGCTGCCTAGGGAGTCACACACATCAAGAAAGAATCATCATTAATATGCAGCGCGGCTAATCGTGGTGATCGTCTTCGGTGTATTGTTCGTTTGTGAAACTCTAACTCTTGTTTGGTTTGGTTTATGGATTGTCTTTTAATTTTTGAAAGATATTTGTGGTTGATTATTTAAACAATTCACGTTTGTGCAATTGCTTATCTTTTAGTCATTCGCATTCGGTTTTTCTTGCATCGTGAGCAGTTTGATTAATGGGAGGGTAGTTGTTATTCGTGGGTTGGTAATAAATTGTACGAGTTATATTAAAAAACTTGTATTTGATTATCACTTAACTTAAACCGTTCAACAAAACTATGTCTATGTGGTATCCAATCATCTAACCAAGGGCAGGGTGAATCATTGAACCGGAAACCTGGAGGGGGTTACTTCTTTAATATTGTTGTTTACAACTTATAAAATTCGTTTCCTTAAAACTCAAAACAACCTACAACTCATTTAGATTTAATTTGTTAGTTTAAATAATCAAACAAAAGGTGCAATACTAACCACATGCTCCTCGTGGATTCGATATTCCCTACTTACCCTGGCTACCTAGTTATTTAGGTTTTGTATGACCCTTGACGACAGAC
>CM061223.1:83913889-84325803 GCA_030844895.1 Ambrosia x helenae
AATTAAATGAATAAACGAAAACGTTGACTTAACAAAGCTTCTAGATTTTAATAACATAGTGAAAGACATGCTTTAGCCTATAAGTGAACACTCATCCCGAGAATTCCCAGGTAGGCATTCGGGTCACTCGTCTGATTGGGATTTATACGCAATGCCAGTCCTAGACAGAAAACTCAGAATACAGGCGTTCACCCTTCCAGATTGCACGTGTTCGTTATTAAAATCTAGAACTTCGACGGGATCTTCAAGGCAGTTCAGGTTAGGACCTGAGGATTTTGTCCTATTAGTCTAAGGGTAGATCCAGTGATGGAGAGCAATCATTTTGTAGAAGCTAGAGTATGGATAGGAAGTAGGATGGAGATAGAGAATGGAAACAAGTAGGGCTGCAAGTAAAAGAAGCAAGTACTGGTTAAAATCCTATGGTTATAGACTAGATTTTTTTTAATAACCTAATTCCCTATAACCATGGCTCTGATACCAATCTGTAACACCCCAACCGATGGTGGAAACATCGAGGTGTCACGTATGAATGATTGTTCAATAGCACATGGTAATCAAGTTTTAAATAATTATTTATTCGAAATAAAACATCCAAATTTGAAATATATGACAAAGTCTTGAATGAAATCTAATACATCAAATAATCAAACAAAGCTTAAAACTTTAAATATCTCCTCATGCTAGCTCTAGACTTCAAGCATCAGTATTTCCTGTTGAGTTTGGAAAAATGGGGGGGGGGGGTTAACTAGAAGTTGGTGAGAATACATAAACCAAGTCAAGAAATAAGTTTTAAAAGAATAAAAGTTTAGCAATTCATATGTCTAATGTAAGTTTAAGTCTACATGAATAAACAACAAGTATAGTATGCACATAATCAATCCTTCGACAAAGTTTAGGTCCATCACGCATCCACGGTTCACCTTAATATAATTTTGGAACAATAACAATCACCCGCGCTCCCCATAAAAGATGGTCAACAAATCTGGGTGGGGTTGTCAATCCAATGGATCTATCATTGTATACCGCCGGCTTGATCAGGGTTAATGATTATGCAAGTTCAAGTTTAAGTCTAATAGTCTTTGTCTAAGTCATGAGGCATCAAAGTTTACAACTAGACATGTATGTAGAATTGCTTAAGTATAATGTTTCAAGTATAAAGAATTGCATAAACAAGGTTACGTAGACTTATCTTAGCAAAGTGTTAAGTCTTGTGAAATAGAATAAGTGTGGTCCAACGTTGCCAAATATTACCCTATGTTTAAGGCAATAAATAAGTCTAAGTCTTTATAGTCTACAAGTATTTCTAGGGCTCCTAATTTGGGGATTGACAAACGTTTAATAGTTAATTTAGATTAATAGTTAGTGAAACAATAAATAAATAACTTTAGAGAATAATTAAATAAAAGGATTTTTTGTAAAATCTTGATTAAAGATAGTTGTATTTAAATGTTCTAAATGTGAAAATAATTTTATAAAATTATTTTCGTAATTAATGAATATATAGTATATTAATATTTATTTGTCAAAATATAGTATTAATGTCTAAAAATATTAAAATTCATAAAGGTTCAAATTAAAATTTATATTTCTGTTCTAAATGGACAAAAATAATTTATTTAAAATTTTGATGTAAAAATAGTGGAAAATGAATTTATTGTGATTTATTTATGATTAAAATAGTAAAAATTAATTAAAAATATTAAATAAACGTTTTTCTGAAATAAAAATTTATTTCTGAAATATTTACTGATTCATAAGTTTAAAATAATTTTTGTGGAATTTTATAAAATTTGTTTAGTTATTTTTATAGAATTTTCAATTTATAAATGAATAAACTTGTAATATTATATATATATATATATATATATATATATTAAATAAATGATTTTTGAAAAACTAAAAATTGTATAATAAACTTTATCATTAGAATAACCTAAAATAATTTTTATAGATTTTATAAAGCATTTTTAGTATTTAAAAACTATTTTAAAAGATATATAAGTTAAATATATAAATAAAAGGGTTTAAAAAAATGTTGTTGCCGCAAGAATTGAACCCGGGCCTCTGGCCAGGTCAATGCCTTAAATCACAAGCCTAGACAAACTGGTCTAGACCCTGAGAACGAAATCCTTTGGTTTCAGAAGTTTATAAGGTGTGTTTGGTTGTTTAAATCTTATATTACAAAATAAAGGAAAGAAAAAAAATGTTTGGGGTTGTGATCGAACCCAAGACCCTTCGTTTGAGCATCAGTCAACACAACCATCTGATCTAGATCAGATAGTTGGTTTATTTACTTTCTGAAATAATTTTAAACGAATCGTGGATGTTATCATCTTCCCAAAAAATTAAGGATAAACCCTAGATTTATAATCGACTAATACCTGAGTGTATAGCTCCCAGATCACGAGTCAACCAAACAGTCAACAAAGCTCGATTACTCGCATAATGATGAAAAACAGAAAGAATTGAGAGCGGGGTTACGATTTTCGGCACCTATAGGTTGTGGAAGAGGGTCCAATTTATAGTATAACATACAAGTTCCATGAATTAGAAAGTTTGACTAGGCCTTTAATAAAAACGTTTAATTGCTTGATTTTAAGGAATGATTTGGTGTAATTGGACTTGTAAGGCACGCCAATGATCTGTCAATCACGTTTGTTTCCATTCTTGGATCATAAAACGCATTAATTTGAGTTTAATTGTTGGAAGAGATTTGGGTTTTGACTTTGGGGTTTGACTTAGAGATCTCATGGGTGTTTAATAATATTGGTTTTGATAATACACACAAACATATTGCTGGTGCAGTGGTTTCTGTTCGTGGTGTTAAGGTTAGACCCGGCTTAGGCGCGGGTTCGAGTCCCGGTCTGAGCATATATATATATATATATATATATATATATATATATATATTATAATTATACTAGGATAAGAATGTTACGAAAAATTTTAAAATATGCTAAACGTCGAGATTTAATAATTATAATTACAAGATAAATACGAAATGTTACATGGTTCATCTTTTATAACTTTGATTCCGAAGGTAAAAACGCCCCTAGGCCTCAAGGATTACAGACCGATTACTCTTATTGGGATTATTAGTAAGATTATTTCTAAAGTCTTGGCTAATTGTCTCAAGAAAGTTTTGGGGAGCGTTATTTCGGAACAACAATCGGCTTTTTGAAAGATCGATTCATTTTTGACGGGCCTTTAGTCATTAATGAATTGACCAATTGGTTAAAAAAGAAAAAAAAAGACGGGTTTTTTGTTGAAAATCGATTTTGAAAAACATATGACAATGTCAATTGGGTTTTTTTGTTTATCTCTATAATGTCTCAAATGGGCTTTCCTACACTTTGGTGTAATTAGGTTCGAGGTATTCTTTTATCGGCTCGCTCGTCGGTTCTCGTAAATGGTTCGCCGACATTCGAATTTAATTGTGAAAAAGGCCTTCGTCAAGGCGACCCACTTTCGCCTTTTCTATTTTTAATTGTCATGGAGGCTTTATCATGGGTTTTGAATAAAGCTAAAGAGGTTGGAGAATTTGTGGGAATTAATTTTACTGATTTTCAAGCCGATATCACGCATTTATTTTATGCGGATGATGCCCTCATTTTGGGGAAATGTCACGTGAAAACTTAGAAAATACGCCTCGCATTCTCCAGGTTTTTTACTTATGTTCGGGCCTCCGTATCAACTTACACAAGTCTCACTTAATAGGGGTTGGTACTGAGGATGTAGAAGTCGATGATATGATGCAAATAATGGGTTGTAAAAGAGGCAAATTCCCTTTCGATTACCTGGGATCAAAGTTGGTGCTAATATGAATCGAGTAAAAAATTGGTCGAATGTGATTGATATCATAAAATCTAGACTTGTGTCTTGGAAGGAAAAAAACATTATCGATTGGGGAGAGGTTGACTCTTATTAAGTCGGTGCTCGAGAAATTACCTATTTATTACTTTTCTATGTATAAAGCGCCTAAGAAGGTGATTAAGAGCATTGAGGCGATTATGAGAAGGTTTTTGTGGGCCGGCCCTTCGGTTGAGAAAAAAATTGCCTGGGTTGCTTGGGATGTTATCACGTCTTCTAAAGATGAGGGTGGTTTAGGGGTGAGCAAGTTGCAAGGTATAAACAAGGTGTTACTTCTTAAATGGGCTTGGCGCTTCAAAAACAGAGGTAACTGTCTTTGGAAGAAGGTCATTGTCGGTTGCCATGGTGCGGGTAGAGTTTGGAGTATGCTTCCATGTACTTCATCGGGTAGCGGGTGTTGGAAACAAATTACTAAAATCGGTGAAAAGAAGCTTCCAAATGGTTGACAGCTCGATAGTTATTTTGTGGGTATTGTTGGGGATGGGTCGAATATTACTTTGGGGGGGTGGGATAAGTGGATTGGCAATGAACCGTTAAGGCTAAGATACCCGAATCTTTTCAGACTCGAAAAAAGGAAGTGGGCCACGATAGCTGAAAGAGTGCAGCTACATCAAGGAGATAAAATTATGACCTGGGAATGGCGCTCTAGTCCGAATACTAGCGAAGAGATTGCAGAACTGTTTGATTTGTTATCGGAGATTTTTGAGCATCAATGGGGAACCGGTAATGATGTTTGGAAATGGGAAGGAGCCAATGATGGGGTTTTTAATGTAAAAAATGCAAAGAAATTGTTAGCCTCTTCGATTCCGATGGGTCATACGGTGAAGATAAATTGGAAAGGATGGACTCCACTGAAATGTAAAATTATTGTATGGCGTGCAGGTCTGGATAGGCTTCCAACAAAAGTTAACCTGGTTCGACGCGGGATTCCGATTGATAATATGTTATGTCCCCTTTGTGATGAAGACCAAGAGTCGGTGCTGCACATGTTCACAGGCTGTGTCTATTCCACAGAGTTATGGGCTAGAGTGGAAGCGTGGTGCAGGCTTAGTCCAAGTCTGCTGTTCGATATGGAAGACTTAATTCAACTAGCTGTTAGACAGCCGAAGACCAAGGAAGAGGCTCGAATCATTGAAGGCATTGTGTATACTACCATTTGGTCCATATGGAATGAAAGAAATGCTCGTATTTTCAATAACAAGTCGCAAAGAGCAGTGGAGCTGTTTGAGAATATTAAATTGTTGACGTTTTTTTTGGATCCAACATAGATCTAGATTGAAAGGTTTAGATTGAAAAAAGTGGTGTAAATTCCCTTTGGATTTGATGTAATTCATTTTTTGCCCGGTGGTCCTTGTTTTGAGGACTACTTGGTGCGTGGTTTTTGGTTGAATGAAATTTATCTTTCAAAAAAAAAAAGAAAAAAAGAAAAGAAAAAAATGTAAAGCAACAAAAAACAATAATGAGTGACTATATTATCCCACCGCCTCTTCTTGCCAATATTTAGGTGAACTTATTTGCGAATCATCTATATATAAAAACCCACCAAAGTTATATAAAAATTTAGGATCGTCGTTGCTGTCATTTCCCCATTACTGCTGTGTTCGTCGTCGGCCATAACCACCAACAATAATGCCCCTCCACTAAACTTCCAAGCTTCTTCTATTTAACCCTATTTTCAAATGAATAAATTAGAGATTTTTATTGCAGTCAAACTACATGGGCTGTGATTTTGAAAGAACATAATAATAAGCGTGATTTGAGATGAAGACTAAAAAGAATCTATTGAGTTTATTTTGAGAGAGATAGGGGATGAATTTCTTGCGACATTAAAGGGATCGGGGTTGAAAATAAATTATGATTCTAATCGATTTATTTAATTTAATTAGCATAATTACCAACATACCCTTAAAACTACTAATTCACTTGTGAAAACGGTTTAAAACCGTTTACAAGATCGTTTAAACAGTTATAGCTCGGTTTTAGACGGAGATTGGAGACGAAACAGAAATAGATGAAAACCACGTCAACACAGATTCGTATTACATCAGAAACGGTTACATACACTATCATTAGTAGGATAAACATCTATCTTAGGGCCAGGGGAGATCGGGCATGATCTCCCCTGTGAACTCTCAAAGCATAACTCTCAATCTTAATGAATTCTAAATATGAGATTGCTATTTATAGACCACAACAGAAATCTTCATTCGTACTAGCGATAGCACGAACGAGAGGCCATCTGTACCATACATAGCACAGATGAAAAACTTATTCGACTGGTCGACTTTATCAAATATGTCAGATCCATAAATGCCCTTATGGATCACCACAATCTCATGTATTACACCATATCCAGCTAAGACTCAACCCTAGTCTATTCGACAGCGACGACCACACACAAAGTGTATCAACAAAACGCACGGTCGGTTTAAACGGACAGTAGTGAAGGTGGCTGTCGGAATCGTTTTATGGTTTAAACGGAATGTGTGTTTTTGTTTGGGGATTTTACATGTTTTGAATGATAAGGGTGGAGATATTTCGTTGTTTTGTTTTTTTATTTGTTTCAATTCAACCTTGAAGGTTTGAGAAAAAGAGGAGACATGATGTTGAGCATTATTATAGGAGAAGTTAAACAATTTCTTTAACTAAAATAATAGAATGTCAATTTTGCCCTTAATTAAAACACTTCATGGACAAATTTACCCCCATCTATTATAAGAATTAATTAGCATCTAAACAATTTTATATGTTTAATCTCAACCTGTTGGATCAGTTTCTAGCTTGTAAACAAATTCTTATCAAGAACACTTGCTATGATTTATCAAAGTGTTTCGCACAGCGGAATAAGTATAAATGTTCTAAGTTAAGATTCCACTTTTTACAGGAGTTATTACTCCCACTCAGTTAATGCACTAAAGTAATAAATGAGAATCAAAGCAATAAGTAAATAAAACAGTAAAAGCTGTTGAATGATTCTCAAAGTGTATATATGAAAAATGCTACTGCAAAAGATTGTCTAAAATAGAAGGAATGAACCCATCTATTTATAGACCAAAGAGTACGAACATTGGACGAATACAAGTGATTAAACTAATACTACAACAGCCTGTAGTATCTGCAACTTGTTCATAAAGTAACATATAACAATATAAAACTAAACAACTGAAGATCAAGGGCGGTGGGAAGCTTTTAATGAAAGTGCTGATGAGAGACAAGCTTCTGATTAGTAAACTTCAAGAGTTTGTCTTCAGGAGTTTTTCTTCAGATGTCCGTCTGGTTAATCTTCAGAACTTCTGATTCTTTACACTTCAGGACTTTGTTATCAGCTTCTTTAGGACTTCATGATCATTTACTTCAGCAGCTTAATACAAAAACAATGAGAGGATGTAAGACTAAGGTTTATACTGGCTTGTCAATCCTCTTTGACCTCACAATCTCCCCCTGGATTGATGAAGCCAAAACCTTTGTCTATCTTTATTTATAAGATCCTCTTTTCCTTGAGTCAAGAATTCTCCAAATTTCCTTGATTATCTGAAATTTGAGTTCTCCAAGCTCTGGTTCTTTAAGTAGTCCTAGCTCTGGTAAAGTGTTCTGAATGGCTAGGAGATCTTCATCTGATAGTTTCTCCAATTCAGATGTGTAGTGCAGGATTTTTAAAGTGCAGTCTTTTCTTTCAAGAACCATGGAATTAGACTTGTAGGTGAAGTACCATTTGACAATTGGAGATTTGGAATTAAAGAAATTGTCTTTGTATGGTACTATTTGCAGGTTTGAAGATTGGTCTGATGTTGGTGGTTTTTCTTTTTCATCTATGATCAGATTGGATCTCCTTCTTTGTTCAATTAGTACAGTGCCAGGTGTATCACTAGAGAAGGGAAGGTAATGTTCAGTGATTACCTTGGTCTGTTTTTGATATGTGATGGTCTATTTCAGTTGATATGCAAATGTTGCATGATCCCTATCTTGTGTTAACAGAGTTTTTTCATCAACTGTAAAATCATCTTCAACAATGGTGTTTTTTTAATCAGCACCATTTCGAAGTCTGTTTTGACTTGTTCCTCTGGCTTCTTCTTGGTAGTAGGCTTTGTTGCAGAAGTTTTGAACTTCCTTGGATTTGCAAGTTTTTCAGCCTTGAACTTCTTATAAGTGTCATAAAGTACATCTTCTTTCCATCTGCACACTTGATGTTTTGAACCATAGTCGTTCTCTACCAATTCTTGTATGATTTGGGCTCTCTTCATTTTCCTTTCTTTTTCTGTGGCTAGCCTGTCAGATACAAGCTGTGCCTGGTGAGTAAGTTTCTCAGTTGAGATGTAACACCCCAACCGATGGCGGAAACATCGGGGTGCCACGTAGTGACGATTGCTCAATAGCACATGGTGACTAATAAATGTTTCAATAGATTATTTAAAATATTTATATCCAATCAAATAAGTTCAAACATCAATGACATGTTTAATTTAATTGAATCTAAGGCTTTAGCTCCTATGTGATCCACAAGAAAATGTTAACTTCCAAGCAAAACTGAATACCTGTTAAGTTTTGGAAAATAGAGGGGGTCAACTATAAAGTTGGTGAGAATACATAAGTTTTCGTCAAAACGCAGTATAGTATATATATATATATATATATATATATAAATGTAAGCATACAATTCTGTGTTAATATGTAACAATTAGGGCATACATGTGAAAACAAAACTATAGAAAACTGGGGCATAATCAACCCTATGTTGACTAAGTGTAAAGGTCCATCCATAGACATGGTTCACCTAAGTTTAAGTTTCAAATCTAATCACCCGTGCCCCTCATAGACATGGTCAACGAATCTAGGTGGGGTTGTCAATCCAATAGATCTATCATTGTTACTGTTGGCTTGATCAAAGTTAATGATTATGCAAGTATTAGTTGAGTTTACTTAGCAAGTTTAAGACACGTAGCATAAAGAATCACACAAGACACATAGTTGAATTGCATAAGTTTAAAGAATAAAGTTTAACATGTTTCACCCCGAAAAGCATTGAAAAACTGTAAAAGAGTGGGGATATGTAAACTCACCTTAGCAAGCAAGCAAGCAAGCAAAATCCCAATGAACACTAATCTCCATGATGTTTGACTTGGAAGAACATTCCATGCCCATTCCCTAGGATAATTGCGGCTCACATGTTCCCAAGGAAGCCAAGAGTATTGTCTAGGATTCACCACTAATCTACCTTACACACACACACATCACACACATACATACACACCCACACGACACACACACACTCACTACACACTCACCATCTTTATCCTAAACACACCACATCCCTATGCTTTATACTAACATGGCAACAACAAGATTAACATGGACCTCAAGACCATAGTTGACTTACCTCAAAACACACTTTGTCCTATTGATTTTCGGCCCCCAAGAGTCAACAAGAAGGTGTGCTCATAATTTCCTAAGACTACTAGTCAACCCCTTGCATAAGAATGGCAAAACATAGAACATTTGATCCTTTCCATATTGTCAAGCTTGCCCAAATTGACTTGCTCCTTCCCCATGATTTTCGGCCACCATACATACCCTACAAACGAAGCCAAAAAACAAAAGTCAACACATTTCCCTTATAAGGACTCTAGGAGAATGCACACTTAGAAAACAAGAAGTTGACTAACCCCATTATGAACCAATGAGACCATGCCTAACCCCTCACCAATCGGCTATATATAGGAGTATTAAGGTTCATTTGGATCACACTACACCTTCACATAACTCACAACACTTGAACTTTCTTTTCCTTTCCTTTGTTACCTTTCGGCCGAAACCAAGGGACCCAAGAGGGTCTTGTGCGATCACTAGTCTTCACCATTTGGGAGTCACAAGTAGCTAGCAAGTCCTTAGGAGTCATTTGGAAGGAAGTTAGCTTATTTTTCTTTATTATCTTCGGCTATACACGAGTGAGGTATAATACCTGAACCCTTTTTCATTCTTTACATATTTCGGCTACATGTAAAGGTCACCCGAGTACACACACCCTCGCACACTATAACCATGAGTTGTCCAAGTTAAACTAACTAAAATACTTAAGTTTTATGTTAAAGGTTTAATGTTCTAGCTATTACATATTCGACCACACACACACACACACACATATATATATATATACGATTACATGCATGATAGAACTCGTATATGGACATTTACGTACCCCCTACACATACATTTGAATGTATGCGTGAGTGTATAGGGGCAAGACCGGCCCAAATCTAAGCCAAAATCATTTAGTTTTGTAACATACACTAAACTATGTTTTGAAAACATGTGTTAAGAACAACAAAAGCATGTGTTAACCACTTTACACAATAGTTTTCCTAGAAACCTATGTTAAATGCTTGAAAATGTGTACATTAGAAGACAAAGTGCCAAGATATGTTAATTTTACACAACATTGTAGTAATATATGTCCATATTTTACCATAGGCTTACAAAACTGTGACATATGTTTTGCCAAAAACAGAATAAAACATAGCCACCAGGATAACAAAACGAACAATTATTAACACATACAGTGTGTGACACCTGTGGATGGTGGTAAAGAAGCCCCTAGTCCATAGGTGTTACAGTCGGGTTGACAGTTGCATGGTAGTTAGAACCAAACATAGACCTAAGTTGATTTTAAATGCATTTAGGGTTCCTAGACAGACACACAGTGCCGGATTTAGACCAGTTTAGCATCCATACATCAAGTGAGTATTCACGGCCCCTTTTTACTGTTTTTACCTTTTGACGGGGGAAAAACATGCGTACAGTTTTCAGTTACAATACATGACTGTTATGTGAACATGAGACATTACGGTTCAGGATCCATTAAGCCCTCGTGTCATACATCACACCGTAACCATTAGCTATGAAACACCAGAATAGATCTATTGGGTTGACACCCCCACTCTTGGTTAGTCGCTCTGACCGGATGACAGATATTAAAAGAGTGCTTGTATTTCACATTATTCATTGTCTTTAGGGTACAATGGGCGAGGCACAACATGTCCAGGTTTGGTTATGGGCTCATGTCAAATAACATATTGATTATTGCCCTAGCTAGGCAATGATTTAGTCGGTTTTAGACTACATGTCCATCATATAGAAAACCCGTGAACTCACCAACTTTATGTTGACCCATATATTTTACATGCATGTTTTTCAGGAATTTAGCATGGACAATGGAACTTGCAAGGGTCGCGTGCGAGCATTTGTGGGATACCTCATTTTGGACCGTTGTGTTGTCAGAATAATTTTAGACATTTATATACAATGGTTTTAGTATTAAAAAATTAACTAATGTTGAACGGATTTGGTTGTTTAATGAAAGTTCCCACTTTGTTTTAATTAATGCTCATGTGACCTTTTGTGCTTGGAAATCTTTCGAAGTCGCACCTCGCGTTTCCGCCTTGGCGGGGTGTGACAGGAAGCAGCCTGTTGTGTATGACTATCGCAACAAAATTGCCTTGAATAAAAATGGAGATTTTGATAGGGTTGCTAAGGTAAAGGGGAGTTATAGGGCTAAGCCTAAGAAGCCGGTACTGATAAGACCTAGGCTTAGAGTTATTCTTAGCTGGGGACATACATGAAAAATGCACTAACAAGCCCAAATGATCAACTACTTTTAACTTTTCAGGTTTCTTGTTTGAAACCTGCTTCTGATCCGGTACTGAATGTCGAGGATCAAATAGAAAAACAAAACGTCGAACGAATGTATAAGGCTTCATTCGAACCCTGAAAGGGTAGAATGAACCTATTCGACCTCTGCATGGGTCGAATGAGAATGCCTATATAAAGGGGAAAAGTTAGTTTTTTTTAAAAGTAGTTGATCATTTGTCCTTTTCCCCATTTTGTGAGATTATCTGTATTAGGTCTAGGTTTTTCATCTGTAACATTCTTGATTTGATCTAATACACGAGCAAAGTTAAGGAAATTGCTCGGTGATTCGTATTATGTTTTCATCATGATCGTTATTGATTATTTCTGAATCATTTTACATAACCGGAGGGGATTCCACATGGAAACAGTTTCTCTAAAGCAGGATTAATACCCTACACAAATAGCAACATTTTATGTATTCAGTAATATTTAATAGCTTACACAAAGTAATAACGTAAATAAGGGAGTCACATTTTGTCTGTCACTAATGAAGGTGGAGTATGAGTCAGTCTCCACAACTGCATATGCTAAGGGGTATATCCCATTATTAGTGTCAACACCCACAGCAGACAACACCTGACCTGGGTATGGACCTTTAATAAAAGCACCATCAAGACCCAATAAAGGTCAACCAATAGCCTTGAATCCCTTCTTTAGTGACCCCAAACAAATGTAGATCCGTTTGAACATCCTTGTATTTGATTTTGGATTTGGACATGAGTATACTTCAATATGAACTGTTGTACTTGGATTAGTTTTCAACAATAAACCATAGTAATCCCCCAAGACACTGTATTGTGCTTGACAATCACCATGTAGCTTTGTAAGGGCTTTTGTTTTAGCTTTAAAGGCTTTCATCCTTGATATCCCAACCTTAAACTTCCTCTAAAATTGCTCTTGAACTGCCTTAACAAGTATGTTAGGGTTTTCCTTAATTTGTTGCATCTACTGTTTGCTAAGAAAGGTAGAGGTGCAATGATAAACAGATCTAGTTTGGAGACACTTTTGTTGCGTGACAAGAGTCCTCACCATCCAGTTTTCTGCATATGTCTACTTGTTAACTAGAATGACCCAAGGACAACACACTTTATTAGGGTTACATTTATGCCCTCTTCCACCCACATTTACTGGTTTGTCCTTTTTCCTTTTACTTCCCACACCAATCCCTTTAGGTTTAGCAGGTTTCACCTTAGGTCATTTGAGTTTACCCTTCCCTTTATTGCTTGAGTGATGTGCCTGGTTTTAGTAATTAGAAAAGATATCATTTTTCCTGATGCCAAAAACTTGACGTTTCAATTACAAAACCTTGGTTTTGGGAAAAAGATGATTTTTTACTAAACCGTTAACAAGTTATAAATTTATAAATAAATGATAATTACTTAGAATCTAAAACCAACACATAGGCAGAGAAAATGCCGTGCATAGTATAGATTTCTATGGTAAATACCGAGTATCGTATTTCAGAGAACACACTTTCCCCTACTCAACCTTTCATCACGTTAACTAATCGGGTTTGAAAAAGAAAACAAAACGGAGGGGTTCTAAAAGAAAATTGGTTTTTAAAAAGGTTTAGTTTTAAAATAAAAAGATAAAAATAGTAGGAATAGCAAACCTGCACATCTCGGGGACCCTCCGTATAAGTAAACAGTTTATTATAAAAGCAGTATTAAGTTTAATTATCAGTGAGGAGAACAGGGGTGAACGGTCCCTTTAGAGTTGGGGATGAGAAAAGAAATAAACAAGGGATGACGTTTTGGAAACTCTATGGGTCACGCACGGGGTAAGTGTACGATTCCCCATAAAGGTGTCTTCGGACTACTGACCCGTAAGCCGGTCTTCTCCTGGTTGACAGTGTGGTGTTACCTAACTCACACTAGCTGTGTAGCTTTTTGGAAAGCTTGAGTCCTTCTTTTTAGGCAATTCCCAAACCCCCGCCAAGTGACTCGTTTAAGCATTGGGTTCTCTAATTTACCTTCTTAACTTTATGTAAAGGCTTAATTCCGACTAGGAATCCCTTCCACCTCTCTCAACTCTCGCTTTCCGTACCGAAGGGTCTCACATGCCATCAGCTTGTGTGACGGGGGACCCTCTAAGAAGTTAACAGCGTTGTACTAACTAGAGCTGGGGTAAAGTATCCTTTTTAATTTATCTTTTAATAGTGACAACATAATAACTTATTGATCAGATAAATTAAAGTTTGGTTTAGTGATCATGTAACTTAACAAACCCAACCCTTAACTTCCCAAGATGAATGAAATCCTTAACAAAGGTGGAACTTAACCATAAAGGTGTGCAATTCGAAGATCACTGGTGCACCCATAGGGAATCCTCCCTTTGCCAAGAAAGTCACTCACACCTCTGGTAAGTACCAGAAACTTGTCACCCGGATCTGATCCACTTCAAAAGCCATTGCTTAGAACCCGGTTTGGATATCAAAAAGCCGAAGGATCTGTCTCACTACCAGTTTCCTTGCCTTGGATCTAGCTCGGGACTACCAGAAGCCGTATGAACCCCATATGATAGTTAATTTTATTATTTAAGTTAGGGTTGATTTTAAAGGTTTATCAAGTTAATCACTAATTGAACTTGTCACAAAAATAAACAAACAAGAATTAGTTAAGAAGATAAACACACTGAATAACTAAAAATAAACTACTACTAATAATAATAAAAGTCTACAAATCAAAATAGGTAGGAAGATACTAGATGGATACAACCATAAATGATAATCAACACAAGAACATGGATGCTTCCAACTCATAGACAAGCCTTCCACCCCCTTGATCCTATGCATCAAATGTGATCCTCACAAACCTCGATTTTTATTGCATGTAACTACTCCTACGGGTCTATTCTTGGCCAAGATAATCAAGGTAAGATGAATCCTAAACTTGATGAGATGTTAGGATGGCCCTAAGGCCTCCCACAAGACCCTAAGAACTCTGGAAGAATTTTGGAAGTCGACCCAAAAAGGCACAAGAATGAACACCAAATGATTGAGTTGAGCTTGCTATTTATAGAGGTGCCAGGGCCTACATGGGCGTGCTCAATGATGGTGCATGGTCGCGCAACTGCCCCACGTACATTCAATTACTGTAGGATCTGTCTTGTCTGTCCTTTTTGTCGAGCACAAGCGTGCCCATGGAGGAGCACAGGCATGCAAGTTGACCTCGAGAAGGTCTTTACACACACTTGGAACATGCTTCGAGTCTCGTATTATCAGGAATCTTCGGTTTTAGCTGTTTTTACCCGAAAATCATCTATTTTTGGGTTTGAGCTCCAATTTCCTGATAAACACAAATAGGAACAATTAAATGGCTATAATTATCAATTTAAGCTCAGCTTTGCCCTATGATGAGACTATTTATGCATGTTTTATGTGTGTAGTTGATGGCACGTCATTGACTTATCATCTATATCAGCATGATTATGAATACCAATTTCATATACATGAAAATTAGGCAAATAACCTCTGCAAGCAGCCCTCACCCTAATTAAATCATCCTTCACAATCCTAATCTCCCTTCTAGTTTCAACTGCATGTAGTTTAATTAACTCATTTGCCTCTATTTTACTTCCAAAAACCTACCCTAGGAAGAAGTTACTATTGTTCTCATTTGCATTCCTTAAATCCATAAGCATTTTCTTGCTAACCCTTGATGCATTATCATCAGACTCACTGCCACTATCAAATTCATTGCACAACACATTATCCTCATTGTATTCAGATGGTCCTTCATTATTATTCTCATCAAGCCCTAGATCAATGTTAAGTCTAAAATCTCTCATGTCTACCTCTACATCATCCTTACATGTATCCTCACCATCAAAATCACTATCAATGTTGTAAGTGCACTTTCATGTATGTCCCCAGCTAGTGATCCGATACTTAATGTCGAAGGAACAAATATAAGTTTTGGTTCGAGTCATCGTGAGGTTAAATGAAAACATAATATTTTCATTCGGACTAATACAAGGTCGAACCAGTTCGTTTAGACCTTCGATAGGTTGAACGACAAATTTCTATATACAGGGGATAAGTTAGTTGGTAGTTAGAACTTTTAGAACTTTTTATCATTTGTGCTTATCCCCAGTTTTGTAAGATTCTCTGTATTAGGTCTTGGTCTGATTTGTAACATTCTACATTTGATCTAATACACGAGTGACGGGTGGTTCAAGGAACAACCCTATATATCATTAAAATGCTTATTTTATCCACGTTTGATCATGTTATTGCTTGGAATGGGGTAACTACGAGTGCTTTGGTTGCAGGTGTAATAAGGAGCTAAAAATGAAGAAATACGGGCTTTGGAACGGACCAGAACGGAACGGAACGAGGTGGAATGAAAGAAAGAAAAATGAAGAATTTTAAGGGCTCCACCGTACCTTACGGTAGCCACCGTAAGGTACGGTGGCTTTAGGACACTCATTCTTCACCGTATGGCAGCGTCTATTGGCCGTCAAGATTCTATCCCCACCGTACCTTACGGTGGGCACCGTAAGGTACGGTGGCCTCTGCACAACTTTGTAACTCCCTCTATTAAAGACGACTTAATGGTGTCTTTTGGGCATCTTTTTCATTGTGAACGTTTCTAAGAACATTTTGGGCGATTTTGGCTAGTTTGGATCATTGGAGAACAATTCTAAACATTCGGTTAATGTTTTTGATGCTTATGAACATTTCTTTGATTGTGATGATGATTCACCAAACCATGCTTGGCTAGAACTCTTGGTGAAGTTTTTCTTGAACTCTTATGTATTTTTCTATGAATTTCTAGAATGATAATCTAGTATGTTTGCTTGATTATTGTGGTGTTTGAACAATTGTTTGTAGTTGTTAATTACTTTACCAATATTTAGTCTTAATCGTACGTTCTTGGTGTTGCTAACAATCGAGATATTGCGGGTAGGATTTGGGTTGGTTGATTGATTAATTGGTCATCGGGCAACAACCTCGCATTAATATAATCCGAGTACTTTGTTCCCTTTTATCACAACAATTGTTTATGCACGAGTTATGTCTATGTAACTCTTTCTAGTTGGAACTTTTGCATAAGTGTTTAGGGAAAACGGATCCTGGAATGGTCATTGCTTTTATAATTTCAAGAAACAAACTCACTTTGATTAAGTAATTAGTTTATAATTTAGTCAAATCTAAAACAATCAACAACTCTTGATCTTTATTTTTATTTAGTAGATTAATTTTAGTTAATTCGCAAAATTATTAGTTCACACACATTCCACAAACTCCCTGTGTTCGATACCTTCTTGCCACTATTCAATAGTTGTAATTGGAAAATTTTACGTGTACCACGACAAGCACGTCAAATTTTGGCACCGTTTCCGGGGAGTAGTGCGCAACGTGTGTTAATCTTTTAGTTTTGTTTTGTTATTTTCGGGTTTACATTGGTTGTGTTTAGTGTGCAGGTACTTCAAGTGTATGCATACTAGGGGCTCTCACGAGTCATCACCACTTTTGTTTGATCCGGAGATTGAAAGAATCGAGTTTTGATAAGAAGAAACAGAGTCATTGATTCACCTACTTCACCGTTCACACCAAGAAACATAATGCAAGACTCTCACATACCAACAACGGGTCAAACGACCTCATCATTCATGCCTACTTCACAACTTTCACCCAACACCACATTACCTAACCTTTCCACTAGTCCTGAAACACCAATCCATACCACCCAACCGAGTTTCACTCAAAGTGATCCAACTACGGGTCAATCATCTTCTACTATCCCACAACCACAAGGACAAGGTTCCACAATTGTCCACACCACATTTACTTATCAACCACCTAGTCAATCGGGTTTTCAGTACTCATCTTTTCAAGGTGGCCAAAATTCTAGATTTCAAAGAGATGTGTATGATGATGGGTATGATGATGAAGAATTTAGTGGGTACAATGAAGAGGGTTATTATTATGGAGGAGAAGGTGCATTTGTGGGCTCTCAAGCTCAAACGGGTCAAGTAAGTCAACCACTTTTACCATTTCAAGACCCGGGAAGATTACCGGTTGGTGTGCAACATGTTAGACCGCAAGGATTGCACTTGCAACGTCCCATGCCACTTAATCAAATGCGGCCGATTCACCAACAACAACCACCTATGCATCAAAATCAGCATCAACAACAATTTGCACCACAAGGTGCAATGCAAGGACAAATGGGTCAACTAAGAGCGCCATTGGGAGCACCTAGAAGACTCCACCGTGATGTTGTACGGGGAATTGAGGCGCATTTTCGGCCGATTATCACTAATAATCCATCACCAATAGTGATTCCGCAAAATGCAAATGGAAGAACTTTTGAAGTTAGAACAACTGCACTCCAAAGTCTACGAAAGTTCAAGGGGCTAGCAACGGAAGAGCCCTATTTTCATTTGGAGACATATGATTCGATTTGCAATACTATTGGGGGACAAGGTTTTTCTGCAGATGATGTGAAGTTGGTTCTCTTCCAATTTTCATTGGAAGACAAGGCGAAAAGATGGTTTCACACTTTACCATCCGCATCCATTTTTACATGGGCCGATATGCAACAAATATTTTTGGATGAATTCTATAGTTCTCAAAAGACAAATGATGCAAGGAGAGGGTTGAGAAGCTTTCAACAACAATCGGGTGAGATGTTTCATGAAGCGTTCGAGAGGTTCAATATGATGCTAAGAAATTGTCCTCACCATGGGATTCAACTTTGGGAATTATTGAATGCTTTTCATGAAGGCTTGAGTTCGGAGGATGCTCGTGATTTAATGTCTATTACAAATGGTACTTTTGGTACAAATTATGAGCAAGATGATTGGGCATTTTTAGAACAAATGGCGGTGACTTCCAAAAGAAAGGCTCAATCATCTAGACGAGCAAGGCATGTAATTCAAAGACCTCAAGTACATGGGGTAGAAAGTGGTAATGTACAAAATTCAAATCAATTGTACAATGTTTGTAACAATTGTCAAGAAATAGGCCACACAGCGGAGGTTTGTCAGTGGTGGTAAATGAAGGACAAACAGAGGAAGTGAATGCTATTCAAGGGGGTGGTAGAAATTATGACATGAATTCTAACACCTATCACCCCGGGTTGCGAAATCATCCAAACTTTCGGTATGGAAATGCATCAAATCAAGCCAACCCGAATTTCCAAGCTGCTCAAGGTAATTATGTGCCTCGCCAACAATACAATCAAGGGAATTATAGAGGTGGATACAATAGTGGCTACCAAGGGCAAGCTCAAACTGGTCAAAGAAATTCGGGTCACGATTCATCAAGCGGAAATGAAGTCATGGAGATGCTTAGAGCTATGCAACAAGACATGCAAAAGCGAAACCAACTTGATGAAGCTCGGATACAAAAGGATGAAGTTCGTGATAAAAGCATTCAAGCATTGACAACTCAAATGGGCCAATTAGCAACTGATGTGGCGGAATTGAAGACAGGTAAAGGAAAGCTTTCTAGCGATACTCAGGTAAATCCGTCACATGGCTCTTCACGAGGTAACAATGTTAATGTTAATCAAGTGAGTGTTTTAAGGAGTGGGAAAGAATTTAAAGCTAATTTGTCACCAGGTTTTGTCGAGGGGGTAGTCGAGGATGTCACGGGTGAAGAAAGTGAAAGTGATGAAGTTACACCGGTTTTACCAAAAGAAATAAATGTTAAAAAACCGGAAGCGAGTGAGAGTGAAAAAAGTGAAAATGAGCCGAATCAAGTTCCATTTCCATCGGCTCTACTTGACCCGGGTAAGAAAAATTTTATTGCATCAAGAGGTCCCCAAAAAGAAGAAATGTGGGACATGTTTAAACAAGTAAAAATAAATCTTCCTTTACTTGATGCAATAAAACAAGTACCCGCATATGCTAAATTTTTGAAAGAATTGTGTACGCAAAAGAGGCAGCAAAAGAAAAAAAATGCCTAAGCGAGTAAATGTTACTGGTCAAGTAAGTGCAGTTTTAAATGGGGAGCTTCCTCCTAAGCTCCAAGATCCGGGCACGCCATTGATAAATATTCAAGTTGGTAATTTTCAAATGGCAAAGGCGTTGCTAGATCTTGGAGCCGGGGTGAGTATTTTACCGCGTGGGTTGTATGATCAATATGACTTTGGTCCATTAGCTAGGGTGGAGACAACGGTTGTTTTAGCCGATTTGTCTCATAAGTTACCCCGGGGAATGGTTCAAAATGTCATTGTGAAAATTGATGAATTTTATTACCCGGTTGACTTTTTGGTATTGGATTACTCATCCGCAGATTCAAAACAGCAACAAAATGTCATATTGGGTCGGTCATTTTTGAACACCGCGCATGCGGTAATTGATTGTAGATTTGGCACGGTTGATATGACATTTGGAAACCCGAAAATGCGTTTGAACGTTTTTACTAACAATACTAATGATTCCGGTGTTGAAGAATGTTTTATGGCAGATATCATTGAGGGATGCAATCCATGTGAGTATGAGAAAGATGGAATGGAATTGTGTGCTTGTAACTTTTCTGAACAGGTACATGCTTTTGATTTGGAGATTGAAGAAGGAAAGCAAGATGTGTTAGCATTGAAAGAGGGTCGACCACCATGGTCCCACCATTTTGATAGTTTGCCGGTGGAAATTGATTTGGGTACCAAGCCCTCATTAGAAGTGGCACCAAAGTTGGAACTTAAAGATTTGCCAAGCCACTTGAAGTATGTGTTTTTAGGGGATAATGACACATTACCGGTCATTATTGCCTCTAATTTGGAGATGGCCCAAGAGCTAGCATTGATGGAAGTCTTGAGGGAGAATAAAGAAGCTATTGGGTGGACAATTGCCGATCTTAAAGGAATTAGTCCATCCATTGTCATGCATAAGATTATCACAACCGAGGATGCAAAACCCACGAGAGAAGCGCAAAGAAGGTTGAACCCAAACCTTAGGGAAGTGGTAAAGAAAGAGGTAATTAAGTGGTTGGACGCGAGAATTATCTATCTCATTTCGGATAGTGCTTGGGTAAGTCCTACTCAAGTGGTCCCTAAGAAGTCCGGTATTCAAGTAATTAAAGATGACCATGGTGAACAAATTGCAACCCGACCCGTCATTGGGTGACGGGTGTGCATTGATTACCGGAAATTGAATGCCGCTACTTCTAAGGACCATTTCGCACTTCCATTTATTGACCAAATTATTGAAAAACTTTCGGGTCAAAAGTATTATTGCTTTTTAGATGGGTATTCGGGTATAACCAAATAGCAATACACCCGGATGACCAACACAAGACCACCTTCATGTGTCCATATGGTACTTTTGCCTTTAGGCGGATGCCATTTGGATTGTGTAACGCTCCGGCGACTTTTCAACGATGTATGATGGGTATTTTCTCGGACATGGTTGGAAAATCGTTGGAAGTGTTTATGGACGATTTCTCAATATTTGGCACTAGTTTTGAATCTTGTCTCAACGAATTACAAAAAGTTTTAAAAAGACGTGTTGAGAAAAATTTAGTGCTTAGTTGGGAAAAAAGCCATTTTATGGTGCAAGAGGGAATTGTGTTAGGCCACGTAATTTTTGAGCGAGGTATGGAGGTGGACAAGGCAAAAATTCGGGTAATATCATCATTGCCACCACCAAAAAATGTGAAGGGGGTAAGATCATTCTTGGGACATGCGGGCTTCTATAGACGTTTTATTAAAGGTTTTAGTGTTATTACCAAACCTTTATGTAATTTGTTATTGAAAATGTTCCTTTTGATTTTACTAATGAATGTTTGCAAGCTTTCAATGTGTTGATGGAACATTTGGTCAAGGCTCCTATTTTGCAACCGCCGGATTGGTCGAAGCCTTTCGAGATAATGTGTGATGCAAGTGACACTACAATTGGAGCTGTTTTGGGCCAACGAGTTGACAAGAAGCCGGTGGTAATCTACTATGCGAGCAAAACTTTGTCTGAAGTGCAACTGAATTACACCACAACCGAAAAAGAATTATTAGCGGTGGTGTATGCTTTGGACAAGTTTCGTTCGTATATTTGGGGGAGCAAGGTGGTGGTATATTCGGACCATAGTGCGGTTCGATATGTGTTGGAAAAGAAAGATGCCAAGCCAAGATTGATTAGATGGGTTTTGTTGCTCCAAGAGTTTGATTTGGAGATTCGGGATAAAAAGGGAAGTGAAAATGTTGTAGCGGATCACTTGTCCCGAATTCCGGTAGAAGGGAGTGATGATGTGACGGAAATAAATGAAAGATTCCCGGATGAACAACTGTTAGCTGTGTCTACTCAAGCCGCACCGTGGTATGCCCATTATGTTAATTATTTGGCCACGGGTGCTACTCCGGATCATTGGACCAAGAAACGACGACAACAATTTATGGTCCAAGTGAAGCAATATATTTGGGATGAACCGGATCTTTTCAAGATTGGGCCCGATCAAGTGATCCGAAGATGTATTCCCGAGTCGGAAGTTAAAGAAATATTGACACATGCTCATTCTTCCGCTTGTGGTGGGCACTTTAGTGGACATAAAACCGGCTACCGGGTGCTTTCATGTGGGTTCTATTGGCCTACAATTTTTAAAGATGCTTGCGAATTCGCCCGGAATTGTTTAAATTGTCAAAAGTTGGGGAGCATATCCAAAAGGGATGAGATGCCAATGCAACCGATCTTGGTTGTGGAGATATTTGATGTTTGGGGCATCGACTTTATGGGGCCGTTTCCTAATTCAAACGGGTTTTTGTATATTTTAGTGGCGGTGGACTATGTTTCGAAGCGGATTGAAGCAATTGCTACACGGACAAATGACCATTCAGTTGTTTGTAAATTTGTTCAATCTAACATTTTCGCCAGGTTTGGAATTCCAAGAGTGATCATAAGTGATGGTGGTTCACACTTCAAAAATTTTAATTTTGGGAAGCTATTGAAGAGATATAGTGTGAATCACCGGGTTGCAACGCCGTACCATCCGCAAACGAGTGGACAAGTTGAAGTGTCCAACCGTCAAATCAAAGAAATTCTCATGAAGATGGTTCGTGTGGATAGAAAAGATTGGTCAAGCAAATTAGATGATGCTTTGTGGGCATACCGTACGGCTTACAAAACTCCGATTGGCACGACACCTTATCGGATGGTGTATGGGAAGGGTTGTCACTTGCCAATGGAGTTGGCGCATCGAGCACATTGGGCGATCACGACGGTAAATGCGGATTATGATGAGGCGGGTAGAACAAGAAAGTTGCAACTAAGTGAATTGGAGGAGATTAGAGATGAGGCTTATGAATGTGCATCGGCTTACAAAGATAAACTAAAGAAGGTTCATGATGCCAAATTGAGAAAGAAGACCTTTGAAGTAGGTCAAAGGGTTTGGTTGTACAATTCGCGATTGAAGATGTTCGCGGGCAAGTTGAAGAGTAAATAGAGGGGTCCGTACATCGTTTGCAGGGTTGGTAAATTTGGTGAGGTTGAAATATTAGATGAAAACACCAATAAGCAACAAACGGTGAATGGACACCGCTTGAAGCCATACTTGGATGGAAACGACATCAACGCGTTGGAGATTGATAAAGCGGGCTATCTTTTACGCCCGGTGGAAGAAGTGCAACAATGAGAGGCCCAGGTTTGGTAGTGTAAATAGTTAGATTTTTAATTTTATTGTATTTTGTTTTATTACCCAATTTTGTTTTTTATCGAAACCCGTGTTTGAAACAAGTGTGGGGACGTTCGGGTCGCGAAACAGTTCTAGCATTGTGTTGAGAACAACACAAGATTTTCGAGGGGGTAGGGTAATTTTAGTGTGTTAAAAAAAAAATTGCCCAGGTCCTACCGTATGATACGGTAGGCACCGTACCATACGGTGGAACTGCAAAAGTAACGGAAGTTTGATGTTGCCATACGGTGAGAAATGTGTGAGTTTTGTCTAGCGTACCATACGGTCCCACCGTATGGTACGGTGGGGTCTGGGAGTTTTTACTTCGTTTTTATAAAAAAAAAATCTCTTAAACTCACGTGAACTTCTCCTGGCCACCACACATCCCTTTGGAACTCTTCCACAAAACCCAAACCCTTTTTCATCTTAAAATCCTCGTAAAACCTTCAAATCTTAACCAAATCTAGTGATTTTTGGGTCAATCTTGACTAGATTTTCATCTAGTTTCTGATTTTGGGTAGTAAATTGAAAGAAAAACACGTTTTGGTGGCCGAATCTCAAACCCTAAAATCGCATAAATTGGGGGTTTTTAAGTTTTCTTGTTTTCTTGTGTTGTAGCATCTTCTAATCAAAGGTATGTGTCCTATTTGTCTTTATTTTGATTTACATTATGAAGAATAGAGGTTTTGTTTTTCCTAGTTCATACCCACTTGCTTATTAGTATATATTAGTATTTATATATTGTGTTTTGGTAATAATGTGGTAGTAGATGAAATATTGAGTGGAAATTGTGAACTTTTGGTAATGTTAAGATTGTAGAGGCGTCATGCCCAATTTTTGTCAAACCAAAGACGGCATTTTTGTTCACAAACATTTACTACCATGATAACAAGCAAGTGTGGGGATGTGTCTACTATATGGGGCTGATTCGTTTTGTTTTGTTTTGTTTTTATGTTTGCTTGTACATTGTGTAGGAATATGGCACGAACTGGCGAAGTAGCAGGATCAAGTTCATCTTCCGCCAAAGCTAAAGGGAAGCAACCCGCGCAGCAATATAAACGAAGAAAATATGGTGCACAGAATAACGAGTCTGATGAGGAAATGCAACAAGCACCTGAAGCGCCAAGGTTAGACCCGGCTAATAAGCCGGAATGGAAGACGGGCCCTCTAAATGAAAAACCAAGGGATTGGCAACCGACATTGTTCCATGACCAAATTAAGGGGTTGTCAGATCGGGCTGGGGCATTCCTTTGTGAAAGAGAAGTGAGCGAAAGAGATTTTGGACCATTTGGAGTGTTTGATAGATTCAAGGCTTTAGGTTGGGAAGCGGCGCTCCATTGTTATGATCAGGAAAATAAGGTTGTGTTTATGGAAGAAATTGAGGAATGGATGGCGACATTGAGATGTCCTAGGTATGATTCTCCATCCAAGATGAAATTAATTGGTGAAGTGAATGGAGTGGAAGTGGAAATGTCCTATGAGACATTGCGCCGGTTGGCCAAGTATGATAGTCTACCGGCAAAGGAGTATAAAAACCCGAGCATTAATGATTTGTTAATTAGCCCGGAAAAGCATCCACGGTGGATGGATATGTTGAGTGCGTTATTTCTTCCAGGTACTTATACTGGGAAACTGTATCGGAAGAATTTGAAAATTGAGCCGAAACTTCTGTTAGCGTTTATTATTGTGAATGTGTTACCAAGACGGGCAGATAAGCAAGAGGTGCGGTTCCCAAAAATTCCAATCCTTTACTCCTTGATGCATGGTGGACCGAAATTTTCCATTCGGTATTTGATTCTGAATCATGTTTGGATGTGTAGAAATTCGGTGGAAAGAACAATTATCCCATACTGTAGAATAATCACAGGTTTGTTGAAGCAGCAGGGTGCTATAACTGAAGAAGATGAGGGAAGAAAAAGAAAGAAATTCAAACCTATTGAGCTATCAACAATGGGGTCCGGTTGGGTTTATTCTCAGTCGGAAAGGTACCATAAACTTAAAAGCGGGGGTCAAAGATGGAGAGTGTTAAAGAGAGATGCAAGGGCACTCTTTCCCAGTGAGGAAGATGAAGTTGAAAGTGGGGGTGAACAGCCACCGAGTGATGATGAGGACTGTGAGGAGAATCCAACTGGAGGGCACATGGATATAGGACAGGGGAGTTCTAGTAGGACACATGGTGGAGGTTTCTATGACTTTACCGAGAGGGTTTATGCTGATGGTTGGGCTTTTGGGGGGAGTATGCAACAGGTGATTGAAGACCAACGCCCCCCATCTTTGGTATTCGACACGTGGTCAGGGTCGGAACGCACTCTATTTGATCATCAGACAATGATGAGTGCTAGCATGGAGAGAACGATGAAGTAGGGCTTTGATCGTCAGGAGTTGTGGAACCGAGGACATGCTTATGCTCAACAGGTGGAGATCAATCATAGATATATTGATGATCAAAATAGGCGAATGAACGATGACCGGCGTGCGGGGAGACCCGTAGTAGCAAATCCACAACCGGTGGATTACGGGTCTCTACCGCCATTTGATGGAAGCATCTCTTATCCGACCCCACCACTCCACCATTCTCAATGGGTCGATCCACAACAGCAACAACAACAAGCTTCGGAGCAAGGAGGAAGCGGTGAAGGAGTGTTTGGTTTTGGCGAGTGGAATGACTTGTTCACCTCGGTGTTCGGGCCGCCTCAGCCTCGCTATTACTGATCAGGTCGTGTTCTTTTGTACATAGCTTTATTTTTTTTTATTTTTTTTTCCTTTATGTTTTTTTGGGAAACGGGTGGTTGGGTGGTGTTATGATTGATGATGATTGGTTCGGGTTGTGGTAGTAGGAGGTGTGTTGTTTAAAAATTAAAAATCTAAAAAAAATATAAAATGAAAATACCAAAAAGAAGTTTGTGGTTTGAGTATTGGAGCGTTTCCTTCCAAAAACCGCACATTGGGGACAATGTAACCCAAGTGTTTGAAGAATTTTTTAAAATATAAAATGAAAAGTTCTAACTACCAACTAACTTATCCCCTGTATATATATATCTCTTTGTGAGAGTGGCAATGGATGGGGGTGCACTAGAACTTGTGCTTGAATGCGACTTGAATCTTTTGGTGAGCATAAGTGTAGAGATGATAAGGGCACTAGGTAGCCTTGTTATGTTGAGTGAGAGTGTGGGAATTGGGGGGTTGGACCTCATGCATTATATATATGAGCTTGGTAGCGAGAGGGGAGGGGTTTGGACATTTAGTTGCCCATTTTTGAGCCTAAAAGTCTATCGATTGTTAACCCTTTAGCTAGTTTCTTAAATAAATACCCAACTTGACCCGGTCTTGTGTGTTTAAATAGAGTGTTAGTGTGTTATTTTAGTATTACAAGTTGAAGTTTAGTTGAGTGTGTTCGTATGTGTATGAAATAGTGTTTCTTGATGTATTGAAAAAAAAAAGAAAAGAGGAAAAAAAAAAAAAGAAGAAATTGAGAAAAATGATAAAAAGAAAAAAAAAAGAGAGAAAAAGAAAAGAAAAGAAAAAAAAAGGAAGTTTATGTGTGGTATCTATTATAGTTTGTGTTCGTCTTTGTGTTTGCGTGTGTTAGTCATGTGTGTGTGTGTCGTTGTGTAATAAAAGACCGGGTAAAGTTATGCGCTACTAAAAATATACCCCATTCCCTACCTTTACACTTAGCCACATTACAACCCAACAAGACCCTTTGATTTGCACTTATGTTTAGCGTTGTAAGAGGAGGGTTGATTCAGGTACAAGCTTATGGTTGCGCACTCATCTATTTGCCTTTTGTCTGCCTAGCTCCTAATTTCTAGTTTTCAGTTGTCACCGAGAGGAGAGAAACTGTGAGGGGTGTGTTGATTCGGGTGTTAAGGACGGGTTAGTATATGGATTGCACGTTAATGCTTGAGTTGAAAATGACCATTTTGGTGAGAAATAGATTTTTGATGGATTGCTTGTGACAAGCAATGGTCAAGTGTGGGGATGTGACGGGTGGTTCAAGGAACAACCCTTTATATCATTAAAATGCTTATTTTATCCACGTTTGATCATGTTATTGCTTGGAATGGGGTAACTACGAGTGCTTTGGTTGCAGGTGTAATAAGGAGCTAAAAATGAAGAAATACGGGCTTTGGAACGGACCAGAACAGAACGGAACGGAACGAGGTGGAATGAAAGAAAGAAAAATGAAGAATTTTAAGGGCTCCACCGTACCTTACGGTAGCCACCGTAAGGTACGGTGGCTTTAGGACACTCATTCTTCACCGTATGGCAGCGTCTATTGGCCGTCAAGATTCTATCCCCACCGTACCTTACGGTGGGCACCGTAAGGTACGGTGGCCTCTGCACAACTTTGTAACTCCCTCTATTAAAGACGACTTAATGGTGTCTTTTGGGCATCTTTTTCATTGTGAACGTTTCTAAGATCATTTTGGGCGATTTTGGCTAGTTTGGATCATTGGAGAACAATTCTAAACATTCGGTTAATGTTTTTGATGCTTATGAACATTTCTTTGATTGTGATGATGATTCACCAAACCATGCTTGGCTAGAACTCTTGGTGATCATTCCTTGGTGAAGTTTTTCTTGAACTCTTATGTATTTTTCTATGAATTTCTAGAATGATAATCTAGCATGTTTGCTTGATTATTGTGGTGTTTGAACAATTGTTTGTAGTTGTTAATTACTTTACCAATATTTAGTCTTAATCGTACGTTCTTGGTGTTGCTAACAATCGAGATATTGCGGGTAGGATTTGGGTTGGTTAATTGATTAATTGGTCATCGGGCAACAACCTCGCATTAATATAATCCGAGTACTTTGTTCCCTTTTATCACAACAATTGTTTATGCACGAGTTATGTCTATGTAACTCTTTCTAGTTGGAACTTTTGCATAAGTGTTTAGGGAAAACGGATCCTGGAATGGTCATTGCTTTTATAATCTCAAGAAACAAACTCACTTTGATTAAGTAATTAGTTTATAATTTAGTCAAATCTAAAACAATCAACAACTCTTGATCTTTATTTTTATTTAGTAGATTAATTTTAGTTAATTCGCAAAATTATTAGTTCACACACATTCCACAAACTCCTTGTGTTCGATACTTTCTTGCCACTATTCAATAGTTGTAATTGGGAAATTTTACGTGTACCACGACAAGCACGTCATCAAGTAAAGTTATGGAAATTGCTCGGTGTTTCGTATCCTGTTTTCATCTCGTTCTTAACTGATTTTATCTTGTTCGGTTTGCACAACCCGAGGGGATTCCGCACCTTACGGTTGATATTCGTGAGATCTCTATTCATATAAACAATCCTACAAAGTGGTATCAAAGCTAAGGCTCGATTTCACGATTGCAAACTGATCTGAATTGGTGAAAACATATCAAAATTCTGGCTTAAAGTTCAAATTTTCTAGGGTTTTGAACTTTCACAAAAACATGGTTTTTGATTGATCTGAAGTTGATTTTCGTGTTGTTTTCATAGTTTCTTTCACGAAAGTTGTTCAATTTTCAGTCCGAATCAAAACCTATCCATTTTCATTACATTTGGTGAAATTTTTTCAAAAACATATCAGAGTCGTATGTTCTTGATCTTGAAGATGATGAACAGACATGAACAGGTCGAATGGGAAATTCGTTAGGTTGAATAAAATTTTCACTTCTCATTCGTGCTAGTTTTTTTTGGACGAATAGACTTTAAATCATTTTATTCGAACATTTGAAATTCATGCGTGCTACTGATACTTGGTTCGTGCTATCGAGAGGTCGAACCAAAGTTCATTTCTTTCATTCGTGCTAGCTTCAAGGTCGAACAGGAGTTTATTATTTTGATTCGTACCCTCGACATCCAATTCAGAATTAACATAAAATTTTCAAATTTTAAGGTGTAAAAATTTCAAGCCTGATTTTGAAATTTTTGAAATATTAAGTGTTGAAAAATGGCAAATTCGTGGGAATGTTATTTTGGGAGAGACTAACTAGAAGCTGTATGACAACAATCATAGAGACAGAAACCTCAAGTTGATCCATGGGGATGAGTCATTGTACCTATAATTCAACAATCTGTTACACGACTTACAGTTGATGTATGGGGTAACTTGATAGCTCCAGCTGTGCAACCAATCAATAAAAGGGTACATGTTGATGAGTGTGTTAAAAAAGAAAATTTTGAAAGTGAAGTTGTGTGTCTTGCCAAGCAAATGGGGAATGATAATTCAAGTGAATCGTCAAAGAGTGATTTGAGTTCTGATGAGAGTCCAGATGAACAGAGTGTATCTTCTACAAGTGCACGAATTTCTAAACAAAGTGAATCAGGAGAGAGTGAGTCATCTACTGCTGATGAGAATTTTGAGAGTTATAGCAGTATCGATTCAAAAGGCTCAATATCTGGAGAAGCTGATTTAAAATATCAAAAGTTTGATCATTGAGATGCTAAAATTGATAATCAGTCAGCTGAAATCCAAAAGGAGCATGATACTGAAGTAAGTTTAAAAATGCTTAAAATTCGAATATGCTAACTAATCTGAGTGTGTCAAATTGAAAACATAAGTGCTGAAACTTCTTGAGGACAAACAGAACTTAGCAAGTGAATTAGAAAGATGCCAAACTGCAAAAGAAACATTTGAAAAGAATGAAGAAGGTTTTAAAAGTCAAATTGAATCTTTTAAGAAAGAAATTTCAAAACTTTATAAAACCATTTAAAAAATGAAGAAAGTTTTAAAAGCCAATGGACTATTTGAGAATCATACTTTTGACGTATTAGAGAAAGATAATCCCACATCAGAGTTGGAAGTCACAACACCATATATTACTAATAGGTGAGATCAGTTCTTGGAGTGAAAACTAAAAATATTGTAGCTACTTCAGAGCCTAAATCTGAAGAGAACCCCATATTCAAGTTTTCTGAAAGAATAGAAGGATCCTATATGTTGGTGGGAAGTGACAAATTGATTTCTAATAAAGATTTTCCAATTGATCTCAACGGACAATCTTTACTTAAATGTATTTTTGTTGATAATGATGATTTGTTAGCTCAATTTAACAATCAATTTGGTCACATGCATTTCAAACTCAATCCTAACCAACATGAGAATGAAAAGAATTAGTCTGGGAACAAAAAGAAAGGTTCCAATATAAAAGGACCAAAACCAATTAAATCGAAAGGTAATGATTAGATGAAAAATTCTCATCATAAAAATTCAAGGAATTTTTCATCATGATCAATTGATTATTATTCTTATCCAAGTACCTCTCGATTTGGAAGTTTTTATGGAAGCAATTCACCTCATTATTCTCCTGAGTTTGTTGAATGGAGAAGTTGTTTTGAATGTGGTGAGGTTGGATATTTGTCTGCTCATTGCCCATACTGGTATTGGGATGAGGGAACTATCTTTGACTTTGAAGAACATAGGTCCTGCTTTAACTACGGAGAGTGTGGGCATTTAGTTACTGCATGTTCGTATGTTAGGCGAAAAAGGACAGAGGTGAAAGCTGTTAATCAATCAGGCATGCCAAAATGCCTCTATCCCCGAAACATATCAAGAAAAAAGAGGGGAAACACTCTATTGTGTACAACAATCGCAACAAGATTTCCTTGAACAAAAATGGAAGTTGTGAATGGGTTGCTAAGGCAAGGGGGAGTTCTAAGTCTAAGCCTAAGAATAACTCTAAGCCTGGATCTTCATCAGTTAATTTTGAGAAGGTTTCAAACATAGTTCAGAAGCAAGTTTCAAACAAGAAACCTGAAAAATCAAAAATCAAAACAAAATCAAAGAAAAAGAAATCTAAAATAAAATCTAAACTTGTTTGGAAGTCCAAATCACTTTCTCAATCCGCAACAGCTTCTACTTCAAGTCAACCAATTGATAAACCAACCGATTTCTCAAAAGGTGAATTGATTGATATCCCGATGATTGATGACCTTAGATGACCCATCACTATGCAGGGATGGGTTTCCCTCTTCAACTAATTGTTTAAACAAGTGTGCAGGTTGTTCGACAGACCTCTTAGCTATCCTTGATGGTTGATAGTGAAACATCTGTATACAACATCAAGATTGATTTTCCTCATACACTTTATTTTGCTACATCCGGAAAAGAATGAGTTCAACAAAATGGAAAGTGTTTCTCGTCTGTTTCCTACCTGTGAAGCTAGAAAATGTTGCAATCTTATGCAATTGCTCTAAGATATTGGAGTTTAACAACAGATGTGACATTGCGGTTTATTCTAAACTCTATTATCTTTGTCAATGGTTTTACTAACTGAAAGATCATAGTGAGTCAAGTAATCTGAGTGAGAAAAATGGTTTTGGTAGAATAATGAGTAAACCTCATCGGATATCATTTTATTTTCTCTTTTATTCTAAAAGTTTAAAAATAAAAAAATATACTTATTTTTAAATTTTTAGGCGGAGATAAATCAGAAAAGCCAAAATTTCAAAATAAAAAAAATATAAAATCCAAAAATGAATTTGCAACATTGTGTAGTCACTACAATTATATATTGGTAGGCTTGAAATCAAAGTTTAAAGTTCAGCATGGTGATATAAACCTAAAAATATTAATGATAATCATGTGGATCAACGTCTTGTTGGCATCTGGTTCTAGTACCGAAATTTCCTTTGATGGATTGCCAAAATCAGAGGTTCCGGGTCGTTATATTGATAGTTATCGGGATGGCCTGACTGATCTTTTGTCGTATTGGTTTACGGAACTAGACCCAGTCAGGGTATCTTAGAAGAGCTATTAAAGCCAAATCCCAAGTTACCGAATGAAGAACTTAAATGTGTGATGATAATCAAAGATTATCTAATGCATCGTATTGAAATCATGATGAAAATTATATTTGATATAAGCCTCACCCTGGTAGAGTGCACAAGTCGCTTTGAAGCATTAATTTGTTGACCTGTCACCTATGTGCCTCATACCTTGTAACTTACAGATAACTACAATATAATCATGCGTTACGATGAAGCTTTGCGCAATTCTTGATACGAGAATGAGTCGTATGTACGGGGACCATAGATTATTTAGTATCTAATATTACCTTAACGTATCTAAAGGGTTGAACAATGAGCAATGATTTCGGGTTTAAGTGGACAAACATATTGGTAATGGTTGTAGGATGCTCAATGTCTAAAACAGAAAATTGATCAAAAAGAGTTTTGACTGACTGTTCCAATACTGATATGATCCTCTTAGCGGAAGATTCACAAAAATATGTTTAGTTTCCTTTCATGAAAATCTATTTGAAAATTCAAAAAGATTTTTGGTGTGTTTTAGCAAAAATTTTGGAAAATCAAAATATTTTGTTTCAATTTTATTTTCGATAGCCGATGTTGGGATACTGAATGTGAAAGCTCAGATGCTCAAAAAAATTGATAAATGGGAAAACAAATTGCAAATTTAAAAGTTTCTGGTGCATATTGAAAATGTTTATCAGTTCAGGTGGAGAAATATTGAGGGTCAAATTGGATGTAAAGATTACTTTCGAAATTTTGTCGTGTCTAACGCCGGTTGTAGTTTGTGCAGTTTTTTGTAAATTTTTCTGCAGAATCAATCACAACAGGTGCACATTTCAAGACTCAGTGACAAAGTGTGTAGCTGAAAAAGACCCAAACCGAAACATCATGAACAGCAGAACAAGTGATATCCAAACGAAGCTAAAGAATTTCCGAGATTGTTCTCAGTTTTCATCTTTGGACCAACAAATGATAAAGCCACGATTTCTTGAGTCTGTCTAAGATTACGAAGCTTACTAAAAAGATAGACGAGAACTGATAAAGCCTCGACACAAGCTTACAAGGAAATGGAAAGTTTTCAAGTCTTCAGGGATGTTATGAAAGCTCTGTGGAGTTTCTTCCCAAAATGATGAATGCAAGATTTGAAGAATTGATAACTTGCTCGTTTAGTACATCACTAGCTAGGTCAAGGAGGAGACTGTAACACCCCAACCGATGGCGGAATCATCGAGGTGTCACGTAGTGACGATTGTTCAAAAGCACATGGTACTAAAATGTAAATATATTATTGAATAATTTAAATTGTCTTACATGGATGAAATGGGAAAAATACAAAAGTATGAACAAAAACATGAAATTTGAAATAAATTATTAAAAGCAAGCACTAAAATCCAATGCTATGGAACTAAGATCAAACTGCACCTGAAACATGTACAAAATAAGTTTTGTCAACATATGAAATGTTGGTGAGCATTCCTAGTTTTAATATATATAGTAAGTTGGAAAATGTTATGCAATTCAAGTGCAAAGCTACAGTGCAATTATGTAAACTATGTATCATACAAATGAGCGAAATCAATCCTGTGACTGTATAAATGTACTAAATGAACGGCGGTGTACTTATCCAAGAACTGGATAATAACTTAACAATGACCATGGATTCTCCGATGAAAAAGGGGGAGAATCACCTAGGTGGGTTGTCAATCCAATAGGGCTATCCAATGTTAAGGTCGGCTTGTACAATGTTAATGATTTCACTAAGTAGAAATGTATTCTACATGTAATGTCTAAGCATAAAGCACGTTTGTAAGCAAATGCACAATGTACTAGAATTGTATTGTAAAAATGTGAACTTGTATGTGTATTTTGTATAAGTGTACATGTATCACCCCAAAAGTGAATAAAGACAAAAAGGGATAGGAAATACTCACATTCGCCAAATGACTAGATGACTAAGCGAGCGTGAAAATGCGAGCAATCCAAAGGTTCAACAACGAAACTAGTCCAATTTAGAAGAAAAGAAACCGAATAGGAAAAAAATATCAAGCTTCCAATTCGCCAATTACAAGAGCTTATAATCAAAGCTTCAAATGTAGAAGTAATATACTCTAGAAGAAAGGTATGAGGGAGAGTTTAATCGAATTGAAACAATTGAATTAGAGGTGCAAAGTGTAATGGTTCATAGGTGGGTTTTTATACTAGTTTTGGATTCAATTAGGCTTTAAAATTGGCCAACACAATAAAGTAAGGTTTTAAGATAAATTGACTATTTGACTAGGACTTTGACTAGGATTTTGACTGGAACTTTGACTGTTTGACTGTCTTAGCGGACCGCAAGGGCAAAAAAAATAATTTTTCTAATTTAATCAATTTTAAGTTATAGACTTGTTTCCTTCTGTTTCTAAGTTGTTTTAGGACCGAAAATTAAGGGCTTTGAGTATCAAGGTCTGAAACATACGTGCTCGGGTGTAGATGTGAGTATAAAAACGTGCATACTTTTACTTATAAAAATTATAAGTTTTATTAAATTATGAATTTTGGACCTATTAAAATACGAGGGTTAAAAATGAAAATTTTGAAATAGTTGAGAAACCAATTATGCACATTTATGAAAAGTGAAGGATTCAGGTTGTCATAGTCTCCCCTACTTTAGAAAATTTCGTCCCGAAATTACTTTCAAGTGAAGGTTTTCATGAAACAAAAGACATTTGTAAAAAGGCAAGTAGATTTTAAGAAATGCATCAGCCATGATTTGACAAAGTTTGAAGTAGTTGTATAATACCCCAAATAAGAGTTTGAAAATCCTTAAAGTTTGGGAAAAGTATGTAACTGGTGAGGGCATGGCAGTGTTATAGTAGCTTCCCTTACTTTAGAGAAGTTTCTGACCAAACTTTATTAAGGACATGCAACAAGATTTCGACTAACAGAGAGTGTGAGAGTATAGAAAGTTTGTGTTTTCTGTGTGGATGATCCAGAGAAAGACTCTAGGAAGTCGAATTGAAGCTCGTGTAAGAACATTCTTATCGAAAATGCTAGCTATTAGTCAACGATCTAATAAAGAGATAGTAATGGGTAGGTTCTTGGTTAGACTCCTAGTTCGCTCCCGCAGTATCGCTCGTGCTTATATATAGGGTGTACCACAGCTAACCCATCACACTACTGATACTTTGGACTCGTACTGATTGTCTACCAATAGCCTAAGTAGAATCACACACCACCCCCATGTACCTGTAAATCCATGATTGCGTTCCGGACCGTAATCATCGATTTACCTTACACTAGGGTGCTATGCTTTTCCATAACACTAACATAAGTAATACAAGAAACAATGCGTGCAACCAAAATGTGTTAAGTAGTAGATAGTGCTCAAGTATAAGATGCGGTTAGAGGTTCTTCCCCTTTCAGGTTCACCTTTTAACCGTAATGAGATTAATGTGTAAGTATAAGACATGATTAGGGGTTCTTCACCTTTCGGGTTCACCCTTAACCGGTAAATTTTTGGTCACATCATTGGGCTCTAAACAACCATATTAATAAACTCTAAGGATTACACCATTCCCCTCGGGTTAGAGGAATCCTCTGAACTGAGTCGTACATGAGAACTGGCTTATATCTCATGTGAGCTATCAATTAGTATGTTCGTTGGCCATGATGATGAACAAAATAATGTAAAGTATAACAGGGTTTTGCTCACAACAAAAAAAATATATATATGCATACCAAATATGCGTTCATGTAAGTATATAAGTATAGCATAAAATTTCGATTGAAAGAATAGCATAACGCAAATCGAGTAAATCGCACAATTTGCACAAAATGAAAGTAAACGAGTTAAATTAATGCTCAAAACTAGTGTTGTTAGAATAACTACTAATAACTAGTGCGAGAATAGTTGCGAATAACGCGTGAAAATAACTACCAACAAAAGAATAATACAAAAATAGTAAGATAATGTACGAACGTAACTATAAATAGAATGGTGAAAAAAAATAATGAAATTTACTATAAATGAAAGTGCGCGGAACAGACGTATAGTCTACTGGTATGAGGATAACTTTTTGGAAACCGAAGAATGTTTTAAGTTCAAAACAGGTTCACTTGAAAAGATTTCGTAGGTACACATTTTCATGTGTTTACGAGATGTCGAGTTTGAAAAGTTTTATACGGTATATTATTAGTTGCAAATTCCTCCCGAAAACATATATTGGATACGTTATATGAAAACATGCAGATTCACATTTGATTTGTAAAATATGTAATGCAAGTTTATAAAATGCAAGATGAAACCATTTCATGAAGTGTGTATAAATCTAATGTGTTTCGAAAGACCAAGATTTAAAATGATGTGAAGGTTGTGAATGATCCCAGATGCCCTGACGAATTTTGGAAAATAAAATTTTCTGTATTTAAACATTTCTTTAACTTGTGGGTTGAAAAGTCGGAATTTAATTGTTATGAAATGTTGAGAAAATCGAAGTGTTACCCGTTAAGACTGGGTAAACTTGAAACCTTTTAAATTTTCAAACTTTTACGAAATTTATACATTGAAAGATCATTTATTTGCAGGATCGTTAAGGCATCTTTTTGGGCTCATAACGGGCTATTTGTTTCAAGGCACAAGGTGTATGAAAAGTGTGTTCTAATTTGGCGAATAGGCTTTGTGAAGAGACTTATAGAATAAGTTGTCAAATTAATCGTTTTAGAGAGTAGTGTACTAGTGCGTATCGTGTAGGTAGGTATTTATGTATGAGTTTAGTCTGACTACGAAGTTCTAACTAATGGTAGTTGGCTATGGCTTAGGAGACTGGGTGCAGCAATATTGGTATTAGGTATATGAGGATATATTGTGACTTCGATCAAGTAAGTTTGTAAACATGAAGGTATAAAACAGGTTGAAATATTAAGTTTGGAAAAACCATGTTCATTTTTAACTGTATGATGACGCAACATTCCTAAAATCAGGATGTGATCAAAGTTAAACACAGAGTTTAAAACTTAAGTCGTGGGTAAAAATGTTTTAACGCAAAACGAGTAATGCCTTATAGTGTAAGAATCATGAGCATAAGTGAAATAGTGTAAGCTTTAATGCGATAATATATTGAACAAAAGTTTTAGTAATGATGATAAGGGATTCAAAAGCGAATGATCAATGAATAATGGCATATGAAACATCAAGTGATTAAATGGAATCTTCAAATGATAAACAAACATAAATATCAATGATATAAAACATTGGAGTTGTTTCCATAGGAAAATTTGACCAACTCAAGTATTTGAAATTTCCTAGTGACTTGTAGGGGCGTACTTTAGCCTATAAGTGAATGCTCATCTCAAGAGTTCCCAGGTAGATATACCGGTCCCGCGTCTGATTGGGATTTATACGAAATACCAGGCCTAGATAGAAAACTCGGGATACAGGCGCTCACCCTTCCAGATTACACGTGCCCCATCAATAGTGAATTCCAAAACTTTAGCGAGATTAAAAACGAGATGCAAAAATAGATCCTTGAGATTTGGATTTCACTCCTAACTCAAAGATGTATTTCAAAATTGAAAACGATTGTGGAATGAAACCAATCACTAAGTTAAGGATATCACTCCCAGCTTAGTGGTTAAGTTCATTTTTGAAAGAAATACTCTTTGAGGTGTGGATCTCATTCCTATCTCAAAGATATATTCTTAAGATAAATAACATATAGAGGAGTGAAACTAATCACCAAGGTATGGATGTCACTCCTAACTTGGTGATATCGTTTCGTTTGTGAAATACGAGTAACTTCTTCTTTAAACAACACACCGAAAGAATAACGAGAAAGAATCATAGCGAAAATATCTTGAAAGAAAATAATAGGATAAAGAGAAATAAACACGAGAGGGCTCGTGAATGTAAGCTTGGTTATAGACTAGGCTAAAAGGCATTCTAATAACCTAATTCCCTATAACCATGGCTCTGATACCAATATGTAACACCCCAACCGATGGCGGAATCATCGAGGTGTCACGTAGTGACGATTGTTCAAAAGCACATGGTACTAAAATGTAAATATATTATTGAATAATTTAAATTGTCTTACATGGATGAAATGGGAAAAATACAAAAGTATGAACAAAACATGAAATTTGAAATAAATTATTAAAAGCAAGCACTAAAATCCAATGCTATGGAACTAAGATCAAACTGCACCTGAAACATGTACAAAATAAGTTTTGTCAACATATGAAATGTTGGTGAGCATTCCTAGTTTTAATATATATAGTAAGTTGGAAAATGTTATACAATTCAAGTGCAAAGCTACAGTGCAATTATGTAAACTATGTATCATACAAATGAGCGAAATCAATCTTGTGACTGTATAAATGTACTAAATGAACGGCGGTGTACTTATCCAAGAACTGGATAATAACTTAACAATGACCATGGATTCTCCGATGAAAAAGGGGGAGAATCACCTAGGTGGGTTGTCAATCCAATAGGGCTATCCAATGTTAAGGTCGGCTTGTACAATGTTAATGATTTCACTAAGTAGAAATGTATTCTACATGTAATGTCTAAGCATAAAGCACGTTTGTAAGCAAATGCACAATGTACTAGAATTGTATTGTAAAAATGTGAACTTGTATGTGTATTTTGTATAAGTGTACATGTAACACCCCAAAAGTGAATAAAGACAAAAAGGGATAGGAAATACTCACATTCGCCAAATGACTAGATGACTAAGCGAGCGTGAAAATGCGAGCAATCCAAAGGTTCAACAACGAAACTAGTCCAATTTAGAAGAAAAGAAACCGAATAGGAAAAAAATATCAAGCTTCCAATTCGCCAATTACAAGAGCTTATAATCAAAGCTTCAAATGTAGAAGTAATATACTCTAGAAGAAAGGTATGAGGGAGAGTTTAATCGAATTGAAACAATTGAATTAGAGGTGCAAAGTGTAATGGTTCATAGGTGGGTTTTTATACTAGTTTTGGATTCAAATAGGCTTTAAAATTGTTCAACACAATAAAGTAAGGTTTTAAGATGAATTGACTATTTGACTAGGACTTTGACTAGGATTTTGACTGGAACTTTGACTGTTTGACTGTCTTAGCGGACCGCGAGGGCAAAAAATTTTTTTTTTCTAATTTAATCAATTTTAAGTTATAGAATTGTTTCCTTCTATTTCTAAGTTGTTTTAGGACCGAAAATTAAGGGCTTTGAGTATCAAGGTCTGAAACATAAGTGCTCGGGTGTAGATGTGAGTATAAAACGTGCATACTTTTACTTATAAAAATTATAAGTTTTATTAAATTATGAATTTTGGTCCTATTAAAATACGAGGGTTAAAAATGAAAATTTTGAAATAGTTGAGGAACCAATTATGCACATTTATGAAAAGTGAAGGATTCAGGTTGTCACAGAGACTGTAAGTGCACTTTCGTATATGTCCCTAGCTAGTGATCCAGTACTGAATGTCGAAGTAACAAATTGAAGTTTTGGTTCGAGTCATCGTGAGGTTGAACTAGTTTGTTCAGACATTTGATAGGTAGAACGGGAAATGCCTATATATAGGGGATAAGTTAATTGGTAGTTAGAACTTTTAGAACTTTTGATCATTTGTGCTTATTTCCAGTTTTGTGAGATTCTCTGTATTAGGTCTAGGTCTGATCTGTAGCATTCTACATTTGATCTAATACACGAGTAAAGTTATGGAAATTGCTCGGTGTTTCGTATTTTGTTTTCATCTCGTTCTTAACTGATTTTATCTCGTTCAGTTTGCACAACCCGAGGGGATTCCGCACCATACGATTGATATTCGTGAGATCTCGGTTCGTATAAATGATCCTAGAAAGAATTCTTGTGAAAACGGTTTAGAACCGTTTCCTGGATCGATTAAATAGTTACAACTCGGTTTTAGGCGGAGATTGGAGACGAAATAGAAATAGATGAAAATCACGCCATCACAGATTCGTATTACATCATAAACGATTACAGACACTGTCATCAGTAGGATAAACATCTATCTCGAGGCTAGGGGAGGTCGGGCATGACCTCCCCTAGAGAGCATTCTAAGCACAAACTCACAATCTTAATGAACTCCACACATGAGATTTCTATTTATAGACCACCAACTAAGATTTCTATTCGTACCCTCGTAGGCACGAACCAGTCCATTCGTAGGCATCAAAGCACGAATCAGAAACTTTGTTTCTCATTCGACCCTTCGAAGGCACAAACGAATTTCCTGATTTCTTGGTCGACTTAAACAAATGCATCAGATCCATAAATGCCCTTGTGGATCACCAAATCTCATGTTTTACAACACATGACGCAACCCTAGTCTATTCGACAGTGACGGCCACTCACAAAGTGCATCAACAGTCTCCCCCCGGATATTGCTGGCGAATGCTAAATACATCTTGCACATCATCATTCAATATCACAGATCTCCCCCTCAATACATGCCCTATTTCATTGAGTATTAGTACAGCATCCTTCATGGACCGTCCAAGTAATGCACTACGGACCCTCAACATCAATACTCAGGAAGTGATCTAGACCACGTATATCATTTGCGAACTCAACCGGCACGCTCAGTTGAATTACAACCAGGTCACCTAGTTACGCCAATGTGAAGTCGACAATGTAATGCACTGCAGCCTCATAGCATCAGTACCAGGGATGTTATCTTGACCAAGTACATCACGCGCAATCCAACTAGTCTTACCTGCAATCTAATATGACCCCTGCTAGTTGGATTCCATAAAGATAGACCAGATATTCAATCTAACACGTAGGTACCACCACTAAATTACATCTCCTACCTGAACTTACCCATGCATCACCCTTCACACCAACTAGAAAAATCTAACTATTGGTACTCAATTAAAGATCTCAGATGTGACTCTGTGCAAAACAATCCACTCGGACACTTGTATTTTCATTGAAAATCTTTATCTGTGCTGACTGTGATTGCATCAACACTTTCTTCTCTTCAGAATAAGTTACCTCAATCACTACAGAACTGGGTTGGCTGTTCACAACTTGCGGAATAAAAATCTACTTGTTTAGGCCCATAATACTCATCTGAATCGGATCATCGTACCGCAGTACTCTTAAATGTATTGACTACCCCATAATATAGCATTTCATCATCATAACCGCCTGATCAGAAACCCATCTGTTAAAATCACTAGATCTGTCACAATATTTCAGTCTGAAACACTTGAATTCTTATAAAGAACAAACTGGAATAACTCATATCCTCGATGAAGTATTCCAAGTGTTTAATCTTGGATATAATGAAGTTCTCTCACGCTCGATCTTTGTGTAAAGAAGCAAACCAGAAATAAACTCATATCCAAGATGAAGTATTCCAAGTGTTTAAGCTTGAAACCTTATAATGTAGTTTATCCTGATCACTCGTATCCCATAACAAGAGCCAGAGCACATCTTCCCAAAATATCACACACTAAATGTGAACCAGTGATTAACCGTTGAATACTCGATACTGGATCAGTTTGAATTCGAACCTTTCAACTTCATTTCTCTTCAACAATTTGGATGTTCACCATCAACATTTTCTCAAAAATATCCAAGAACAGCCTTCGAAATTTTTTACACCTTAAAAATTCCAATACTTACATTCGTGCCATCGTTTACCCGAATGAATTTTCTCGATTTTCATTCGTACCCACATTAGTACAAATGAACACCAAATAGCACGAACGAATCATGGTTAGCACGAATGACTCTTGGATAAGCACGAATGAATTCTGTAATCTTTCATTCGACCTGAATTTAGCACCAATCAAATTTTCATTCGACGGTTTGAAGACAAACGTGTTTATCTGCTTCATTTTACTGCAGAACAACTCAAAAACACTCTCATAGTTCGAATTCGATGATGAAACTTGTACAGAAAGTCGCGGAACTGAAAACCTAACCCTCGATTGATCAAAAACATGGAAAAATCCTATGATTTTGTGTTCGGTTAAGGATATAGGGTTTCAACCTTTCAAAAAAACTGATTTCAACGTCTAAAAACCACGAAAAATGAGCTGTGAATGATTCAAATGATTGTTAGATCATTCAAATTGGTACCACGGCTATGATACCACTTGTGAAAATGGTTTAGAACCGTTTCCTAGATCGATTAAACAGTTACCGCTCAGTTTTAGACGGAGATTGGAGACGAAATAGAAATAGATGAAAATCACGCCATCACAGATTCGTATTACATCATAAACGATTACAGACACTGTCATCAGTAGGATAAACATCTATCTCGAGGCTAGGGGAGGTCGGGCATGACCTCCCCTAGAGAGCATTCTAAGCACAAACTCACAATCTTAATGAACTCCACACATGAGATTTCTATTTATAGACCACCAACTAAGATTTCCATTCGTACCCTCGTAGGCACGAACCAGTCCATTCGTAGGCATCAAAGCACGAATGAGAAACTTTGTTTCTCATTCGACCCTTCGAAGGCACGAACGAGTTTCATGATTTCTTGGTCGACTTAAACAAATGCATCAGATCCATAAATGCCTTTATGGATCACCACAATCTCATGTTTTGCAACACATGACTCAACCCTAGTCTTTTCGACAGCGACGACCACACACAAAGTGCATCAACAAATGTCTTCCTCAATCTCATCTAAAGCATCCATTTTTATGTCATCATCAATTTTTTCATCATTCTTATGTTTATCATTGTCTATCTTCATTTCTTTTAACCTATCAGTTTGATCAACATTAGATCCAAAGATATGATCAAAATCATCACAAAAACCAGCTTCATACATTTGTTTAGGGGGTAATTCCACTGAAAGGGGTGTTGGTTGAGTTTACACATTCAATAGGTGATTTATCAGGTGATTTATCCATGTCAAAAGCATTTGTATACCCAAATTCAACATAAACCCTCATCACCAAGCTACTGTTATCCCTTACAAACTTCAAAAAAAAAAAAATTTCAACATCACCCTCGTTGCCTAATGATCTAAGACCAGTATCTAAATCCCCATTTGGCTCAACATAATGATAAAACCTAACCATTTCAACAGAATAATCTAGCTTCTCTACTATTTGACCTAGTGTGTTAACATAGAAATAATGTTGATTAAGCATATCAACAAGGCTAACCTTCCCGTCCAAATACTCACGACCATTATTCTGTGTGAAATGTCCTCCATGATTCAGTTCAATCGAAAACAACCCATCGTATGTGCCTGTTAACAACCATTGAACGTACGTTACTTTATGTTCAAAATTAATATTAAAAAAAATAAAAACTTTAACACATACTTACCGTAGATACCATCAATATCTTCCTGTTATAGTTCTTCACGTATGTAAAATAGTTCATCTCTCACATCAGGGCTTAGTGCCCGACTATCAAAATCCATTGTGGTCTGGGTGTAATTTTGGGCGGGAATTAGTTAGGGTTTACTCGGATGATGATGGTTTAAGGTTAATGAATGATGGGTTATGTTGGATATATATATATATATATATATATATATAGGGTCGAGATCGTGTACAAAGTGATTTTTTGTGAGAAGTGTGAGAAGGATTAAAAATTGATACTTAGGCATCATTTTTTGAACTTAGTCGTGATGTTTTGGATTGTTTTGCCTATAAAAACACCAAACATAACAATTAAAACCCGAAAACAATGTATTTTAGGCTTAAAACTTAAAACACCATGCTAAGAACATTAGCAGTGTGTTTTAAGCGTTAAGTAGTGTTTTTAGTTGTTTTTTAAATTTAATGACTATAATACATTGCATTGTGTTTTAGATTGTTGTGTTTGGTGTTTTTCAAGTTAAAACAACCTATATATAGGTTTAGGTTCCTGTACAAAGTACATATTTCGTAAGAAGTGTGAGAAGGACTAAGAATTGACATGTAGGCATCATGTTTTAGATTTAGGAATGATGTTTTAGGTTGTTTTAACTTGAAAAACACCAAACACAACAATCTAAAACACAATGCAATGTATTATAGTCATTAAATTTAAAAACAACTAAAACACATTACTTAACACTTAAAAGTTAAAACACAGTGCTTAATGTTCATAGCATAGTGTTTTAAGTTTTAAGCCTAAAATACATTGATTTCGGTTTTTAATTGTTATGTTTGTTGTTTTTCTAGGCAAAACAATCCAAAACATTATGACTAAGTTCATAAAATAATGCCTACATATCAATTTTTAATCCTTCTCACACTTCTCACGAAATATGACATTTGTACAGGAACCTCACCCTATATATAACAAAGAACACACAAATCAAATAATTGATTGCAATAATACTCAACTTAATTTTCTTATTTTTATGTTACAGTCACACGTAGTTTATTATATTACATTTAATTAATTATCAATAACAATTAATCTTACCATAATGTTTTGCAATCAATGCATTTTAATAAATAATAATATTCAATAATGTGTACCTAAAATGCACCAATCAAACACTAAAACATATACAAAACTAGCACTTTAACACGGTATTTTCACTAACACATCATATATATATAGGGGAGGGATAAAATGAAAACCCACTTGAGTTGAGAAAACCTTTGAAAACCCATGTAAAAAAACATTATATTTTTTTGAAAAAAATAACCAATGTAATATACATGTTTTTAAGCATTTTGGGAAAAAAAAAATAAAAAAAAGCGCCGATGGGATTTTTTTTAAAAAAAAAGTAAACAAAGTTGCTTAAAAACATATGTTTTTAGCTATTTAGCTGCTGTAAACATATGGTTTCATCAACCTTGTTTATTTCTTTTTAAAAAAAATCTCATCGGCGCTTTTTTCATTTTTTTGGTTCAAAAACGCTTAAAACATGTATTTTACATTTGTTATTTTTTTCAAAACAAAATAATGTTTTTTTACATGGGTTTTCGAAGGTTTTCTAAACTCAAGCGGGTTTTCATTTTATACTTGACCTATATATATATATATATATATATATATATATATATATATATATATATAAACGTTTAATTTAGGGTGAATTGACAGGTTTGCCCCTTACGTGAGGGGCACATGACAAACTTAACCGAGTTTTTTAACTGAGTTTGGTCTAAAGGACAGATGGTGTAACAAATGTATAAAACCAAGGACATAAGGAGTGAAAAATTTTCATAGAGGATAGAAGATGCAATTCCAGTAATAATAAAAGGATAATTTGTGTAATTCTCTCCTATAATAATCTCAATCTATCTGCAATTCACATTTCACAAGTTGCATTATATTTTAACAGTTGTTAATTAATGACATGGCAGACTTATTTTCTTGTCCCATAAAGTCTATTGACTATCGTTCATAGTATTTACTCCATAGACTTCCATGTTTTCCCATCTCTACTTATCTTTTTAGCTTGTCCTCCATTCATGAATACTTTTAGACTAGTTACTTTAATTATTGAGACGTGACTTAATGACATTTCAATTAGAAATACCTTCCCTATATAGTGCTTTTAAAAATATTATTTTTTTTAGCCGATGAGGAAAGGTATTCTGGTAAATTATATTTTTTGTCATTTATTTGTATACTATTTTCAGTGCATGTCCTTTTGCTTTTAAAATTGTCAAAATTTGTAATTTGTGTTTTAAATAGTTAAACGTTTTGTCTTTTTCACTTACGGGTATTAGATTTTCTAGTTACATCTGCTCATGTGCAGGGCACATGAGAGTATTTCACTCGTTTTACCATTTATTTAAAACTATCTTTATAAACTAAAATAACAATATACATATAAACCCCTCTCTTTCATCTTCCAAGTCTAAAAACCGACCCTCTTTCTCCCTTTTCTCCAACTGCCAACAAAACACCACCCACCCCACCCTACACACACATCACTGCCGCAACCACCACCCTATACCAATCTGTGTGTGTGTTCTCTCTCTCTCTCTGTCTCCATCCCCCTCTTTGGTCAGCATCTCTAGTTAAATCCATAACAACCACCACTAGAAACCTAACTTCAAAACCCCAACCAATAGACTAGAAACCTACACTGGAGCTTGTAGCCCGATTCGGTATAGTTTTCTGATGACTTGGTAACAAGAAAGATGGGATTTTCTAAGATATATTCATTCAAAGTTCATTTACAAATCAAACACAATGTTTGGTCACATAATTATACAAAAATTATATACAACTATTGTTATGGTGTTGATCTATAATGTATGCACATGTTTACGTGTTATTGTATTAAAAATGTTTTACCTTTGCTTTGTAAACTAATATTCTTGAAGTCCATGTTGTTGATTTTAGGCAGTGTGGTGGTGGCCATAGTGGTGTTGTGTTTAATTCAAAGAGAGGGGAGATTGATTTTGAGATTATATATTTTTTATATTAAATAAGGGGAAAAAAGAGAGATGACAAGAGTCAGTATTGCCCTCATGTGGGTGTCTCTGATCAGATTTAACGATGAATAAAAATGGGTTTATACCAAATGAAATAATGTGCAAGATTTTAAAACATAAGGTATGAATTTTGATATTTTTTAAGCTAAAGGACAACCACTGAAAAATTATGTAAATGTAATTTAGCAAAAACATTATATTTTTAGATTCGGATGATTTAAAAATATTCAATGAAAAACTGAAAACCGTAATCACATGTTTTTAGATTTAAGCCATGTAGTCAAATGGGAATTAATATAATAAGCCATTTTTATATTCTTAATTAATCCTGCAATCAGGTAGTGATCATTGATTTTGACACACTAAGGGGTGCTTGGGGTTGCGTTTTGAAATGGATTTTTAGATTTTTGCGTTTTGAAAATGCAAATAATCAGTTTTTAGTGTTTGGGGTTGAGTTTTGAAATGAATTTTTTGGCTACCAAAACCTAATAATCTAAAAGCAGCTCCACCCCTGCTTTTCCAAAATGCATAAGCTATTTTGAAAAATAAATCCCAATCACCCTCTAAGTTAGAGTGTAAACTTGAAGATTAATTAAGTTTGTTTTGCTACAACCAAGAAGCATGTGAAATGATAAGATTTCTTTCAAGGAATTGTTTGAACTTAAATGAAAGACAAGGAAAACTTATTCAAAGGTAAACCGTAAATGAATTCAAGTAAAAATTTTCAATCAAGGAAGCCTATTAATTCTTTAATTATGCTATCATGCTATCACCTAAGATGGTAGGAGTCTAGGAGACTAGGAAGCCTATATGATGTTATTAAGATAACTAAGATAACTTATATCACATCCTTATAACGAATAACTTAGTGATCTAGTGGTATTGTTTCTCTCCTCTATCTAGGAGTTATATGTTTCATATCCTATAAGGTATAAGTATAGGTGGTTAATACGATTATTTAAAAGTAGTTTAATTTACCATTAAAAACATCCTATTCTCATAATATGATTCGGATTTATAACACTAGGTGTTCAACCTATGTGATGGCTAGAGCTATGATGAGGTGGTGGGTGTGGGGTCGCAAGGAACACCACGCCCCTCCCCGCATCCTGTGAAAATACATGGTGAATGTTACCCAGTCCCCCATTTCATGCATGCATTTTTTTATTATTGATGCCTTTTTTATGGTTAGATGATTGTATGTGGGTTTAAAAATAACATTTTAAAACCTATACAAATAACACATGCAAATATATTTTATCCAGATTACATAACATGTCTTTTTTTATATATGTTTCTACTTCATAGCCCCATTTCTATTTTTTATATCTACTTTTCACATGTCCTTTTTTGGCAAAGGAAACAAAACGCTTATGTACACCAATTAATAAATTCGGAATAGTTAATGATTCTGAGAGTTAATGATTTGGAGAGTAAATATGGCATTAATTTTCAACTTTTTCATGGAATGTGAGAGTTAAAAGGGTTTTACTCCTTTGCAAAAGTAAATAATTATGATAATTCACTTGGTGTTTTTAATATTATTTAGGTTTCTTTTAATATTATGTGATTTTAATAGATTGGTTTTTTAAATATATTTTATGTTTTTATAATTATGTTTCGTTATTGTTACAAAATTATATATAAAAGGGTGTTGTACGAGGGATCGGTTTAATGTAAGTAGGATTGTCATTGAGAATTAGAAAATACTCTGCGATTAGAAATATAAGCTCCTAAAATATAAACCTATCTATAATAAGTATCAATAATAACGGCATAAGTGTGATCTCAGTTTGAGGAGGAGGATCAAATACAAATCTCTATTTGTGTAAAAACGGTAGAAACCAATATAATAAAGACACATGGCATAACTTATATTTACTAACATGGGTATTTTTGTTTCAAATTGTTAGCCAACATTGCTGAACTCCCTAATTTCAGACTTTTTAAAATTTTTAACTGAAAAATAGTTTTCCATGCATTATGTTTTTCAAATGTACAAAACTTTTCATGGAACATTCTGGTTCTTCATCATCAATATTCAGATTTTCAGTTTGTGCTGATATCAAAATGGTTTGTGTTGATATCATTATGTTTGTAATCAAAACCTACAATAATCATAAAGTGTTGATATCAATATGTTTGTGCTGATATGAAACTGTTTTGTGCTGATATCGTTATGTGTGTGTTGATATGAAAGTGTTTGTGCTGATATCAATCTGTATGTAATCAAAACCCACAACCACCAAAATAATTAGAACATACAAAAGATGAACAAACCCAACTAAGCACACAAGCATTGAAGTGCTGATTATATATATCATTTAGTTTGTGCTAATATCAATCTGAGTATAATCAAAACCCACAAACACACAAAAAAAAAAGAAAAAAAAATACTAAGATGACCAAACCCACCTAAGAACACAAGCATTGAAGTGTTGATTATATTCAAAACAATGATGATGTCATGATCCTTCCATTCCTTAATATCGATTACAAAATAGCGGAGTTTATTGAGATTAGGGTACCGATTTGTTGATTTGCATGACACTGATTTGTTGGTGCGGTTACTGATTAAGTCATTCCAGATCTTAATTTGTTTGTTTATTCCCCATAACTGATCTTTAGCAAGTTTAGGCTCAACAAGCACATCAAGAACTGGAACGACTTAATGAATACCCCACCAACAAATCAGAGACATGCAAATCAACTAACCGGTACCCTAATCTCGATTAACTCCTCTATTTGGTGATGAGTCTAGTCATTGGAATCTTCAAAGTTGAAAAATTGGGCGATTAATCGATATTAAGGAATGGAAGAATCATGACATCAACATTCCTATGAATATAATCAACACTTCAATGCTTGTGTTCTTAGGTGGGTTTGGTCATCTTAGTATTTTTTTTTTTCTTTTTTTTTGTATTTGTGGGTTTTGATTATACTCAGATTGATATCAGCACAAACTAAATGATATATATAATTAGCACTTCATTGCTTGTGTGCTTAGTTGGGTTTGTTCATGTTTTGTATGTTCTAATTATTTTGGTGGTTATGGGTTTTGATTACATACATATTGAAATCAGCACAAACAGTTTCATATCAGCACACATATAACGATATCAGCACAAAATAGTTTTGTATCTACACAAACATATTGATATCAACACTTTATGATGATTGTGGGTTTTGATTACAAACATAATTATATCAACACAAAACATTTTGATATCAGCACAAACTGGAAATCTGAATATTGGTGATGAAGAACCAGAATGTTCCATGAAAATTTTTGTACATTTGAAAAACATTGTGACACCTGGCAAATTCGGGTTAACAACGTTGTCTAGATGAAAGTCTACCTTAGCGAGTCACGCGTATTTTGTACTTAACTGGGTTAGTTAAGTCGGGTTATGGTTCGGGAACTATTAGTTAGTCTAGAAGATCGTTGGATGTTGGTCTAGAGGTTCATTAGATGTCGGTCCTTAACCAAGTGTACAAACGGTGACGATTTGTAGGATCGTCAGGGCATACGGAACGTACGAGTCTCGAGTCCCGGGAATTGGTGAACGAGTGTAAATATGTGTATTTACTTGTGTTATGTGTTTACAATCATTATATGACTTGTCGGTACATGAATATGCATTAACATATGTTAAAACGGGGTTTAACGCGCAAAACACACAAGACCAAACCCTATAGGCGAGTAGGAGGCCTACTCCCCTATAGGGGAGGCGAGTAGGGAGCCCCTTTAGGGCGAGTAGCCCTACTCGTGTGATGATAAGGGCGAATAGGCCCCTAATCACATGAACATCAGGCGATTACAAGCCCTAATCGCCTGAACTGCTGCGCAATCGCATGTAACGTGCTGGAACGACTAGGAACGCCTATAAATACAACACTTAACCTCCTAAACTCCCTAATATCAACCCTAGTCGTCCCATAACCGCCCCAAACACTTAAACAACCTCTGGAAGGCGATTTTGATCAAAAACACAAGGTTTCAAGGTCTAACCATCAATCTTTTACAATTCCAAGGTTTGATTCTCATCCATAACACTTTGTAAATGTTTTTAATCAATCCCTAATGGTCCAGACCTGTTCATAAACGAAAAGCTTTCTGAAAATCGTCAATAAGGGTTGTTAAACGGATTATAACTAATTAACATGCGTTATGGGTATATATGGTTAGAAAGATAGGATTTTTATGGATCTTGATGATGTTTTGATGTATTATCATGCTAGGTCAGAGTTAATATTATGAGTATGATGACAGAAAACTCAGTAATCGGATAATAGGGTTATGATTACATGCGTTAATTGAATATTGCATGCTATGTGTATGTGTTTGGATTACTTTGGTTGCATGCAGGACTGATTTTACGAGGATGAACGAAGGGTTTTGGGTTAAACATGTTTAGGATAGTGTTTGGGATGATATTGGGTAGTTACACACGTTCTGGATCTGATTTGGAGCGTTAAACGCGCGAAAAACTGGAACAGCATGGTTACAGGCGAGTAGCAATGCTAATCGCCTATAACTCATGCGAGTACAAGGCTAATCGCCTATATATAGGCGAGTAGAAGCCTATTCACTAGTAAGTTCATGCGAATAGCCCTAATCACTAGTAAGTTCATGCGAATAGCCCTAATCACTAGTAAGTTCAGGGGAATAGCCCCTATTCGCATGAAGTAAAGGGGAGTAGCCCCTACTCGCCTATAGTAGGGGCGAATAGGGCTTCTATTCACCAGTTGACTTTCCTAATCACTAGTTGACTTTTCCTAATCGCGTGTACTGCTGCTGTAAGTGTAAATTAGCATTCCGAGACCCGATTTAACATGTAGTAACATGCTAGGAACCCCGTAACATGTCTAATAACTTAGTAACATATATTTGGATGTAATTCGGTGATACGTGAACTATGTGCTATAACTTGTTGTGTGTGTTAACGTATGTTAAGTATACTTGCGTTATTGTATGTTTTGGAGCGTAAACATAACACGGGGAGTCTCGGGTCACCAATGGGATGTCGAGTCTTGTACTTTGGGTCGGTTAAACAGTCACGGTGTTTTCAAACAAACTTGGTTATGGTCTGGACATCTAGGGACTAATTAACCTACGGGTTATTAGTCTAAGTACTTGTAACTGTCGTATGTTAGGTCGCCACTGTACGGGACTAACATAGCAGCTGAGTTTACTCGGGATTAGGAGTAAAGCAACTTAAGGTGAGTTTACGGCCCCTCTTTTAACTGGTTTTACGTTTTCGGGGGAGAAAACATGTGTTAAAACAACTATTTGGTAACTACTGTCATACTATGGGTTCTAACGTATACTACACGATCTTTGGAAGTCCCGGGGGGAACCATGAATGTGCGGGTTTGCACAACGGGGAAATGTGAATAGCGCTATTGGGAGTGACCAACCCCGCTCGTCGGCTTGGAGGGCCGGGCGAGTGCATATTGTCTCAAACAGGAACAACAGGAACATTTGGAACTATTCGGGCACAACAACTGGTATTCGAGTTAGTAATGGTTTTCCAATCGTGGTAGTAACAAAACGTACGCCTAGCTAGCGTATACTGGTTTTCTATTTGTTATAGTATGGACAGGTGAACTTGGTACTTGAACTGCAAACCTGTAAACTCACCAGCATTTTTGTGCTGACGTAAACTTTTACATGTTTTCTCAGGTCGCTAAGGTAGCACAATGGAACTAGGGCGCACGCGTCTGCACAGCGTCTAGATAGAGTTGCATGATTTCTTAAACATTGAACTTTGGTTATTTATGTTGAACTTTATTTTGAATAAGCTTCCGCTGTAAACGGGATTTTAAAACTATGTTTTGGTATTGCATTAATTACATTTAGACATGTTTATTGTGATCGTTGGTTTGGATCCTGGTTTGTCATGCGCCTCGCGGTAAAACCCCGCAAGTGGATTTTGAGGGTGTGACAGATTGGTATCAGAGCCAATGGTTATAGTGAACTAGGACTGCATGTAGAGTCTAGTCTATAGCCGAGTCGCACACACTAGGCGATCACATGGTACTAAACGTTATAGTGGTTTACGTATGGTCTTGTCGGGGTGTCTCTAAATCGTTGGTCTTTCTGCGTTACATCATCCGTTCTATCTTAGGTTGGGTTACTTGTTACTTAGGCAGTGTAGTCTATTGGAGTAACTCGTGTACTCTTGAGAATTGTCCAAGGCTCGGACATCTCCCTTCGCACTTCAATAGAAACACTTGTCATGAACTACCGTAGTATTACGGTGTGTAGCTAAGAGTCTATGTTCGGTGATTTGAACTTTGAACTAGGAGGACACTTGGAGGACCATGTAGAGCGTTTTATCATTTTGGGTGCACACAAAATCATAAAACGAAATGCATGGAAGCCCTAGTGAGCTCTGGGTTTGAAGGGATAGTCCTGGATTGGATCTAGCTTTGATCTTGTGAACATTAGTGGTTATCTTTAACTACGAAACTAAATTTTCTCGTTCTTTCTGCCAGAATCATGTCTGGAGTGCGTGGAGGACGAGGAGGTGGTCGCAATGGTGGACGTGGTGGTGGTCGCGGTGGTGCTGGTGGTCGTGGTGGAGGTATTAACCTGTCACAGGCTGATCTGAACAACTTGCTCCAGGCTGCCTTTCAGTTAGGGCACAACGGTGGTGGTAAGTTGTTTTATCCATTTTCTTTGCCTCATTGGTGAGTCTTGTGTACGTTATTCGTGGTTTCTCATACGTTTCGTTTCAGGTGGTCCTGTTGACCCACCCCCACCCATGTGCACCTACAAGATGTTCCGGGACTGCAAGCCCTAGGAATTCTCTGGCACCGAGGGTGCGGTCAGTTTGCTTAGGTGGTTGGAGAAAGTGGAGTCGGTATTCCTGATGTGTAACTGTCTCCCAGAAGATCGGGTGAAGTATTCGGCTGCGTTGTTTCAGGACGTGGCATTGACTTGGTGGAATGGTATCACCCAGAACATGGGGATTGGGGAGGCATATGCTATGCCATGGGAGAATTTTGTGCAGTTGCTGAAGCGGGAGTATTGCCCGAGAGAAGAGGTACAGAAGCTGGAGCATGAGGTATGGAACCTCAAGATGACTGGGTCGGAAATCGAGAAGTATACGGTTAGGAGGAATGAGTTGGCAGTGCTATGTCCCGATCTGCACGTGCCAGAGTATCGTAAGATTGAACATTATGTCTCAGGGTTGGTGCCGGAAATTGCAGGGTTAGTGGCTGCTGGGAATCATCCTACTTATGCGGAGGTAGTTCGATCTGCACATAGGATGACTAATTTAAAGGTGAACGAGGGGATTTTGCCGGCGAAAGGTTCGACTGCTAAGACTCCAGAGAACAATAAGCGCAAGTGGGAAAATGACGGGAAAGGGTCTGGGTCTGCACAGCAGGGTAAAAAGTTTGATAATGGGGGTTCATCGTCTTCGGGTAATAAGCAGGGTGGTTATGCGGGAAAACTGCCCAAATGCAACAAGTGTGGACGCCATCACCAAGGGAACTGCGACAGTAACCGTTGTCACCGCTGCCAGCGAACTGGGCACTATGCTAAGGATTGTCGGGTTACACTTCCATCGACTCAGGCTCCGACTAACAGTTCAGCTCCGACTACTCAGGGGACTACAGGGAAACAGGGATGCTACAACTGTGGTGACACTGGGCATTACAAGAAGGATTGCCCAAAACTGAAACAGGGTGGAAACAACGGGAATGGGAACAACGGGGGCGGCGGCAGAAATGCACGTGCCTTCGTCATTGGAGCTGCTGAGGCTAGGCAGGACCCTGATACAGTCACCGGTACGTTTCTTCTCAATAATCATTCCGTTAGCGTGTTATTTGATTCTGGTGCCGACAAGAGTTTTGTATCCATGGATGTTAGTCGACTGCTAGATGTAGTATCTGTACCATTAGAGACCAAGTATATTATTGAGTTAGCTGACGGTAAAACGATTGAAGCTACTAGTGTTCTTCGGGAGTGTCAGTTAGAGTTGTCGGGTTTATCATTCCCCATCGACCTTATGCCGGTACCATTGGGTAGTTTTGACGTTGTGGTAGGAATGGATTGGTTATCTTTGTATCGCGCGGAGATCGTCTGTTACGATAAGGTTATTCGGATTCCTCTCCCAGATGGAGAATTTCTTTCTGTGTACGGTATCAAGGGTGGTGTTTCGCTAAACATCATCTCTAGCATGAAAGCCCTTAAGTGTCTTCGAAAGGGTTATCCAGCCGTTTTGGCGCTCTTATCTGTTTCCACTAGTGATGAGAAGAAGATTGACGACATTCCGGTGGTACGCGAGTTTTCTGATGTTTTTCCCGATGATTTATCTGGTCTTCCTCCTCATCGTCAAGTCGAATTCGGTATTGATCTTGTACCGGGGGCTGCTCCTATTGTTCGGGCCCCCTACCGTCTTGCACCTCCCGAGATGCAGGAATTGTCTAGCCAGTTACAGGAACTCTTGGACAAGGGTTTCATCCGGCCAAGTTCTTCCCCTTGGGGAGCCCCGATTTTGTTTGTCAAGAAGAAGGATGGGAGTTTCCGATTGTGTGTAGACTACAGAGAGCTGAACAAGTTGACCGTCAAGAACCGTTATCCTCTTCCACGTATCGATGATCTGTTCGACCAGCTTCAGGGTTCTAGTTATTATTCCAAGATCGATTTGAGATCCGGTTATCACCAGCTGCGCGTCAGGGAGGCTGACGTTGCAAAGACTGCTTTTCGAACACGTTATGGCCATTTCGAATTCTTGGTCATGCCTTTCGGTCTCACGAACGCACCGGCGGTTTTCATGGACTTGATGAACCGCGTCTGTAAACCGTATCTGGACAAGTTTGTCATTGTGTTTATCGATGACATTCTGATCTACTCCAAGAACGAGACCGAACACGGGGAACATCTGCGGTTAGTTTTGGAACTCTTGCGCCGGGAACAACTTTACGCCAAGTTCTCAAAGTGTGACTTTTGGTTACGCGAAGTCCAATTCCTAGGACATGTGGTTAATGAACTAGGAATTCATGTCGATCCAGCAAAAATCGAAGCGATCAAGGACTGGGGAGCACCAAAGACGCCAACTGAGGTGCGGCAATTCCTAGGCCTTGCGGGCTACTATCGTCGTTTCATTCAGGGGTTCTCGAAGATTGCTCAACCCCTCACCACTCTCACACAGAAGGATAGGAAGTTCGACTGGGGTGAATCACAAGAGTCCGCGTTTGAAGAACTGAAGTCTAAACTGTGTTCTGCTCCTATTCTGTCTTTACCTGAGGGTCCTGATGATTTTGTCGTTTACTGTGATGCTTCCATTCATGGACTCGGTTGCGTGTTGATGCAACGCGAGAAAGTGATTGCGTATGCTTCTCGTCAACTCAAAGTGCACGAGAAGAACTACACAACTCATGACTTGGAGTTGGGTGCCGTGGTATTCGCGCTGAAAATTTGGAGACATTACTTGTACGGTACCAAATGCACCATCTACACCGATCACAAGAGTCTCCAACACATTTTCGACCAACAACACTTGAACATACGGCAGCGTCGCTGGATTGAACTTTTGAACGATTATGATTGTGCTATTAAGTACCATCCTGGCAAGGCGAATGTTGTAGCAGACGCCTTGAGCAGGAAGGAATCTTCTAAACCTCGTCGCGTTCGGGCGTTGCAGCTCACTATCCATTCGTCGTTACCTGATCAACTCCGTTCTGCCCAATTGGAAGCTTTGAAGGAGGAAAACCTTAAAGCTGAAACCATGCACGGTGCCGACAAGCACCTAGAGCGAAGGCCTGATGGCCTGCACTATTTCGCAGAGCGCATATGGGTTCCTTTATTCGGGGGACTACGGGAGCTTGTTCTTGATGAGGCTCATAAGTCCCGGTATTCTATTCATCCTGGTTCGGATAAGATGTACCAAGATCTAAAGGTGCTTTACTGGTGGCCAAACATGAGGTCGGACATAGCCTCATACGTGAGCAAATGCTTGACCTGTGCTAAGGTCAAAGTGGAATACCAGAAACCGTCGGGTCTCCTGCAACAACCTGAAATTCCGGAATGGAAATGGGAACGGATTACTATGGATTTTGTCACACAACTTCCTAAATCACCAAGCGGGAACGACAAGATATGGGTGATTGTCGATCGGTTAACGAAATCAGCCCATTTTCTTGCTATTAAGGAGACCGACACCATGGATCGTTTGGCTCGTCTCTACTTGAAAGAAGTTGTTTCTAAGCACGGGGTGCCAGTTTCTATAATCTCGGATCGCGATTCTCGCTTTACTTCTCACTTCTGGAAGTCTTTGCACAAAGCTCTGGGTACACAACTAGACATGAGTACGGCTTACCATCCACAGACTGACGGTCAGAGTGAGCGTACGATTCAAACTTTAGAAGACATGCTGCGGGCATGTGTGATCGATTTTGGCAAGGGTTGGGAAGCTCATCTGCCGTTGGTAGAATTCTCGTACAACAACAGTTATCACACGAGCATCAAGGCTGCTCCGTTCGAAGCACTGTATGGACGGAAATGCCGCTCTCCTCTTTGTTGGGCTGAAGTGGGTGAGAGTCAACTCACTGGGCCTGAACTAGTGTACGAAACTTCGGAAAAGATCGTACAGATTCGAAATCGGTTGGCGGCGGCACGGGACCGGCAAAAGAGTTATGCTGATCAGCGTCGCAAACCACTAGAGTTCCAAGTCAATGACAAGGTACTTCTAAAAGTCTCACCGTGGAAGGGCGTCATACGTTTTGGAAAGCGTGGCAAACTCAATCCGCGATATGTCGGCCCATTTACGATCCTGGAACGGATTGGGCCGGTGGCATATCGACTTGATCTACCGACGGAGCTCGGTAACGTACATAACGTCTTTCACGTGTCAAACTTGAAGAAGTGTCTGGCTGACGAGTCTCTCATCGTTCCACTAGAAGAGATCAAGGTTGATGATCGTCTTCGGATTGTGGAAGAACCTGTGGAGATCCTTGATTACAAGATTCGTAGCCTACGTCACAGCAAGATTCGTATCGTTAAGGTTCGGTGGAACTCGAACCGGGGACCGGAATATACATGGGAACGGGAGGATCAGATGAAGTCTAAGTATCCTCATCTCTTTCCTAAGGAAGCGTTCGAGTCGAGACATGTCCCTTCGGCAGCTGAATGAATCTCGGGTCGAGATTCCTTTTAACGTGGGGATGATGTGACACCTCGGGTAAATCTCTCTCTTGATTTCTACTCTCTATTGATTTCTGTCTGTTTGTTTATTCCCTTCGTTGTTTCTTTTGTTACTTGTACAAATTTTCGGGACGAAAATTCTTTTAACGTGGGGATGATGTGACACCTGGCAAATTCGGGTTAACAACGTTGTCTAGATGAAAGTCTACCTTAGCGAGTCACGCGTATTTTGTACTTAACTGGGTTAGTTAAGTCGGGTTATGGTTCGGGAACTATTAGTTAGTCTAGAAGATCGTTGGATGTTGGTCTAGAGGTTCATTAGATGTCGGTCCTTAACCAAGTGTACAAACGGTGACGATTTGTAGGATCGTCAGGGCATACGGAACGTACGAGTCTCGAGTCCCGGGAATTGGTGAACGAGTGTAAATATGTGTATTTACTTGTGTTATGTGTTTACAATCATTATATGACTTGTCGGTACATGAATATGCATTAACATATGTTAAAACGGGGTTTAACGCGCAAAACACACAAGACCAAACCCTATAGGCGAGTAGGAGGCCTACTCCCCTATAGGGGAGGCGAGTAGGGAGCCCCTTTAGGGCGAGTAGCCCTACTCGTGTGATGATAAGGGCGAATAGGCCCCTAATCACATGAACATCAGACGATTACAAGCCCTAATCGCCTGAACTGCTGCGCAATCGCATGTAACGTGCTGGAACGACTAGGAACGCCTATAAATACAACACTTAACCTCCTAAACTCCCTAATATCAACCCTAGTCGTCCCATAACCGCCCCAAACACTTAAACAACCTCTGGAAGGCGATTTTGATCAAAAACACAAGGTTTCAAGGTCTAACCATCAATCTTTTACAATTCCAAGGTTTGATTCTCATCCATAACACTTTGTAAATGTTTTTAATCAATCCCTAATGGTCCAGACCTGTTCATAAACGAAAAAGCTTTCTGAAAATCGTCAATAAGGGTTGTTAAACGGATTATAACTAATTAACATGCGTTATGGGTATATATGGTTAGAAAGATAGGATTTTTATGGATCTTGATGATGTTTTGATGTATTATCATGCTAGGTCAGAGTTAATATTATGAGTATGATGACAGAAAACTCAGTAATCGGATAATAGGGTTATGATTACATGCGTTAATTGAATATTGCATGCTATGTGTATGTGTTTGGATTACTTTGGTTGCATGCAGGACTGATTTTACGAGGATGAACGAAGGGTTTTGGGTTAAACATGTTTAGGATAGTGTTTGGGATGATATTGGGTAGTTACACACGTTCTGGATCTGATTTGGAGCGTTAAACGCGCGAAAAACTGGAACAGCATGGTTACAGGCGAGTAGCAATGCTAATCGCCTATAACTCATGCGAGTACAAGGCTAATCGCCTATATATAGGCGAGTAGAAGCCTATTCACTAGTAAGTTCATGCGAATAGCCCTAATCACTAGTAAGTTCATGCGAATAGCCCTAATCACTAGTAAGTTCAGGGGAATAGCCCCTATTCGCATGAAGTAAAGGGGAGTAGCCCCTACTCGCCTATAGTAGGGGCGAATAGGGCTTCTATTCACCAGTTGACTTTCCTAATCACTAGTTGACTTTTCCTAATCGCGTGTACTGCTGCTGTAAGTGTAAATTAGCATTCCGAGACCCGATTTAACATGTAGTAACATGCTAGGAACCCCGTAACATGTCTAATAACTTAGTAACATATATTTGGATGTAATTCGGTGATACGTGAACTATGTGCTATAACTTGTTGTGTGTGTTAACGTATGTTAAGTATACTTGCGTTATTGTATGTTTTGGAGCGTAAACATAACACGGGGAGTCTCGGGTCACCAATGGGATGTCGAGTCTTGTACTTTGGGTCGGTTAAACAGTCACGGTGTTTTCAAACAAACTTGGTTATGGTCTGGACATCTAGGGACTAATTAACCTACGGGTTATTAGTCTAAGTACTTGTAACTGTCGTATGTTAGGTCGCCACTGTACGGGACTAACATAGCAGCTGAGTTTACTCGGGATTAGGAGTAAAGCAACTTAAGGTGAGTTTACGGCCCCTCTTTTAACTGGTTTTACGTTTTCGGGGGAGAAAACATGTGTTAAAACAACTATTTGGTAACTACTGTCATACTATGGGTTCTAACGTATACTACACGATCTTTGGAAGTCCCGGGGGGAACCATGAATGTGCGGGTTTGCACAACGGGGAAATGTGAATAGCGCTATTGGGAGTGACCAACCCCGCTCGTCGGCTTGGAGGGCCGGGCGAGTGCATATTGTCTCAAACAGGAACAACAGGAACATTTGGAACTATTCGGGCACAACAACTGGTATTCGAGTTAGTAATGGTTTTCCAATCGTGGTAGTAACAAAACGTACGCCTAGCTAGCGTATACTGGTTTTCTATTTGTTATAGTATGGACAGGTGAACTTGGTACTTGAACTGCAAACCTGTAAACTCACCAGCATTTTTGTGCTGACGTAAACTTTTACATGTTTTCTCAGGTCGCTAAGGTAGCACAATGGAACTAGGGCGCACGCGTCTGCACGGCGTCTAGATAGAGTTGCATGATTTCTTAAACATTGAACTTTGGTTATTTATGTTGAACTTTATTTTGAATAAGCTTCCGCTGTAAACGGGATTTTAAAACTATGTTTTGGTATTGCATTAATTACATTTAGACATGTTTATTGTGATCGTTGGTTTGGATCCTGGTTTGTCATGCGCCTCGCGGTAAAACCCCGCAAGTGGATTTTGAGGGTGTGACAGATTGGTATCAGAGCCAATGGTTATAGTGAACTAGGACTGCATGTAGAGTCTAGTCTATAGCCGAGTCGCACACACTAGGCGATCACATGGTACTAAACGTTATAGTGGTTTACGTATGGTCTTGTCGGGGTGTCTCTAAATCGTTGGTCTTTCTGCGTTACATCATCCGTTCTATCTTAGGTTGGGTTACTTGTTACTTAGGCAGTGTAGTCTATTGGAGTAACTCGTGTACTCTTGAGAATTGTCCAAGGCTCGGACATCTCCCTTCGCACTTCAATAGAAACACTTGTCATGAACTACCGTAGTATTACGGTGTGTAGCTAAGAGTCTATGTTCGGTGATTTGAACTTTGAACTAGGAGGACACTTGGAGGACCATGTAGAGCGTTTTATCATTTTGGGTGCACACAAAATCATAAAACGAAATGCATGGAAGCCCTAGTGAGCTCTGGGTTTGAAGGGATAGTCCTGGATTGGATCTAGCTTTGATCTTGTGAACATTAGTGGTTATCTTTAACTACGAAACTAAATTTTCTCGTTCTTTCTGCCAGAATCATGTCTGGAGTGCGTGGAGGACGAGGAGGTGGTCGCAATGGTGGACGTGGTGGTGGTCGCGGTGGTGCTGGTGGTCGTGGTGGAGGTATTAACCTGTCACAGGCTGATCTGAACAACTTGCTCCAGGCTGCCTTTCAGTTAGGGCACAACGGTGGTGGTAAGTTGTTTTATCCATTTTCTTTGCCTCATTGGTGAGTCTTGTGTACGTTATTCGTGGTTTCTCATACGTTTCGTTTCAGGTGGTCCTGTTGACCCACCCCCACCCATGTGCACCTACAAGATGTTCCGGGACTGCAAGCCCTAGGAATTCTCTGGCACCGAGGGTGCGGTCAGTTTGCTTAGGTGGTTGGAGAAAGTGGAGTCGGTATTCCTGATGTGTAACTGTCTCCCAGAAGATCGGGTGAAGTATTCGGCTGCGTTGTTTCAGGACGTGGCATTGACTTGGTGGAATGGTATCACCCAGAACATGGGGATTGGGGAGGCATATGCTATGCCATGGGAGAATTTTGTGCAGTTGCTGAAGCGGGAGTATTGCCCGAGAGAAGAGGTACAGAAGCTGGAGCATGAGGTATGGAACCTCAAGATGACTGGGTCGGAAATCGAGAAGTATACGGTTAGGAGGAATGAGTTGGCAGTGCTATGTCCCGATCTGCACGTGCCAGAGTATCGTAAGATTGAACATTATGTCTCAGGGTTGGTGCCGGAAATTGCAGGGTTAGTGGCTGCTGGGAATCATCCTACTTATGCGGAGGTAGTTCGATCTGCACATAGGATGACTAATTTAAAGGTGAACGAGGGGATTTTGCCGGCGAAAGGTTCGACTGCTAAGACTCCAGAGAACAATAAGCGCAAGTGGGAAAATGACGGGAAAGGGTCTGGGTCTGCACAGCAGGGTAAAAAGTTTGATAATGGGGGTTCATCGTCTTCGGGTAATAAGCAGGGTGGTTATGCGGGAAAACTGCCCAAATGCAACAAGTGTGGACGCCATCACCAAGGGAACTGCGACAGTAACCGTTGTCACCGCTGCCAGCGAACTGGGCACTATGCTAAGGATTGTCGGGTTACACTTCCATCGACTCAGGCTCCGACTAACAGTTCAGCTCCGACTACTCAGGGGACTACAGGGAAACAGGGATGCTACAACTGTGGTGACACTGGGCATTACAAGAAGGATTGCCCAAAACTGAAACAGGGTGGAAACAACGGGAATGGGAACAACGGGGGCGGCGGCAGAAATGCACGTGCCTTCGTCATTGGAGCTGCTGAGGCTAGGCAGGACCCTGATACAGTCACCGGTACGTTTCTTCTCAATAATCATTCCGTTAGCGTGTTATTTGATTCTGGTGCCGACAAGAGTTTTGTATCCATGGATGTTAGTCGACTGCTAGATGTAGTATCTGTACCATTAGAGACCAAGTATATTATTGAGTTAGCTGACGGTAAAACGATTGAAGCTACTAGTGTTCTTCGGGAGTGTCAGTTAGAGTTGTCGGGTTTATCATTCCCCATCGACCTTATGCCGGTACCATTGGGTAGTTTTGACGTTGTGGTAGGAATGGATTGGTTATCTTTGTATCGCGCGGAGATCGTCTGTTACGATAAGGTTATTCGGATTCCTCTCCCAGATGGAGAATTTCTTTCTGTGTACGGTATCAAGGGTGGTGTTTCGCTAAACATCATCTCTAGCATGAAAGCCCTTAAGTGTCTTCGAAAGGGTTATCCAGCCGTTTTGGCGCTCTTATCTGTTTCCACTAGTGATGAGAAGAAGATTGACGACATTCCGGTGGTACGCGAGTTTTCTGATGTTTTTCCCGATGATTTATCTGGTCTTCCTCCTCATCGTCAAGTCGAATTCGGTATTGATCTTGTACCGGGGGCTGCTCCTATTGTTCGGGCCCCCTACCGTCTTGCACCTCCCGAGATGCAGGAATTGTCTAGCCAGTTACAGGAACTCTTGGACAAGGGTTTCATCCGGCCAAGTTCTTCCCCTTGGGGAGCCCCGATTTTGTTTGTCAAGAAGAAGGATGGGAGTTTCCGATTGTGTGTAGACTACAGAGAGCTGAACAAGTTGACCGTCAAGAACCGTTATCCTCTTCCACGTATCGATGATCTGTTCGACCAGCTTCAGGGTTCTAGTTATTATTCCAAGATCGATTTGAGATCCGGTTATCACCAGCTGCGCGTCAGGGAGGCTGACGTTGCAAAGACTGCTTTTCGAACACGTTATGGCCATTTCGAATTCTTGGTCATGCCTTTCGGTCTCACGAACGCACCGGCGGTTTTCATGGACTTGATGAACCGCGTCTGTAAACCGTATCTGGACAAGTTTGTCATTGTGTTTATCGATGACATTCTGATCTACTCCAAGAACGAGACCGAACACGGGGAACATCTGCGGTTAGTTTTGGAACTCTTGCGCCGGGAACAACTTTACGCCAAGTTCTCAAAGTGTGACTTTTGGTTACGCGAAGTCCAATTCCTAGGACATGTGGTTAATGAACTAGGAATTCATGTCGATCCAGCAAAAATCGAAGCGATCAAGGACTGGGGAGCACCAAAGACGCCAACTGAGGTGCGGCAATTCCTAGGCCTTGCGGGCTACTATCGTCGTTTCATTCAGGGGTTCTCGAAGATTGCTCAACCCCTCACCACTCTCACACAGAAGGATAGGAAGTTCGACTGGGGTGAATCACAAGAGTCCGCGTTTGAAGAACTGAAGTCTAAACTGTGTTCTGCTCCTATTCTGTCTTTACCTGAGGGTCCTGATGATTTTGTCGTTTACTGTGATGCTTCCATTCATGGACTCGGTTGCGTGTTGATGCAACGCGAGAAAGTGATTGCGTATGCTTCTCGTCAACTCAAAGTGCATGAGAAGAACTACACAACTCATGACTTGGAGTTGGGTGCCGTGGTATTCGCGCTGAAAATTTGGAGACATTACTTGTACGGTACCAAATGCACCATCTACACCGATCACAAGAGTCTCCAACACATTTTCGACCAACAACACTTGAACATACGGCAGCGTCGCTGGATTGAACTTTTGAACGATTATGATTGTGCTATTAAGTACCATCCTGGCAAGGCGAATGTTGTAGCAGACGCCTTGAGCAGGAAGGAATCTTCTAAACCTCGTCGCGTTCGGGCGTTGCAGCTCACTATCCATTCGTCGTTACCTGATCAACTCCGTTCTGCCCAATTGGAAGCTTTGAAGGAGGAAAACCTTAAAGCTGAAACCATGCACGGTGCCGACAAGCACCTAGAGCGAAGGCCTGATGGCCTGCACTATTTCGCAGAGCGCATATGGGTTCCTTTATTCGGGGGACTACGGGAGCTTGTTCTTGATGAGGCTCATAAGTCCCGGTATTCTATTCATCCTGGTTCGGATAAGATGTACCAAGATCTAAAGGTGCTTTACTGGTGGCCAAACATGAGGTCGGACATAGCCTCATACGTGAGCAAATGCTTGACCTGTGCTAAGGTCAAGTGGAATACCAGAAACCGTCGGGTCTCCTGCAACAACCTGAAATTCCGGAATGGAAATGGGAACGGATTACTATGGATTTTGTCACACAACTTCCTAAATCACCAAGCGGGAACGACAAGATATGGGTGATTGTCGATCGGTTAACGAAATCAGCCCATTTTCTTGCTATTAAGGAGACCGACACCATGGATCGTTTGGCTCGTCTCTACTTGAAAGAAGTTGTTTCTAAGCACGGGGTGCCAGTTTCTATAATCTCGGATCGCGATTCTCGCTTTACTTCTCACTTCTGGAAGTCTTTGCACAAAGCTCTGGGTACACAACTAGACATGAGTACGGCTTACCATCCACAGACTGACGGTCAGAGTGAGCGTACGATTCAAACTTTAGAAGACATGCTGCGGGCATGTGTGATCGATTTTGGCAAGGGTTGGGAAGCTCATCTGCCGTTGGTAGAATTCTCGTACAACAACAGTTATCACACGAGCATCAAGGCTGCTCCGTTCGAAGCACTGTATGGACGGAAATGCCGCTCTCCTCTTTGTTGGGCTGAAGTGGGTGAGAGTCAACTCACTGGGCCTGAACTAGTGTACGAAACTTCGGAAAAGATCGTACAGATTCGAAATCGGTTGGCGGCGGCACGGGACCGGCAAAAGAGTTATGCTGATCAGCGTCGCAAACCACTAGAGTTCCAAGTCAATGACAAGGTACTTCTAAAAGTCTCACCGTGGAAGGGCGTCATACGTTTTGGAAAGCGTGGCAAACTCAATCCGCGATATGTCGGCCCATTTACGATCCTGGAACGGATTGGGCCGGTGGCATATCGACTTGATCTACCGACGGAGCTCGGTAACGTACATAACGTCTTTCACGTGTCAAACTTGAAGAAGTGTCTGGCTGACGAGTCTCTCATCGTTCCACTAGAAGAGATCAAGGTTGATGATCGTCTTCGGATTGTGGAAGAACCTGTGGAGATCCTTGATTACAAGATTCGTAGCCTACGTCACAGCAAGATTCGTATCGTTAAGGTTCGGTGGAACTCGAACCGGGGACCGGAATATACATGGGAACGGGAGGATCAGATGAAGTCTAAGTATCCTCATCTCTTTCCTAAGGAAGCGTTCGAGTCGAGACATGTCCCTTCGGCAGCTGAATGAATCTCGGGTCGAGATTCCTTTTAACGTGGGGATGATGTGACACCTCGGGTAAATCTCTCTCTTGATTTCTACTCTCTATTGATTTCTGTCTGTTTGTTTATTCCCTTCGTTGTTTCTTTTGTTACTTGTACAAATTTTCGGGACGAAAATTCTTTTAACGTGGGGATGATGTGACACCTGGCAAATTCGGGTTAACAACGTTGTCTAGATGAAAGTCTACCTTAGCGAGTCACGCGTATTTTGTACTTAACTGGGTTAGTTAAGTCGGGTTATGGTTCGGGAACTATTAGTTAGTCTAGAAGATCGTTGGATGTTGGTCTAGAGGTTCATTAGATGTCGGTCCTTAACCAAGTGTACAAACGGTGACGATTTGTAGGATCGTCAGGGCATACGGAACGTACGAGTCTCGAGTCCCGGGAATTGGTGAACGAGTGTAAATATGTGTATTTACTTGTGTTATGTGTTTACAATCATTATATGACTTGTCGGTACATGAATATGCATTAACATATGTTAAAACGGGGTTTAACGCGCAAAACACACAAGACCAAACCCTATAGGCGAGTAGGAGGCCTACTCCCCTATAGGGGAGGCGAGTAGGGAGCCCCTTTAGGGCGAGTAGCCCTACTCGTGTGATGATAAGGGCGAATAGGCCCCTAATCACATGAACATCAGACGATTACAAGCCCTAATCGCCTGAACTGCTGCGCAATCGCATGTAACGTGCTGGAACGACTAGGAACGCCTATAAATACAACACTTAACCTCCTAAACTCCCTAATATCAACCCTAGTCGTCCCATAACCGCCCCAAACACTTAAACAACCTCTGGAAGGCGATTTTGATCAAAAACACAAGGTTTCAAGGTCTAACCATCAATCTTTTACAATTCCAAGGTTTGATTCTCATCCATAACACTTTGTAAATGTTTTTAATCAATCCCTAATGGTCCAGACCTGTTCATAAACGAAAAGCTTTCTGAAAATCGTCAATAAGGGTTGTTAAACGGATTATAACTAATTAACATGCGTTATGGGTATATATGGTTAGAAAGATAGGATTTTTATGGATCTTGATGATGTTTTGATGTATTATCATGCTAGGTCAGAGTTAATATTATGAGTATGATGACAGAAAACTCAGTAATCGGATAATAGGGTTATGATTACATGCGTTAATTGAATATTGCATGCTATGTGTATGTGTTTGGATTACTTTGGTTGCATGCAGGACTGATTTTACGAGGATGAACGAAGGGTTTTGGGTTAAACATGTTTAGGATAGTGTTTGGGATGATATTGGGTAGTTACACACGTTCTGGATCTGATTTGGAGCGTTAAACGCGCGAAAAACTGGAACAGCATGGTTACAGGCGAGTAGCAATGCTAATCGCCTATAACTCATGCGAGTACAAGGCTAATCGCCTATATATAGGCGAGTAGAAGCCTATTCACTAGTAAGTTCATGCGAATAGCCCTAATCACTAGTAAGTTCATGCGAATAGCCCTAATCACTAGTAAGTTCAGGGGAATAGCCCCTATTCGCATGAAGTAAAGGGGAGTAGCCCCTACTCGCCTATAGTAGGGGCGAATAGGGCTTCTATTCACCAGTTGACTTTCCTAATCACTAGTTGACTTTTCCTAATCGCGTGTACTGCTGCTGTAAGTGTAAATTAGCATTCCGAGACCCGATTTAACATGTAGTAACATGCTAGGAACCCCGTAACATGTCTAATAACTTAGTAACATATATTTGGATGTAATTCGGTGATACGTGAACTATGTGCTATAACTTGTTGTGTGTGTTAACGTATGTTAAGTATACTTGCGTTATTGTATGTTTTGGAGCGTAAACATAACACGGGGAGTCTCGGGTCACCAATGGGATGTCGAGTCTTGTACTTTGGGTCGGTTAAACAGTCACGGTGTTTTCAAACAAACTTGGTTATGGTCTGGACATCTAGGGACTAATTAACCTACGGGTTATTAGTCTAAGTACTTGTAACTGTCGTATGTTAGGTCGCCACTGTACGGGACTAACATAGCAGCTGAGTTTACTCGGGATTAGGAGTAAAGCAACTTAAGGTGAGTTTACGGCCCCTCTTTTAACTGGTTTTACGTTTTCGGGGGAGAAAACATGTGTTAAAACAACTATTTGGTAACTACTGTCATACTATGGGTTCTAACGTATACTACACGATCTTTGGAAGTCCCGGGGGGAACCATGAATGTGCGGGTTTGCACAACGGGGAAATGTGAATAGCGCTATTGGGAGTGACCAACCCCGCTCGTCGGCTTGGAGGGCCGGGCGAGTGCATATTGTCTCAAACAGGAACAACAGGAACATTTGGAACTATTCGGGCACAACAACTGGTATTCGAGTTAGTAATGGTTTTCCAATCGTGGTAGTAACAAAACGTACGCCTAGCTAGCGTATACTGGTTTTCTATTTGTTATAGTATGGACAGGTGAACTTGGTACTTGAACTGCAAACCTGTAAACTCACCAGCATTTTTGTGCTGACGTAAACTTTTACATGTTTTCTCAGGTCGCTAAGGTAGCACAATGGAACTAGGGCGCACGCGTCTGCACGGCGTCTAGATAGAGTTGCATGATTTCTTAAACATTGAACTTTGGTTATTTATGTTGAACTTTATTTTGAATAAGCTTCCGCTGTAAACGGGATTTTAAAACTATGTTTTGGTATTGCATTAATTACATTTAGACATGTTTATTGTGATCGTTGGTTTGGATCCTGGTTTGTCATGCGCCTCGCGGTAAAACCCCGCAAGTGGATTTTGAGGGTGTGACAAACATAATGCATGAAAAACTATTTTTCAGTTAAAAATTTTAAAAAGTATGAAATTAGGGAGTTCAGCAATGTTGGGTAACAATTTGAGACAAAAATACCCCTGTTAGTAAATATAAGATATGCTACGTGTCTTTATTATATTGGTTCCTACCGTTTTTATACAAATAGAGATTTGTATTTGATCCTCCTCCTATAGTTGAGATCACATACAAACCGTGTTAATTGTAAAAACAATGAGAATAGATCTGAACCATCCAAATTTTCAATCAAGGGATACTATGTGTTACACATCAACCCCCTAATATCACTTATGTGAATTGTTGATGCACTTTATGTGTGGTCGTCGCTGTCGAATAGACTAGGGTTGAGTCTTAGCTGAATATGGTGTAATACATAAGACTGTGGTGATCCATAAGGGCATTTATGGATCTGACGTATTTGATAAAGTCGACCAGTCGAATAATTTTTTATTCGCGCTCTCGTTAGGTTGAATGAGAAACCATGCTTCTCATTCGTGCTGTGTATGGTACAAATGGCCTCTCGTTCGTGCTATCGATAGTACAAATGAAGATTTTTTTTTTTTTGTGATCGATAAATAGCAATCTCATGTTTAGAATTCATTAAGATTGAGAGTTATGCTTTGAATGCTCCCTAGGGGAGGTCATGCCAGACCTCCCCTGTAACGCCCCAAAATCATCCGTTTCACCTAATTATGCCATTAGGCGTGATTAGCAAAATTTTAAAACGGGACTCGAACAACAAGAACTTGGGTTATGCTCTAATATGGAAATAACCTAGTTAATGTTATTAATCTTATAAATGAGCAAATAATATAAGAAAACTAGCTTGATTAGCTAGTTTTATAATAAAATAACATTTGGGGGTTATTTGAGGGACTATAGTTGCCAATGTGGTCAAATTGCTTTATTAATAAAATTAACAAAGAAAAACACACACTTGTCTGTGTTGATCGATATCAACATCAAGAGAATGATGTCCTTCACCTTCAAAACCTAAAACTAAAAAATGAGCTCAATCATAGCAAAAATCAAGGCGATTCTTCATGCATTACATAGAAACTAATCATCTAAACCCAAATCACACAAAGGTACCTTTTATTTGGTTAAAATTTAAGTTTAGATTCGTTTTTGTATATGATGAAAAACTAGGGTTTTGATAAAACGTGAAATTTATGGTTAAAAGAGGTTGCTTAGTGTGACACCAGTCAACGATCCAGGTCAACATCCGTACACATTTTACTCATTATTGTCATTTCATGTGCATGATTAGACATTTTGCACACACTATACCCCCAGTCTAGTAAAGCATGAAGTATTGAGGAAACTTAGTAAATTACCCGTTTATGCATACAACACCCGGACTGTACGACATAATTGGCGTTGGTAACAATATGAGACAATTGGAACCTTCCAACGCTAGACAAACTTACAACTCATACATTCATGCATAAGATCGACCATCAATATCATAGAATAAGACAAAGTGTTTGCATGCATGCCATCAAAATAACACCATAAACCATATTTATACCAAACTAGGCCTTAATCTTATGATCACAACATCCATGAGCATGACCCTTACCCAAACTATCTCTCTTTCCTTCCATTTCAGTCAAACCACAGACGACAACAAGCAAACAAACAAATCCTCTAGACGAAAGTGACATAACAACACATGATCTTCTACTTGAACAACATACAATCCTTCCCTTTTCCTTGACACCTCACGGCCACATCCAAGAACAAACAAAAAGTCTCTATCAAACTCTTACACCAAATAACCTATGATAACTATGGAAAACCCCTTCCCATGAGACTAAGACATATATAGCCACAAACAAAAATTCTTTCCTCATTTCCTTTTCGTGGCAGCCGAGAGGTACAAAAACACACAACATATTGATGATCATTAATTAATCCTGTCCTTAATACACATACATGACACTAAGGGACAATGGTAACCTCACTTACACCCAATTAGGCCTTATTTAGGCAAGTTATCACATCCCTAGACCTGATCCATTCCAAAACAAAAGGATCTCTTTGTTTCTATCATTCGACCGACTCCCTAGAAGCACCACAATCATCCATCACAATCACCCAATGTCAAAGACTTACACCAAGAAAGATTGTACTATCAAAACCTCAAAGACCAAGGTGGAAGGCTTGCCATTCGATGGAGTATATAAGGAGGTTCTAGTTGATTATAGGACTCACACCTTCCACAAATCAAACAAACACCCTTGTTTCCTCTCCTATTTATTTTGGCCGAGTACCCTAAGCCACAACCCCACTATACTTCAAGTCCTAACCACCCATTAATAAGCTTCTTTGGAGGAGGCAAATCGTGGGAAAGATCACAAGGCCACTCACATCCGATTCATTACCATTCCACCCTAAGTAAGTCATCTAACACTTTATTCTTTACAAGATTCATATCATTCGGCCATTACCATCTTTCACCCAAACATCACCACTCCCTCACCTTGTAATCGACCTAAAAGCTATCATGTACACATGTTGGTTTTGATTAGTGAGTCATGCACACAATTAAATCATACATTAACCTTATACGTATATATACACATTATGCATACCCACGGGTTACAAGGGAACATGTATACACTCGACACACTAACCTACGAATGCACTAACACGTATACGAACTTGGGTACTCGACTTTAGAAATGATTTTTGAACCAAAACACGTATATATACATATCCGAAGCCATTCTACATTATGTACATACGATTTTATGTAAATACACTTGCACACACTTATGGTCACTTGATTGTACAACACAAATGAGTCGTTTTAGATGCGTTTAAACCATCAGATTTGAGCCACTTATTCACATAATAATTTCGGCTAATAACATAAACATATGTTAAAAGGTATCAAACACGTGTTAATACTAGTATAATACTATAACACAACATAATGTGTGTTAAATCTTTACATTTTCTAGAAATACACCACACACCTTAGAATGGGGAATAATATGTTGCCTATAATAACGTGTGGGGCCCATTTTGTTATCAAATATGTATTTACAATAAAGCACCTTGGATTCCCGAAACCGTACATTTTATAAAGTACACTTGAAATAGTAACAATGGTCACGTGCACAAACTATGGCCCACATATAACTAACACAAGGGTCCACAAGTCGGTGAAAAACTTGTATGGTAAACGACAAGAATATACAACTTACTATGTCCGTGATAATCATAGGGCAATCATTATCAGGACGGTAGTTACCTCACATCTCAGCTTTACCAGACCTCACATCCAGTCATCAAGTGAGTTTCTGTAACATCCCGACCAGGAGGGGGCTAAACGAAATAATATATTGTTACCAAACTTGCACAATGGAAGAAACGATGACTAATAATGAATATTTATACAACTTTATTGTTCAAATAATACAAATATATAACATAAAATATCTAATATATAATGCAGGGATGAATCGCGTCGGTCATTGAAGCAGTTGAGGAGTGTAATCCACTAGTTGTTCCATACTTCTACCGGCGCTTATCTCTAACGATCTAGTCTGCAACATTTATAGTCCGAATCTTCTATCATGATAACCTCTAATGCGCATCTAACAAGCATATACCTCGTGGTTGTCATCCATCCATTTGCAGTATCTAAACACATGTTTAAAAAGAGTTTGGTCAGGAAAATATGTCGGTGAGTCCGGGTAAGTAGTCAAGTGGATCCCAAAACAGTTTAACAGTTCAAAAACAAGTTTACGAGTTCAACACATGGTTATGGTGTTACAATTATACAAGCTGGCCACTCAACCCTTGGCACCTAGCGTCATGCCTAACAATGGCTAGTTGTAACAACAAAGTCTATGCCCATTATTGTCATAGCTCCTCAACCTATGCCCTGCCACATAGGTTCCCCATCGCAAAATATATGCAACAACGACCAATCGGTCTAAGTGGGGGTTTCCGGGTCAGGCCGGACCACTGTGCGTGGGGGATTCCCCAAGTAGTACTACCCATATATTAAGTCGGCTCACCTAGAGTTAATGAGTGCCTGGTTCAGTATACATCACAAGTAAGCAGGTAATCACGCTCTGTATAACTAACACCCATAATAACAAAACAACTAGAAGCATGTATTCACCCCAAAACAGTAAAACAGAAAAAGGGGAATGGTACACGGAACCCACCTTGGTAGCGTATCACGTCACATTACACAATGTCCCAAGTCGAGATTCCATCTGTCCTTAGCATACAAGGTCCTATGGTAATTTGTAAATATTAGTTGGTGTAACCGATTATTGTGGTTACACGTGTGGGCATTAGGACCTTTAGTTGCTTACTTAATTTTATTTTATTTGTCGTCGCAAGGTTCAAATTATCTGAGTTGTGATCTTGATTAAATGACTAACGTTTATGTTATGGCGTTTACATAGTCCTCCATGTTCCCAATGTTGAGTTAATAGTTTTGGAAATATAGTTATGGTTATCTAAGGACTAAAGAGTCTCAAGTCCGTGTGTCCATGTGATTCGCATAATATATAAACATTCCATAATCAAATGTTCCGTTAATTATCTATGGCCGGCCAAATCATACATTGTCGTTTATATCTTAATAATAGGTCCCAAGGTTCCAAGTCTCATATTCGCAAAGCTCGTCTTGAGTTCAATATATGTCCAATGTCTCTATTGTCCAATTTCTTAACTATCATTGTTTCCGTATCATCCGAACATAATTCTCCTCGTATAATATATATATAATATGTTGGTTGACTTGTTAGGGTATACAATATATATATATACATCTAAGTTTGTTAGTTAGTATTGTATAATCAAATTGGTCCGAAATGCGAGTCATGGTCCCACACGTGATAACCATACTAAATACTAGAATGGTTTGGGTTTCTATTTTATACTTGTAGGATGTCTATTATTGACCAGGACAATTGGTCGGTTGACCAGTTGTTGACTGATGTTGATCAACGTTGACCGAGCCTATATTCCTCCATAAAAATCCTTGAACCCTATCGTCCCCATCACCTGCCACCGTCGAGCACCGTCGTTGTTCCACCTAAAGCCACTGTCCGAACAGCTCCTCCATCAGTAAAATCACACAATTTCAACCATTGAGATAGCTAAGAATGATTAGTAAAAGAAGAGGAAGAGAAGAGATGTTATCGGAACTTACTGATTAGATCAGAACTCATACCTGGACTCCAAGAATCATCCCTACTGCTGTCCCTAATCCCTTCCCTTTGTCGCTGGAGCAAGTCCGACCGTCCAAAGGCCATGGTCGGTTCCCATCTTCCTTTTCACCCGATTCTTGTTCTGTTCTCTTTAGATCTGATAAGTGTGTATGTGTGTTTGACAGCGCCGCCGTACACTGTAACGCCCCAAAACCGGACTAATTATTTATTAGCATGTTTATGTTGTACTATTGCATGGAATACTTAGCTATAGCTAGAATGATTAACCTAGTTAAAGAAATTGAATGATTAACTTCTTGTTAAGGTTTGAAAAATGAATGTGAGAATCTATGTAATGGAATAAATAAAGGGTGGTTGATGATTTTATATTGTTAAAAGATCTATAATTAACATGTCGAAATGCATGTTAGATGAAATTCATTCTGAAATATAGTTTGATGGTGTGATTTATTAGAACTATGCATTAAGAGATTTTTACTCTATACTTGATTGGTAAGATGCCTACAACGTGTTCGATAAGTTGTTTCATTGTGAATTAGAAGTGAAATGCGTAGTAAATGTAGAGCATATGAATTTATTAGTAAGAGCTAATGTTGGAATTATGCTATATTTGACACATTTCTAATATTAACAAAGTGTGTGGACTAATCTACAATCTTTTAGAAGTTCAAGGGGGTAGATTGGCTTAATTGGCAAACTTATAGTATAAAAGGGATGAGAATGTTTCTATTGTTTCATTGATACTTACCCCCAAATTCTAGAAAGAGAAAAGAGTGTGTGTGTGTGTGAGACAGAGAACCATCAAAGTCCAAAATCCCGTTTTTAGGTTTTCTACCTGTCATAAATTGGGATTTCCCAAAGATTGAACCGTCGGATCGTTCTCAAATTTTGACAGTAGCTATAACACATAAATACGATCATATCCAACGGTGGGTTTATGATTTAGGGGCCTGGAAGAGGGGTTTTTACTAACCAGAAGACAGCAGCTCGAAAATGATTTTTCCAGCCACTGTTTTGTCATTTCAGCGACGGTGGTCGCAGTTTCAGGTGACGGAAACTATTAGGGGTTGCAGGTCTCAGTGAGACGGTTTCATGGACTCTTAAATCACCTAAATTGAAGTTCGTTTGATATGGTTTCGACCTCTACTCGCATTCGTAAGTTATTCCCAAACTTAACTTCTATTTATGTAATTGAATTCATATGTGTATAAAGAATGGTAATAATGAAAGGATGGATAAGTGAGTATAAACTTTAGGTTAACTCATTTGGTGGATTTAATTGTTATGAGTGATCATAATGTCATGATAGTTGGTTAAGTCAATAATGGGAGAATCACCCAAACGGGTCACTTGGGTGAATGGATTAAACATGTTGGATTATATCCAACCCTTATACATTGGTTTATTAGTGGATTAAAAGTAAGATGTCGTGAATTCATGGTGTGCACTATTTTTATGAAGTGCACACATAACGTGCACTATTTCTATAAAGTGGCCCGTTATATGTTCTAATGGTTTGCAAGTTCGACTTGTTAAAGTAGGAATGACACGGATTGAAAAATAATGGGTCAAATGGATGGAATGAACGACAACACTCCTTCGGGCAAAGGTAAGTGACTTATGAACTAAACTCTTAGTTTAGTAAATGCACGTTTATGTATTAATGTATAATGGGAAACAAGAATGAAATGGTAATTTGTAGTAAGACAAGTGAATGGATGTTGTTAGTGAACAAGTATAGTTCACCTCACAACAACGAATGAAAGTAGTTGGGATAGATGGGTCAACAAAGATAAAAAAAAATAAAATGAAGGTATTTTAAGCATGAAACATACCCGAGATTTGCAAATATAGCATAAGAATGAATGGTACAATGTATAGAGTATGTGTGTGCATATATTTAAAGAGAGAGAGAGATACATTTATTCATGGGTGTACTATTTAGATTAAATTATATAGTTATGCAAGGTTATACATGAGGTAAACCGTTTGGTAAGTAGAGTTGTCACGCATTGGATGATTACGATATAGGGTGTATGCATAGGTTCCTTACACTCGAGTAAGTGTGAAGGTGTTATGTATGTAAAGGTTGGTTATTATGTGTAGATTGGTTATAGGATCAGGGATGTCATGTTGTCCTAGTAAATACATGAATGGAGAATAGTATGACAGGTGAAGATAACTTGTATCTGGGATTCGTATGCGCGTATGTATTGTTGTGTCATTAACCTTTTATTATGAGGATGGTAATAAAGATGCAGGTATGTAAGTATGAATGCATGAAAAATTGGAGGTTAGGATCTAGAGATCGGATCCGAACTTGCAAAAGGCGGTTGAACATGAGCATTGAGTATTGTTGGATGTTATCTCCACATTGTGAATAATTGCATGAAGTCACTTAATGAACTAACAAAATAGTTATGTGGTGGTTGCAGGTTGTTTAGTCTACCTCACAAAGCAGTAAATGGTTGGAGATCGAGTCAGGACGCGGATTGTACTGGGTCGCGGTCACATTACCTAATAAAGATAAGTTATATTGAATGTAATTGAGAAACAATAAAAGATGTAACACCTATATTATCTTGGAGATATGTTTTTCAAACATTCGAGTATGTTTTTATAAAGCAAGAAATTTTCTGTTTCGTATTTCCGTTGCGTATTTTCTGTTAGAACGGTTTAAGGGTGTTACATACACGGTGGTCGAAACCCTTCTACTCTGCCTTCCGTCTCTCTCGCTGCTTTGTTTCTCTCTCTCTAGATTATTATTAGGTGTTGGGGTATGGGTTTGAGTGGTTTACAGGTGGCTCCTCCGCAGCTCCGCCATACGCAGCTGAGGATTACCGCCCAGCTCCTCTCTTGTGTCTATAAACGTGTGTGTGAGAGAGATGAGGGCAGATCAAAATGGGGAATGTTGGGTAGTTTGGGATTTTACAATGGGTTTGGTTGAATGGTTTTCAACAAAACCATTTATGGCAAATGGTTTATGGTGAAGTGTTGTCAAATGGAGGGGAGGACAAGTGTCCTCCCTCGTGAGTAATCAATAGGTTACCGGGTGGATTCATTATCGGGTATCGGTTCAATCTCGCCACACGTATAATATTATTTTTTCTCGTCAAAATAATTATGTACTCTCCGGTTTGGTTTCATATTCGCTTATACATACTTATATTATTGTTTATTTATTGGTTATAATACTTTTTAGTCGTGAAATATTTGGGGCACTAAAACCGGGTTGTTATAGTTTCACGACCTAGTTTTACTATTTTTCCATTTTTGGGAATAAACATACTACAATTCTAGTACATTTCAATTGTGTGTTATTCTAGCGCGACTACCATGTGGACCATCAGACACTTGGTTCATGAGCTCTATAGTCCTCGTACTTACATTATACTATAACCATTAGCTATCGAAAGCCATGAAACACTTTAATAGATCTATTGGGTTGACATCCCCACTCTTGGTTAATCGCTCTAACCGGTTACATACGAAAGAGTGTTAGTATTCTACTATACATACATTGTCATTAGTGTACAATGCGCGAGGCACAACAGTCAAAGACGTTTAGTTATGGGACTCATGGTTTGCACAATAATCATTCCCTTAGCTAGCCTATGATTGGTCATACACGAATTACACAAGCACTTCACATTGTACATTAAAATATGTGAACTCACTGACATTATTGTTGACAAATCTTTTATGCATATTTTTCAGGTAATTGGCCATGGAGAGCAGGGACTTGGGAGAGAGGTTTGAGCATGCACATCGTGGTACCATCACGGGTTGGATATTAAAGTTGGTCATGTCGTGTTTCGGTATTTGAGACAATGATTTCTAGACAATTTTATGTTTAACTTAATTATGTATGACAATATTTATCGTTTGATGGTATCGTTTTAAATTACATCTTATGTGTTGTTCGAACCTTGTGCTTGAAAACCTTTTAAATCACATCCCCGTGTTTCCGCCCTGACGGGGTGTGACATCTAGCCTTTGGGAACCTCAAGCATACCTAATTTGGTTATGAATCACATTTTAGATGTGTAATTTGTTATGTTCATGCCTAACATAAAGTGGGTTTTGGCTCAATTAGGTTAAGCTCATGAAATTGTGAATGTGTGTGATGTATAAGTAGTGGGTTTTACCCTAAACATGAATTGCACTAGTATGTGATAAAATCTTGCAATTTGGATGTGATTAATATCATCTATGTGTGCTAATTGGTAAATAAACCATGTGCAAATGGTTAATTAAGCCATGGTGGAGTCTAGAAAGTCATGAACACCTTGAGTTAACATAATGAGAAATGGTGCATATAAGGTGTTTGATAAAATGTCTACTTGAAACTTGAATTAAGTCAAATGGTGTAAAATTTTACGAAATTCGTCGCTTTTGACAGCCTTAGATACTCATCTTGTAACGACCATATCTCACTCGTTATTAGGTGTTAGAAGACGAGCCTTATATAGTTGAAAAGCTTGTTGCACATATTACATTTCATATTTAGTCATGAGAAGCTAATTCTGAGTTTTAGTGTGTCAAAACAGGATGTAAAGTTAACATTTCTGTTTTGACAGCAAAGCTGTTTGGTCAGAATTATGTTTCTGACATGATTTTAAAAACATCATATAAAATTATAGTAAAATTGTTTGGAGGTGTTCTTTATATGCCTAGAAAGGTTTTTGAACGAAACATATTTTTTATTTGAAAGACGAAGTCAGGTTATGGGGTTTAGAAGGGGTAAAAGTGACCTGAACAGTTGCCACGCAAAAAATGCAGCAATGAACATAAGGTGTTTTATGAACTTAACACATGTGACTGTCTAGATACCCATTCCCTTAACACTAAATGTTGTTTTGGATGAGATGAGTATAGGGAATGAAATCCTAGTACTTGTGTGCATCATTTCCTAAGCTAGTGTACATGAATATGTTTATGGACAGTTTGACTTTTATAAGTCAAACTGACCCAAACTAAAACCTAGATGAAATGGTGTGAATAAACTCATGAGATATGTTAGTTATTGGACACGATGACTAACTTGATCAATCTTATGAGTATAGTGAATGTTGATCTTGTCAAGCTAGGTGCAAGCTTGGAAAGAATGGATCAACAAGTAAACGGGTCAAGCAAATACAAGCCTTAAGTGCAAGGAAATCAGGGTGAATACAATGTAAGTTTACTTACACTATTAGACTATGAAGATGGTTTAAGTGTTGTATACTTTGGTCTTTAAACTTTGATGTGGGACAAAGCTATGACCCCAAGTGGTGAAACCTATTAAGCGGGTAAATCATGCGAATTCATGTTAAAAAAAGGATTGATGGTAATAAAGTAATTAAAGTGTGTTGATTAATTGATGGAAATCATCGATTGGATCAATAAATAAAATTATGTGGTATCCGTTGTGCAAGTTTGGCATCGATCTGTTATTTTGTCCAGGCCCCCCTGTCGGGTTGTTACATGATAGATCTGATCTTGCTTGTAATCGATCTATTCCAAGGACCTACAATTCACCAATGGGTTCGTAGGGTTACTTCCTCATCATCAAGTTTAATTCTTTCTTCATATGCCTTCAACCTCCCGACAGCCTCCACAAATGGCACTGTATCAATATCCGAATATTGCTCAATAGAATGCCACAATCTGCCTATATTTCCTAAGAGCAAAATTTAATAATTTTCTTACCAATTACTCATCTTCTATGCTTGACTCGAGGCTCTTGAACTTTGTAGCAATCCAACTAAGTTTTCCCACAAAATCGTTAGTCGTTTCATTCTCTTCCATTTTAACATCTCTAGCTCAATTCTAAGCGTTTGAAATCTCGCCTTTTGAACTCTCTTGGCTCCAAGGTACCGCACAAGAAGCGCTTCCCACACGTCTTTTGCATCTTTATACTTAGGCACTTGAAGTAATAGATCTTCGGGCAAGGTTTGAAACACGAATGCTCTTGTCATCGAATTCTTCTTCACATCTATTGTTCCTCCTATTACCGGATCAATGGCTTCCCACAAACCGTATGCCTGTAGGATTGACTCCACCAGAATCGACCAACTCATGTAATTTGTAGCCGTTAACTTGAGATATTATGTCACACCCCAACCCGAAACAGGCTGACGTGTCACACTTACAGATATCAAATACCAAACAAAGTCCATAAAACGTTAAATAGAAATCCAACGGAATAATAAAGTTCAAAATAGAGTTTCAAACTTATGTCTTATTAAAACTAAAATGCAATAACTAAATGTCTTTTAGCACTCGAACATCAACTCTCAACCTTGATTACCCTGGTTTCCCCAATTACCTGCGAGACAAATAGGAAAACACAACAAAGAAAACTACGGCTGAGCCAAAAATTGCTCAGTAACGGAAAGAACAACAGTACATATAAAAGAGGTTTAAAGAAGCGAAATTTCAAAACGGAATACTGAAACAAAATTTGGTACAAGTCTATAACGAAACTTATTTAAAGCTTATCGTATCATATCAAAGGCATATCAGAGAACATATACTAACTTACACGACTATAACATAGCAATAAAACATGTCGTGTAATCGGAAGCACCCATAGCCAAAACAAAGGGGGTACATAGGTAGCTAATCCATGCACCAATGAGATAGTGAGTGTGGCGTGCACCCATTATTCCATCTCCACATACAAAAACACATACACATAACAGAGCTAAGATCGATCTATACGCCTCTAGGGGCCAAGTGTTACACTAACACAACTAGAGACGCCGTGAACATTTATAATGCACTGTCACGAACAGTACCATGCCGTTGACGCCCAAACGACATGTCAAAAAGAGTGCCAGGGTGACAGAGTACAAAAAGACGGATATCGAATAAATACTTAATGAGGTCTAAGGAACATGCAACAATGATCTCAAATTTAAGGTATATTGCATGCCATCCAAAAATCCGTACTACAAAGTAACGGACCAAATTTATATATAAAAATATATACAATAAAGAGAAAGAAACATAATCCGTACCTTAGCAAAGCAAAAGTTAAGCAATTAGTCTTCAAAGAAAACGCGAACCTAAATCGCGTTATTTTCCAAATTAGTTTTTATGATAGACTAACCATATTAATTTTACTCATTCGTTGAAGTGCCCCCGGCGACAAAACCCGACTCCGATCCTTTTGTTTTAATAGTCTAACAAAATTAATAACTATCTTGGGTTATTAATATTATGTGAAAATACGTATGCTTAGACGAAATTTTTAATTTAATTATCCTATTCAAACTTAAAGGTATAGTAAAAAAAATAAAAAATAAAATAAAATAGGAACCAAGCAAAATAAAGGTTTTAGTTTAAATCTTAAGATTTATGAAGACCATATACCCTACTTAATTATGATTTACCCATATACATACATGTCTATACTCACACACACTAGTACCCACATGTAAACATACAAAACCCACTGCACATGCACCATTCCAAATTATACCCACACACCTTCATGCATACTTAACCAATTCTCTGACACACCCACATTCCCCTAAAAGCTTTACAATTTCCATGTATATTATCACCCACACCACATGCTTCAGAATACCAAACCCAAGTTAGTTTTGTTAATAGCAGCTTTAGAACAAGTGTTATAATAGAAAATACAGTGAATTGGAAATGTCCTAGTATAGATAAATTGCTTTATGATTATCATTCGGATTCAGTTGGAGATTCAATTAAGTTATATACTCAACGACCCCTTTGACTCACTCACAAGGACCACTCTTCAATCAATATAAACATAAATCCGTTTTCCTCCGTATGGCTCTAATCGAACACACAATAATCACAATTAAAACACATATATGAAACTTTCAAAACAACCGAGCCGATACAGTTCCTAGTCGCCGGAAACCCGAATCCAACAAACAAATTTTAAACTTATATGAGTATACGAATCGGACGAGGGTTAAACTTGGTACCTTAATCGTCAAACGGATATGACCGGAGACTAGCGTTTAGCGCTTCGGGCGGTCACACGGAACCGAATTAAGGTGAGTAGTAGCGGTGGTTTACGACGACTGTCAACGTTGTCGAAGGACGATTAGCTATCAACAGAATTTTTGCTAAGTAAAATGATAATAACGTGTTACCTGACTATGAATCGGAGTATTTGAATGACGGACTTTATGGGGTCAACAGGAGGCACAACGTTTACTAGCTTAAACGGAAACAAAGACCCTTTTCGATGATTGATGAGTTTGGGTTATGTGGTGTAAAGGTGAAGTTTGAATGTATATAAATCGGTTGCCGATCGAAAAGCTATCCCCAATTATCGGCAAGTTCGTAACAATATGGAGTTGAAAAAAAATGAGTACTCCGTATAAATCGCATGGATGCGGCCGGTTTACAGTTTGACAGAAACGGAAATTTGGATTGTGGTAGAAAGTCAAAAAGAAAAATATATCAATTATCATATTCTAAGTTTCCATGCCATTAGCCAAAATGTCAATTTATATATTTTAAGTTTTAGTTTACATACAACTATATATATAATTTTGATTTATCTAAATAAAATAAATTAACAAACTATATATTAGTTTATGCTAAACTATTATCATAACACTTCTTTGAATATTACAACTCTTCCCCACTAAAAAAAAATTTGTCCTCAAATTGCTAGATATGGATAGAACTTATTAAGATATCATAGATACGAAATAGACTTGAAGTACCGAGATCTATATATACGACCCTCACATAACAAAGCACGTACCATTAAAAGCAACATCACAACATATCTAAAACATATCGAAATTCATATGCGAACAAATAAAATAGGCAGCTAACCTGAAATACGGAGTACTAGGATGTAAACAGACTCGGGTACTGGGAACGGATCGTGTCTTCCACCTCCCAGGTAGCTTCGCGTTCAGAATGATTCTTCCAAAGAACTTTAACGAAAGGAATAACTTTATTTCGCATGATGCGCTCATGTCGATCAAGAATGGCTTCGGGTTCTTCTTCGAAAGATAAGTCCTCCCGAATTTGATGTAATGGATAGTTCACAACGTGTAACGGGTGATAGTTGTATCCCCGAAGAAGAGATACGTGAAAAACATTATGTACATGCGCTAGCTGAGGTGGCAAAGCCAAACGATAAGAAACCTCCCCAACTTTGTCAAGGATCTCAAACGGACCGATGAATCTAGGGCTAAGCTTCCCTTTGATCCCAAAACGGCGAATGCCTTTGCAAGGCGAAACTCGTAAGAACACCCGATCACCAACCTTAAACTCTAATGGTCGACGATGTCGGTCTGCATAACTTTTCTGTCGACTCTGAGCTTCCTTTAACTTTTCTCGAGCAATAGCAACTTTTTTCACTCGTGATCTGCACTAATTCAGGTCCTTCAATGATTTTCTCGCCAACCTCTTCCCAACAGATAGGAGCTCTACACTTCTGACCATAAAGAAGTTCGAACGGTGCCATATCAATACTAGCTTGCCAACTATTGTTGTAGGCAAACTCAACAAGACAAAGATACTCATCCCAGTTTCCAGTCCACTCTAAAGCACATGCTCGAAGCATATCCTCAAGTGTCTGAATCGTACGTTCCGACTGACCGTCGGTCTGAGGATGAAATGCGGTGCTGAATCTCAATCTGGTGCCCCACGCGGCTTGAAAATCTTTCCAAAAACGAGACGTGAACCGAGGGTCTCGATCAGAAACAATAGAGACAGGGGTACCATGGAGTCGAATAATTTCTCGAGTGAAGATCTCAGATAATCTACTAACTGGAAAACCCTGTTGAATCGGAAGGAAATGAGCAGATTTTGATAAGCGGTCCACCACAACCCAGATAGCATCATTCTTTTTAAACGTTTTTGGTAACCCAGTTACAAAATCCATAGAAATGTCATCCCACTTCCACACTGGAATATCTAATGGTGGAAGTAAACCACTGGCTCTCTGATGTTCGGTCTTAACTTGCTGGCAAGTGAGACATCTGCTGACATACCTGGCTATATCCTCTTTCATCGCGTTCCACCAAAAATGTTGACGAAGATCCCGATACATCTTGGTAGATCCGGGGTGGATACAGAATGGCGAACTGTGCGCCTCGGCTAACAATGACTCTCGTAGGGTGGAATCATCTGGCACACATAACCGGTTTCCACACCAGACTACCCCATCCTTATCAATTCGGAATTCTAACTACTTATCAAGCTCCAAATTCTATACAATAGTCCAAAGTTCTCCGTCATCTTGCTGAGCACTCTTGATTCGCGAGATTAAGTCGGGCTCGACCTGAAATCTAGCTAAATAACCGTCAGCGTCACCAAAATAGATACCAATACCCATCTTATCAAGATCAGAGATAATCTGCGATTTCAACTGAAGAGAATAAATCGATCCAAAATTCTTTCGGCTAAGAGCATCGGCCACAACATTGGCTTTTCCCGGGTGGTACTAAATGTTGGCGTCATAATCTTTTAACAACTCTAACCAACGTCTCTGTCTCATGTTTAACTCCTTTTGTGTAAAGATGTACTTCAAGCTCTTATGATTAGTGAAAATATCACAAGTCTCCCCGTACAGATAATGTCGCCAGATCTTAAGAGCAAAGATGACGGCAGCAAGTTCAAGATCATGCGTCGGGTAATTAACTTCATACGGTTTCAACTGGCGTGAGGCATAAGCAATAACTTTATCATGTTGCATCAATACACATCCAAGCCCGTTCTTCGAGGCATCACTATAGATCTTATATCCACATGTACCTGATGGAAGCGCAAGAATCGGAGCAGACACCAACCTTTTCTTCAACTCCTGAAAACTCTTTTCTCTAGCATCGTTCCAAGAGTACTTAACCCCTTTTCTCATAAGTTGTGTGAGGGGTAAAGCGATGGTAGAAAACCCTTCAACGAATCTACGATAGTAACCCGCAAGACCAAGGAAACTGCGAACTTCTGTGACTGAGGTGGGCGTAGGCCATTTAGTGATTGCCTCCACCTTAGCTGGATCCATAGAAATACCATCAGCAGAAACAACATGACCAAGAAAAGCTACTTGATCTAGCCAAAACTCACACTTCGAAAATTTGGCGTAAAGTTTCTTTCTACGCAAAATATCGAGTACAATACGAAGATGATCCTCATGGTCTTCCTTGCTCTTAGAGTAAATCAGAATATCATTGATGAAGACTATGACAAATTTATCAAGAAACTCATGGAAGACTCGGTTCATAAGATCCATGAAAACAGCCGGTGCATTAGTTAACCCGAATGGCATAACCAGAAACTCATAGTGACCATATCGAGTGCGGAAAGCAGACTTAGGAACATCAGAATCTTTGATCTTCAGTTGATGATAACCAGACCTTAGATCAATCTTAGAAAAACATTTAGCACCTTGAAGTTGGTCAAACAAATCATCAATGCGAGGAAGTGGATAACGATTTCGAATGGTAATTTTATTTAGCTCCCGATAGTCGATGTAGAGTCTCATAGAACCATCCTTCTTTTTCACGAACAAGACTAGTGCACCCCAAGGCGAGACGCTTGGTCTGATAAACCCAAGTTCCAACAATTCTTGTAGTTGTACCTTGAGTTCCTTAAGCTCAAGAGGTGCCATACGATACAGCGCCTTAGAAATTGGCTCAGCACCCGGAATAAGATCAATAGTGAACTCCACCTCACGATCTGGCGGAAGTACATGTAATTCCTTAGGAAAAACATCAGGAAAATTACAAACGATTGGATAATTAGAGATATCAGGTTCTTCGGAAGATGTAGCTTTCACCGAAGCTAAAAATGTTGCACAACCATGTGCAAGAAACTTTTGAGCCTTAAGTGCAGAAATAATCTTCAATGGTTTGCGTGGTTGAGTACCCTGATAAACAAGTTCGGGATTTAGAGGATTTCCAAATAGCACACGACGAGTCTGACATTCAATCGAAACGTTATGCTGCGATAGCCAATCCATACCAAAAATAATGTCAAAATCACTCATGTGAATAGGATACAAATCAGCTACACGAATGATGGAACCGATTCGAATGGGACAATCTCTGTAGACGTGAGATATAAAAGATGCATCCATAAAAGGAGTGGATATAACCAGAGGACACTCCAAGGCGGTAGGTACAGACTTCAAATACTTGGCAACAAAAAGTGATACTACAGAATGTGTAGCACCCGTATCAAAAAGAGCATACAAATCACGTTCACCAATATACACATAACCAGAAACCGTACCTATAACAGGAAAACAAAATTCACACTACGATGAAGAGAAACAAAAATTCACATTCATAGAAGGGAGCAAAATTCATATCGTAATGATAAGGAAACAAAAAACCCGTACCTGGGGCATTAGCTGCATCATTAGCTGTCAGTGCGAAAACTCGTCCTCCGGTTGGTCTAGCATTTCCTCCAGTATTAGCTTTTGGGTTCATCTGAGGGCATTCCTTAATCTGATGACTCGCTTCTCCACATTTATAACAAAGACCTTCAGCTTTACGACAACGACCCCCATGAGTTTTTCCGCAAGTGGCGCAAGGAGGGTAACGGTTCTGAGGCAGGTTTTGAGGATGAGCTTGATTTTGTTGTGCTGGCCATGGGTTCTGATTTCGGTTTCTCACATTACGTGACTGATTATTATGGTTTCGATCGAAACGGTGCCCACGGTCACGAGAGTGATCATTGCCGTCCTGAGAAGAAGAATTTCCCTGATTATTATCCCTAGGCCGTTTACGACTCTCATCAAAAACCCTCTGACGATGCTTCTTATCATTATCCAGATTCTTAACAGCGTCCACAATCTCGTTAATGTCAGCAAATCGAAGGTTAAGAATAAACTTCCTATCTCTGTCACAAATAGCCCATTTGAAACGATCGGTTTGCTGCTCATGAGTACCTACAGCCGGGCCTAGAAAACTCACAAGACGACATAAACGAGCCTTAAATTCCGTGATCGGCTCATCATTATTCTGCATAACCGTAGCATATTCCCTCAGATACTCGCTGCGGTCTGCATCAGTGAAATACTGTTGATAGAATAGAGTACGAAAATCATTCTAAGGTAGAGTAGCAGCATACTGATCACCTCCCCGAGCATTCTTCAGAGTCTTCCACCAGCGGTGTGCGTCATCCTCCAGCTTATAGCTAGCAAGCCTGACCTTAAACACGTCATCGACCTCAAAACCTCAAACAACTTCTCAATATGGGCTATCCAATTTTCTGCTTCAACTGGAGTGGCAGCAGTACTAAAAGACTTTGGCTTTTGCTTTTGAAAACGCTCCAGCCAGACATGAATGCCATTAGGAGGATTAGCATTAGCATTCACATTCGCATTAGCATTGGCGTTAGCGTTGGCGTTAGCGTTAGCATTGGCGTTAGCCTGCTGCAACTGTTGGATCAAGTTAGGAACCAAACCCGCAATCGCCGCATTTACAGCTTCAGCGACGAGGGTATCAAGGGGAACGTCGCCAGAAGCCTCAACATCATCATTAGAGTTGTTCGTACGTTTAGGACCCATTCTGAAAAGAAGATACACGTGTGAGCAGAGAAAAGCATTTAAATTGTGCGGAGAATGACAAGAGTAAATCCTAACCCAGCATCTACCCATTACCTCACATGTTTCGTTATTTACGTTTAAGTTTTCTACAGGAAAGAGCCTGGTGCTCTGATACCATAACTGTCACACCCCAACCCGAAACAGGCTGACGTGTCATAATTACAGATATCAAATACCAAACAAAGTCCATAAAACGTTAAATAGAAATCCAACGGAATAATAAAGTTCAAAATAGAGTTTCAAACTTATGTCTTATTAAAACTAAAATGCAAAAACTAAATGTCTTTTAGAACTCGAACATCAACTCTCAACCTTGATTTCCCTGGTTTCCCCGATTACCTGCGAGACAAACAGGAAAACACAACAAAGAAAACTACGGCTGAGCCAAAAATTGCTCAGTAACGGAAAGAACAACAGTACATATAAAAGCGGTTTAAAGAAGCGAAATTTCAAAACGGAATACTGAAACAAAATTTGGTACAAGTCTATAACGAAACTTATTCAAAGCTTATCGTATCATATCAAAGGCATATCAGAGAACATATACTAACTTACACGACTATAACGTAGAAATAAAACATGTCGTGTAATCGGAAGCACCCATAGCCAAAACAAAGGAGGTACATAGGTAGCTAATCCATGCACCAATGAGATAGTGAGTGTGGCGTGCACCCATTATTCCATCTCCACATACAAAAACACATACACATAACAGAGCTAAGATCGATCTATACGCCTCTAGGGGCCAAGTGTTACACTAACACAACTAGAGACGCCGTGAACATTTATAATGCACTGTCACGAACAGTACCATGCCGTTGACGCCCAAACGACATGTCAAAAAGAGTGCTAGGGTGACAGAGTACAAAAAGACGGATATCGATTAAATACTTAATGAGGTCTAAGGAACATGCAACAATGATCTCAAATTTAAGGTATATTGCATGCCATCCAAAAATCCGTACTACAAAGTAACGGACCGAATTTATATATAAAAATATATACTATAAAGAGAAAGAAACAGAATCCGTACCTTAGCAAAGCAAAAGTTAAGCAATTAGTCTTCAAAGAATACGCGAACCTAAATCGCGTTATTTTCCAAATTAGTTTTTATGATAGACTAACCATATTAATTTTACTCATTCGTTGAAGTGCCCCCGGCGACAAAACCCGACTCCGATCCTTTTGTTTTAATAGTCTAACAAAATTAATAACTATCTTGGGTTATTAATATTATGTGAAAATACGTATGCTTAGACGAAATTTTTAATTTAATTATCCTATTCAAACTTAAAGGTATAGTAAAAAAAATAAAAAATAAAATAAAATAGGAACCAAGCAAAATAAAGGTTTTAGTTTAAATCTTAAGATTTATGAAGACCATGTACCCTACTCAATTATGATTTACCCATATACATACATGTCTATTCTCACACACACTAGTACCCACATGTAAACATACAAAACCCACTGCACATGCACTATTCCAAATTATACCCACACACCTTCATGCATACTTAACCAATTCTCTGACACACCCACATTCCCCTAAAAGCTTTACAATTTCCATGTATATTATCACCCACACCACATGCTTCAGAATACCAAACCCAAGTTAGTTTTGTTAATAGCAGCTTTAGAACAAGTGTTATAATAGAAAATACAGTGAATTGGAAATGTCCTAGTATAGATAAATTGCTTTATGATTATCATTCGGATTCAGTTGGAGATTCAATTAAGTTATATACTCAACGACCCCTTTGACTCACTCACAAGGACCACTCTTCAATCAATATAAACATAAATCCGTTTTCCTCCGTATGGCTCTAATCGAACACACAATAATCACAATTAAAACACATATATGAAACTTTCAAAACAACCGAGCCGATACAGTTCCTAGTCGCCGGAAACCCGAATCCAACAAACAAATTTTAAACTTATATGAGTATACGAATCGGACGAGGGTTAAACTTGGTACCTTAATCGTCAAACGGATATGACCGGAGACTAGCGTTTAGCGCTTCGGGCGGTCACACGGAACCGAATTAAGGTGAGTAGTAGCGGTGGTTTACGACGACTGTCAACGTTGTCGAAGGACGATTAGCTATCAACAGAATTTAGGCTAAGTAAAATGATAATAACGTGTTACCTGACTATGAATCAGAGTATTTGAATGACGGACTTTATGGGGTCAACAGGAGGCACAACGTTTACTAGCTTAAACGGAAACAAAGACCCTTTTCGATGATTTATGAGTTTGGGTTATGTGGTGTAAAGGTGAAGTTTGAATGTATATAAATTGGTTGCCGATCGAAAAGCTATCCCCAATTATCGGCAAGTTCGTAACAATATGGAGTTGAAAAAAAAAATGAGTACTCCGTATAAATCGCATGGATGCGGCCGGTTTACGGTTTGACAGAAACGGAAATTTGGATTGTGGTAGAAAGTCAAAAAGAAAAATATATCAATTATCATATTCTAAGTTTCCATGCCATTAGCCAAAATATCAATTTATATATTTTAAGTTTTAGTTTACATACAACTATATATATAATTTTGATTTATCTAAATAAAATAAATTAACAAACTATATATTAGTTTATGCTAAACTATTATCATAACACTTTTTTGAATATTACATATTACAACGGGATACTACCACCCTGGTTACTAACAGGTACAACCGGACCTGCTCCACTCGAATTTGTTCGCGTCATCTTGTTGTTTACTCTTTCCTGCCAAAAGAAAAAATCAAACTCTAAAAGAACAAATCTTTTTTTTTCCTTTCAATACAACAACATAGAAAACAAACTATATCAATTAGTTTTCTTTTCCTTTTCCTTTTCCTTTTCATACAGACTTCACCAACCACAACTTTGTTTTATTTGACTTTTCAACCACAAAAACAAATAACCCCCCAAATTCCTATATCTTCTCTGTCACCTTTCTTTCTTTGTTTGACCACAAAAAGAACATACAACCCACACACAACAGGTTATACAATTCTCGACTGGTTTTCTTCTCCACACCGCAACACACACATCTTTCTCTACTTGAATCACAAAACCACATAGGTTCTTATCTACTCCCAAGTCTATCACACAATTTTTTTCTCCCGATCACACAGGTCCGCACTTTGCCGGTTCACACCGTACCTCCTCCTTGATCGAATCAACAACACCACTTAGGTTTTCGATCGCCTTCACATAGATGGTTCGCACACAGCTTGACTATTTTGCACACAATAATAGTTTTTGGTGTTTCTTCTTCACATGAACTCGACTCACACAGAGCAGTCTTCGAATCTTTCAAAACTAATATGGTTCACAAAGAACCATTCACGTTCCCAGGCACGAGTCGAATCCTTGATACCAAATATTGGTTTTGACTTCCCACAAATACACTCAAACATTTCACGAATTATGAAATGAAAAGTAGTTGTCAATGTACAACAAAGAAACTTAAAAAAAGATTAGAAAGAAAACAAAGATGCGTGTGTATTATTCAACAACTCGCCAAGCCTTTAAGAGCATATATAATGCAACACCCAACAAACCATTCCAAATCGTCAGGTCACCATGCCACATCATTCCAAACCATTCCAAATCACAACGCACTTTCCCCCCGATCATAAATCATTACAAACATCAACCTCATCACATAATTTTCCTTTTATTTAATTTATACCCCACGAACAAAAACCTTTATTTTATTTTATAATATAAAGTGCATAAGGAGACCCACCCCACCCCAATGGACCGGTCCGCTCCACCGGACCATTCCAAACCAAACCAACCTCTCCAATGGTGAAATTTATATTTTGTGGTCCGTCCGTTTGTAGCGGACTATCCACATTGAAACATTGAAGATGCTCTAAATAGGTTACTATCCAACGCACACCTAATACCCGGATATAACAAGAGTAAATAAAATAAAGGACCCATTAAAAACCCAACAACCTAAACAAATATTGATTCAAACCCATGTGCAAGATTCAAGTTGGGCCGGCTATGACCCATTATTATTTTGACACATAAACTAAACCATTAGAACCCACTTAGAAGCCCATTAAGATTATCTAACAAGAATTACTTGTTACTGGAAAAGTTCTTCAATTCGTTTACGCAATTATGAGGAAGAGTCAGTGCCTCGTGCAAGATGAAGAAATAAAGAAGACATGTTGGCGGTGAGAAATGTAGAAACACATTGATTTAATTATCTATTCCATGCTTCATGTGCTTCAGATTCAATTGCCAGTGTAGTATCGCTATTTAGAAACTAGGATAAACCGAGCATCTTCAAAATGGTGAGAACATGATGTTACTACTTACTAGTTTAGAAAGTTATAATTATCTAACTTGATACACGTGAAGTTTGCAATGTTTGGTATGTTGTTGTTTGAATTCAATGTAACATCATTTATTCATGTTAGCTTCAAAGATGAACACAGATCAGATAAGATACAAAATATTATAGATAAGAGAAGGATGTACGATCGAAAGAGGATGAACGTAGAAGATGAACAAAGAAGATGATTATTGATAGGAATGTTCACCGGATTTGTCACAAACTGAACCGGAGATGTAAAGAATAGCAAAAAGCTGTGGTTTGATATCATTGGTATAGTATATTAATCAGGTACAATACATCATGGCCTCCTTTTAGGAGTCATTGAAAGGGGAATAATCACTTAACACAATAATATATATACACTACAAGGAAGTCCACCTTTAGCGGCCACGCCTGCTGTCGCTAAAGGTATACCTTTAGCGGCAGCAGGACCTTTAGCGGCGACGGCTGCCGCTAAAGGTCTTGCCATCTTTGATCTGTCGCTATTGCTCCTGTTGCCGCTAAAGGTGTCGCCGCTAAAAGTAATTATCTACGTGGCATTATCTTTTAACTTTTTTTTGCCACGTGGCAGATTCCTGTGCAATCTGGGCAAGACTTTTAGCGGCGACGCGTCGCCGCTAAAGGGTTTTTTTTTTTTTTTTTTTTTTTTTTTGCTATTCGTTTACTCTGCACACGCATAACCAAACTAAATAATAACAAAAATAATAAACCAACATCTACATATATATAAAATAAACATAACAAAGTTAAACGAACATTCGTCAAAACATATCAAACAAAATAAACTAACATACCAACCTAATATTTGATTCAAGTATACACCATCAAAACTAAACAAACATACCAAAGCTGCCTAAAAGTCTTCGTCTTCATCGTCGTGATCGTGATCGCCACTATTACCACTTCCGCCTAGATTTCCAAGCCTTTGTTGGACCAATTGATTAGCCATTTGGAGCAATTGCGCTTGAAATTGTTCGCCTCATTAGTCACCTTTTAGAGGTTGTTTTAGTTTTGACTTCTAAAAGTAGATGGCGGTTAGCATCTTAGTAAACTAAGAACTGTCAGCATACTATTCTCCCAACAATTAAATCAACTTTACTCGTCTTAAAAAGAATATTAAGGTCCTTTAACAAAAAAGTAAGAAAGAGTAACTTACCAAGAAAATGGCCGAAATCATTTTTCCAGCAAACCATCTCTTATGCATTCCCTGTTGAGCTAGTGAGGCTGCCTCAACGCTTTCGAATCGCAGATATACATAACCCGCACTATGCCTGTTGATCACATAAAAAATATTAATAGTAAAAACTAACAGATGAATAACAAATGCCTAAAACACTATACTAAATATTAACAGGCTAGCTTTTCAAACAATATACTAAGTTATAAACATAATCATAAATATAAATAAATATTAGGACACACGTACTTGTCAACATAAATATGCTTCACTCTTCCAAATTTAGAACATTCTTCACCAACATCCTCTTTTATGTCCAAATCAAAGTCGGGTTCGGTCTGCAAAACGTAAAATCAACATAAAAATCAAGTGCCATATACTACAAACCATACTGGACGATTGGGGTTTACTTATGTTTCATCTCTAACTAGTCAAATGAGTAAAATAGTAGATTAACCTAAGTGGAAACAAATTTAAAGAGTAAAGACACTTGTAGTTTTTGTCATAAAACCACCTCAATCATTTTGATTACTAGTGGGAATGCCCGCGCGTTGCTGCGGGTGCGTTTATTTTGTTGCCTGGTAATTGTTGGGGGTTGTGGCATGTGTATGAATGTTAAGGTTGATTCGTTATGGTGGCATGAAGTATGCAGGAAGTAACAACCTAGTATTTCGTTAAAAATTATTTACTGGCCATTAGTTCTTGAGTGCTTTGAATAAGTTTGTAAAAGTACATGCTATATGGATACTTTATATAACCTTATGTCATCTCGACATTTATAAAAGTACATTGTGTGTAAACAAATTTGCATTACAGCTATTTTTAAGAGGCAAATATACTATAGAGTTAAAAGGTGTACCCACTCCGAACATCTTATGAACAAAGCCAGAAAACAGAGAGGATGATCAGGAACCGCCACACATCAGTTGTGGAAAGTAACTGCAAACAAACCCCTGAAACAACCAGCAAATAGATGACGCATAACCACCCGAGCGGCAACATTATCAACTCCACAATAAACAAAACCCGCAACTCCTCAAGAATATCAAACTCCAAAGAATGTTAATGACAAAGTACCACTGCCATAGCCTCAAAAACCTACTGGGTTTAATTATGTAAGTCTCAAAATGAAAATTCAAATTACTGGTTTTATGTCAAATCAATTAAGGCAAACAACATAGAGGTAGGAAAATGTAAACTCAAGAAAGTTTTAGTGTTGTACCTTGAGAGCTTCCAAAGAAACATTCTTTTCATATTCAATGGAATCTAAAGCATTCAGATCAAAGAAAGGAGAGGGACGAAGGATGTACAGGGCCATTATAATCTTTCCACTGCTAAACTTCATCAGCTAGACAAATCACCAAACATCAGAAATACTATTAAAATACACTAGGAAGTTATGTTTTACTTCAATGGCAAACTTTCACTCTTATATATCAAGTAATATTAAGGACATACTATTCATGTAATCATGTAATACTGGGAATACATTCCTAGATTATTGGACACAGGGACGAAGGATGTAGAGGGCCAGGGGTGGCCCTGGCCCCCTATTTTTGGCACAGTAGTATAAATTTACGATTTTCGTATGTAAATCGAGTTCGGGTTGAGTCCGGCCCGAGCCGATTTGCCACTACCGATCGAAAAAATTTGAGTCCGGCCCCTCCCGATTCGAGAACCAAGCTTCTCCCCTGATTGGACACTAACCTTTTTCAACAGTATAGAATAACAATGTGGCGTGACACGGCATCCTCCAAGAGGATCATTAACGGTTGTTCAAGGGAACGATTCAGATTTTCATTCAACTATGGACAATTAAAGGAACACACAAAGTTTCACTCTCACACACATATATGTATTTGTTTTTATTGACAGTTGGTAGAGCTGAGTAGCTGACCTGCATCAAATCCTGCTGAGACTATTACTATGTCAGGGTTAAATTCTATTGCAACTGGGATTAATATTAGGGGTGTAAATGATGCGCAATGGCTCGAGAGCTACTCGAGATCGGATCGGTAAAAAGCTCTAACGAGCCCGAGCCCGAGTTTGAAAAATGACTCGTTTATTTATCGAGCCCGAACTCGAGTTTTTCATACAAAGACCGTTTAGGCTCGCGAGCCTAAATGAGCCCAAACAAATTTTATATTATTATTATTATTATTATTATTATTATTATTATTATTATTTATAGTATACCTACTATTTAACATTGGCAAGCCGATCTTTGGCTCGTTTAAGCTATCGAAGCGAGCTCGAGCCGAGCTTTTAGCTCCTTTAAAATTGTTCTAAAATTATTTTGAGCCGAGTCAAGCTCGAGCTTTTGGGTTTAACTTTCGAGCCGAGCTCGACTGGGCTTGAGCTCGGCTCGTCATGCTTTCATGAAGCTCGAGCTCGGCTCGACTCGTTTACACCCCTAATTAATATATGGTCCCAAACAACAATATAATCTGCATCCCCACACTGTCCCTCACCAATCATGATGTGTGAACCATCATCACCGGTAGGATAAAAACTCCCATACTCATGCCTGCACGTTTGCAATGTATTCTATAAATAAGCATAACAAAAAACAAATATGACAATTGAGTAAGAAAAGGAAAACAAGTATTTTGCCTGTGAACAGAGAAGAACATCACTCGCGAGTCTTTCTAGAACATCTGTTGAGTACCATTTCCGTGATGAACGTCCCAATGAACAATCAGTATCTTGTTGATGCCTAATTCCTAAAACAGAACAATATTTAACTTACTTAAGGATGCATTATAGTCATTTTCACACACGTTAACGATACAAAAACACATATAGCTCTCACTTTTTGGTTAAGAAGAAAGCTTGTTGCAATTGCAACATTGTTAAATAGACAGAACCCCATTGGTTCATTTTCTTCTGCATGATGTCCAGGAGGTCTAACAATAGCAAAGGTAGAGTTAAGTTCCCATTTTGCAACTTTCTTAGCAACTTGTTGAGCACATCTTGCATTAACAATTTAAAGTCAAATAAAAGACACCATATAACATTTATTTACAAACACGTAACATGATTAAAAAAACAACACATGTATCAGAGAGTCTCACCTCAAGAACGGAGCCGGTGGCAAGATAAGCAGATTCTGATGAACCTTCGTTGAAATGTATTGAATTGTATCTGGCAGCCACCCTGATTCTTTTCGAGCCCATCTTTTTATCCTAGGTAAAATGTGGACAAAAAACATAAAAAAAACTGAAAAAAAAAATAAAAACTAAAAAAAAAACTGAAAAAAGAAAAAAACCGGAAAAAAAAAAAAAACAAAAAAGAAACAGAAAAAAAAAAATAAAAAGAGAAAACAAAATAAAAAAAACAGAAAAAAACGAAAAAAAAAAAAAAAACTGTTCTTACCTTTAGCGAGAGAAAGAGAGCTGCTCCGGTGGTGGTGGGTTGCTCCGGTGGTGGGTTGCTCGGGTGGAAGAAGGAGACGAGGGTTTGTGAAAAAAGAAGAAGAGGGAAAGGAGAGCAGCTGCTGCTGCGAGAGAGAACAGAGTGAGAGAGAGAACAGAGCGAGAGAGAGAGAGCAGCTGCGAGAGAGAGAGAGAGAGAACAGAGTGAGAGAGAGAACAGAGCGAGAGAGTGAGATTGGGGAGGGTTTGTGAAAAAGAAGAGGGAAAGGAAGAAGAGAGGCGGGTTATTGTGAAATTTTTGAGACTTTTAGCGGCGACGGCGTGGCCGCTAAAGGTGTTAATAGGATGAAACCGTGGCCGTTGATCAAAGATTGATCAACGGTGGATTGGAGATCAGGTTAAAATTTACCTTTAGCGGCGACATTTTGGCGGGTCGCCGCTAAAGGTGTGGCCGCTAAAGGTAAAAATTCTTGTAGTGATACATGATAAACACACTAATACTTCAATTATATATCACATTAAACATATATTATAATTTATTTTGACATATACAAAATACAAACAAACGGACGATCTTGAATCACCACGGTACTACTAACAAATATTTCATTTGACCAGTTAAGGGAAGTAATATGATGTGTTAACAAACTCATCCTGTTCAATATACTTTTAACAAGAGTACTTGTAGATTTGAGATGTCTACCTGGCCTCGTATAACTGTAATGAATCGAACCAAACAGATACCGACAGAATCTGCGCCACATCCCACGAGGAATAACATTAGTTCCTTTATAAAACCCTAATTAGCTTTTTTGGACCTCTTCTTGTTGCAGATTTCTGAGCACTGGACTTTCACTACATTTCGCTTTTTGCTGGTATTCTTTTCAAGATACTCATGATGTAACCCGATCAATTGAGGGAAGTTAAGCAAGGCTTGAGAGCCACGGTGCTTAAAAGCCGCCCGATCATACGCCATGGCTGCTTCTTCTGGTGTCTCGTATGTCCCTAGCCACAATCTTAAACCTTTCTTCTTTGGGTCCCTCATCTCGGCTGTGAACTTCCCCCATTGCCGTCGTCTTACACCTCTGTACTTCTTCTCCGGCATAAATGGTCTCTTTGTAGCTTGAAACCCATCTCCATCAACAAATGGAATCATATCACCCGTCGAAAAATCCATCTTCAGCGGTTTGTTTGCTCTTTCCATCGTGCTATTTTCGACGGCCAAGATATCATGGACTTCTTTATCAGTGTCTTGTAATATTTGTGGTTGTGTTTGTGTAAAAACGGTTGGATTTTCAGTGACTTCTTTATTGGTGTCTTGTAATATTTGTGGTGTGTTATTTTGGTTAGGGGATGTATTTGTGACCTCAACATTTTTGTCAATGTTTTCGACTAAAAAACCGAATGTTTCAAAATCATCAACATTAAGCGACTGTCCAGTGTGATCATCAAGATTCATAAATGACTCAACTGAGTCGTTGTGGAAACTCCAATCATTGACATTAAAGCTCGAAAAGTTACATAAGTTTTGGTAACAGTCAGGAAAACTCTCTAAATGATCATCAAGAAGATATTTTTGAATGGAATCAAGGTTAAAATGATTGGGATTAAGTTGTGTAAGCATGTTTTTTGGATCAGTAGGGAGTGAAGTGTTTTAATGACAACGAAAAATATTTGTGATCGCCCGCCATATATAAAGGGAGATATATATGTCAGTTTGTTTATTGACTAGTATAAGTTGATTTAAGTCGGCACATGTATGGCTGCTTCAAATGGTGTTGGATGGAATGAAAGTAATAGGTACTAGAAAAGTATAATGTTAATTGGTATGAATTGCCTTTCAAAAAAAAAAATTGGTATGAATAAATTAAAAAAAAAAGACTTTTTTATATGTATTACTACTTTTTATACATTCTCCTTTATCACACGTACTTATATATGTAATGTTATATAACTAATACATTTTACGATTGAAAAAAAATCGACGTATTCTACTAATAGAATAAAATATAATGTAATTTATTAACATATATATTCGTCAAGATATGTATATAAAAGAATAAACATTGACGTAACAACCATAAATTTTGTTAAGTTAATTTTTAAAACATTTTTTTTAAATAGGAATTAACTTTAATTTTAAACACCACCTATTTTTTATTATTTAACATAGTATATTTTTACTATTATTTACCATTCAACCATATCACCTATTTAAAAATTTTATATATCACTTTTAAAAATCATAATCTTCATTATTTACCTAATATAAGTTTAAACATGGTAGAGTTTTCCGATCAAAAGTTTTTAAAATATTTTGTTAGTGGTGACGGTTGCAATTGTTGAAGTTTCCTAGTATTCACTTGTTTTTAGTGGGTTTTTTTTTTTTTTTTTGTTTCACTCGTGTCATGTGTAGAAATACACATCACACTTTTATATATTTCTTCATTTTTTTGTTCCTATCATAATGTCTGCTAAACTTGTGAAAAGGCTATGTTATTTTTAGATACCAACGCAACACCTTTTCACAATTATACATCAACACTTAATTAATTAACTATCTAAATATCATACGTGAATTTATAATATCCTAATTAGCAAAGCAATGGTGCATTATAGGGGTGATAAAATGGATAGGTTGGGTTGGGTTGGGTTTTTTTTTTTTTTTTTTTTTTTTTTTTTTTACTTTTTGTGTAGAAATTCTGCCTCATACTTTGAATGTTTACTTTTTTTAATTAACGAGAGCTTCACTGTTCGCTTTATAAGTAAGTATGTTATATCATTTCGCTACATGCCAATGAGGTAGTGGCGTGGTTGAGGAAAGACTTGGTGTTCCTTGTGACCCAAGTTCAATTCCCACCCTCTCCAATATTTTCTGCGTCATCTAGGTGAAAAGCGAATACGGGTGACACTAGTTCGACTCGGATGGGATGTGAGGTCTTACTGATTATTCAACTGTCGTGCCTTCTGGCGGGTAGAGATCGGTTTTCCGCGTATCTGGGAGAGCCAAGGGGCTGGCGGCGATCAAGTAGTCGACCTTGGCCATAGTGTCCGGTGTCACGATGGTTGACATGTCCGTTTAAAAAAGCATATCATTTCGTTACATTATGTTTCTTTTATTTATTTTATAACAATCATCGTCGTATTATAAGTTTTTTCTATTTATATAAGTGATTGATGAATTATATGGGTAGGGCCCGATTTTCTTATGCCGCTAAGGGCCTAAGTTTTTTTAAACATTTTCAGAGACGACCCATGACACTGACGGGGCAACAGTCGTTGATCTACAGTTTCATGGCCAAAGGAGCTGTGATCATCTAACCCTAAATTCATGATCTCCCTGTTGTAACCGAAAGTAATCATCATATGTTCGTTTTGTTTTGTCTTTTTTTTTTTTAATAATCGTGTTTTCTTAGTTAGTTAGGGTTTTGATTATAGTTTTGTTCAATTTGTTTTTGTTTGTTTGCTACTCATTGTTACGCTTTTCTGTTGGCGATTTAGGGGTTTTTGTGACTGAATTTATCTTCGAGGGAGGTGTGTTTGTTCCAACACCCTTAAACTATTTTTCCTCTTATTTTGGTGATTTATGGTAGGCTGCGATGTAGTTGAGTTAATTTTCTGTAATGATACGGATTTTCTTCAACTATTTTTACCAATTCCAGTAGTCTAAGTCGTGTACATTAGGCTGAATGCAAAGTGCTTTCGAGTTCTCCAAGCAAAGAATTAGAAGAGCCCGTTTGAAGGAGTATATATTAAATTGTCACTTTTTCATTTTTGTTTTGTGAATTTTCACATCTTCGATAGTTATTTGGAAAATGACACAATATGAGATAGGATTATAAAGCAGCTTGGATGTCTTAATAAACTGTGGTATTTAGATTGTTCATTGACCTTGCTTTGCACTATTTTGGAATAAGATTTGAAGGCGTTTAACAGAAGGTTTGTCAAAGGACATTATGTAAGTGACTTTGTAATCTAAAAGTTATAATTAATGAAGGAATTGTTACTAATTGAATCATTTTATAAAAATCCAACATGAGAATGCTTATTAGTGGGTGTGACATTTTTGGCTTTGTTTTTGTGACTACTTATATTGGTGTGAGAAACTCTATACATGGCTGGAAAATTTTCGGCATAAGGACTGTTATACAATTAAGAAATTCTAATGTACGGAGATGTGAAATACACCTATTCAGCGTTGGGAATACAATGCATTCGGCTGGGTATAATGGAGATGTTCAATTGGTTGTGGTTGATTGCTCGAACCTAGCTAACTTGACTATTGTAGTACGATAAGGTATCTTCTTTTGGATTTTAATATGGTTAGTTGTTTTGTAAGTGCATACCTACTTGGAACTATAAAGCTAATTAAATTATGTAACATCTTAGCGAGTTCTCCTTGTATGTTTTTTATTGTTTTCGTCAACAATTGTTACAATACACAAATCCAAAAGGTTTGACCGGAGCCTTTTTATCTTGGTGAGCATGGTATGTTGATGATAGAGAAGTTATAAGTATAATGGTTGACTAGGATGGATGGCTAAAGATCAATGATATTTGTTACTCAGGCAATTAAGGATTATTATTTAACAGGCCCATCTATCACTCAAGTGGCGCCCCAGCAGAGAAAAAGCAACCGACAAACTCTTTAGGTATAAAGAAACAAATACTCAAAATTACTTCATAAAACTATAACTGCTATAGTCCTTTTGATTGCAGAATTGATTGTATACATTATGGTTTCTGGCGATACACCCAGAGAGGGAGATATGGTGGAAAGACGTTTCGAAACGTACGTGCAGTACTACAATGATTCGCTTCTCTTGTTGTCGGCATTTGTTAGGATCTGAGTTTGTTTGTTTTGATTGTTTAACTAAATGATGGTAATGATGAAATGAAAATAGAATGAAAGTGCAGCGGAATAATAAACTGTAAATCAAAACAAGAGAGTAAATGTTTTTAGATCGAATGCTTTCATTAATTCAAAGATTACAATCGTACAAGTTACTCCCCCTCAGCCTGATCACACAGTGTTTGTCAGAGAGAATGTTTTGTGTGTGATGCAATAGAACAGTACAAGCACTGTTCTATTTATAGACTGACTCAAACCACTGATGACCTAGGCTGACGTCACCTAAGACAGTGACCTCTAACAGAATAACAAACTTAAACATCTGCTATACAAACTACTGTTACATTGAAAGCACTGATATTAAACAGCTGTTGAAGATAAACTCTGATGGGTCTTGTATCCACTGCTGGAGCCTAAGTGCTGTTGGTTCCAGCAGTGCTTTGGTCTTCAGTACTTGTATCAGCAGTTGCTCTTCATCAGACCTTTGGTCAGCAGTTGTTCTTCATCAGTTGTTTCCTCAGCAGTTCTTTATATCAGCAGTTGTTGAGCAGTTGTTTGGATAGAACAGTAGTTAGGGTCAGCAGTCTTTTGGGAGAAGCAAGTTGTAAAGATTGTTTATTTAAGGATCAAATAGATAGCATATTTTGGCTTTCTAATCATCTGTTCTTCTCCAGGTCAGCAGACCCAACAATCTCCCCCTAGAACAGATGATGCCAAAACTCAGCTTTATTTATTGATCTTTATTCCTCATCAGACTTTCTCTGATTTGACCTTTGAATTGTAGTTCAAAGTTCAGAGCAAATAAGTCTTCTTCATCTCTTTCTAGATCCAGATTTAGCAATGCTTGGTGATCTTCTGCACATAGGCTGTAAGCATCATCCATGCTGATCTTCTGAACCTTTCCATCTGACCTGAGCAATGTCAATTCGTGGTTGTCTTTGTTGACCTTCCACTTTAGAATTTTTGAGTCAGTGGATTTGCTGAGATGAACCTTTATTCTTGATGAGTTGGGTGAAGGTGGTCTTCCAATGAGTTCTCTGAGTTTCTCTGTTGTAGGATCAGAGAAATAATGTATTTGATTGAAGAGCCCTTCCTTGATAAATGTATCAGCATACTTTCTTTGATCTTCCTCTGACATCTCCTTCTGCTTTTTGAACTGTCTACTTGCAGCAGCTGTGAGATCAGAGGTTTCAAGTAAGCTGTCCAGATTAAAAGTCTGTTGGGGTCTCTTCATCATTGGCTCATCAGTGTAAATTGGTTTTCTTGGAAGGCTGGGATCCTTCTTTCTATTTTCTTCCAGACTTTTGTAGGTTTCAACCAACCTTAACTCTGACCATCTGGAAACAGACCTCATCTCCCCATAGTTGGCAGCTACAATCTCCTGCCTCATCCTTTTGAATTTCAAGGCTCTGACTGGGTCTCTGCCTTTGCCAAAATTGGGAGTGGAGACTTTAGCTTTGGGGTCTTTGGCCATATCTTCAATTCTGATCAGTTCTTCTCTCAAAGCATGAGTAGTCCAACCATTGAACTGCTTTTTGTTTGCTTTGTAAGGCTTGGTTGCCATTATCTGTTCAAGAAGGGATTCCCTTACCTCCTTTTCCAAATCTACACTGAGAGGCATGGTGGACATGGAATTGCTCAGGGTCTTAGTAAAGTCTTCAATCCTTCTGAGTTTGCTAAGCTCTGCTGAATGGATGCCCTGAGCAGTCCTGTCATCCTCCCCTTTGCATTTCTCCCTGATGATGGCATCCACCTGCTCACCCTTGTATTTCAGATAAGTATCAATATTGAGGGGAACAGGGAAGTTTGGGAGAGATGGGAAGGATCTTTCAGATGGTTGTTCAGTATTGTAGAAGGATTGTAATTCCCCTTGAGTAGATCAAGTTCAAGGGGATACTGAACAACCAATGGTGTAATGGTTGGTGGTGGTCTATGGGTTTTGAATTTGGATGTATGTGGTGAGAATGATGTGAGTGGAATAGCTGTGATGGGAGGAGTGGATTGGGCAGTTGAAATGGTGGTTGGTGATGTGTGTATGTTTTCATCATGCACAACAAAGGTTGATTTTCTCTTTCTTGTGTACATGATTTTTGGTGAAGGTGATTTGGTAGCAGTGGTTGGATTAACATCTGTTGGCCTTTTAGAAGAACCAGCAGATGTTGGGTTTTGGCTGGTGATGTAGGTTTGGTGGTTGTTTGTTCAGGTGTGTGTGTTGGTATAGTGGTTTCAGTGTTTTGGGTAGTTTCAGTGTTTTGGGTGGTAGTGGTTTCAGTAGCAGTGGTTTTATCAACAGAGGTTTTCAACTTAGATGGTGGTTTTCTAACATGCTTGGCAGGTCTTTTCATCCTTTTAGAGGATCCCACATCTTCAGTTTCCCTTTGTTGTTTCTTTTTGAGTTCAACTAATGACTCTGCTTTTACTTCCAAAGTGTCAGCTCTTTTTTGTTTCTCTTGAGCAGCCTTTTCAGCTTCTAAGTTTGCAGAGTCATCTACTGCTTTATTCCTCTCAGTGGTTTGTTGTGGTGGTGCTGTTGGTGTTGCTTGTTGTTGTGGAGCTGATTTGGTAGACTCTGGTTTCTTGGCAGACTTGGCTTGACCTTTTTGAGAAGGAGGACAACCAAAAGGATCTAGTTTTGGTAGCCTATCTCTGCCACTCTCCCCCTTTTTGGCATCATCAGCCGTGAAAGCATCATCATTTTCATCCCTGAGGATGGTGGTAGGGGCAGAGCCAGTAGTCTTCAGCAGGTGATCCTTGATGGCTTTGATATCAGCATGGGTATCTTTGTACCGTGCATCTACCATATTCCTGATCTCAGCCATGTAGGTTTCATGTGTCTGATCAGCCAATTTTCTGTGAGCTATGATGATGGGGGAAACTGATTTCCATAACTCATTGGCTATATCAGCTGTGGATGGTTGACTCTTGGAGAGATCTGCAATTGAGCTCAGTAGAAGCTTGACATCAGATTTGATGTCAGCAACAGAGGTTTCAATAACAGAAACTCTGTCCGTCAATTCTTGGTATTTTGACCCATCTCCTAAATTAATAGGATCATCTGAGTCCCTACCAGTGGTAGTTCTACCTGATTCAGGCCTAATAGGTGAATCAGTTGCCCCTTTGTCTTGGTACTGGGGACTTCCAACTGTTTTTGGAGACACTATAGTGGCTTCAACAGTTGTAGCCTTCAAGGGAGTCTTAGCTATGTAATCACTGTCCTGATGTGAGACAATGGTCTCTACATCAGTAGTGGCTGCTCCACTTGAAAACTCACCTAGAGTTTCATTGAACCCAGGTGGTGTAACCTCATCTTCTGTTTGTGGGATAGCAGATTGAATATTCTCAGGGCCAGTCACTTGTTGGAGTATACTCTCAGTGACAGGTGGAAGAGAGGAACTGGGATCTTCCTGAGATTTTTCAATTGCTTCAAACAGAGGTTGCATTGTTTGTGGGACATGTGATGGTGAGAGTGGTGGAGTAAGAAGAGAATTAGCCCTGGGAGAGGGGCTTGTGAACATATGGTCAAGTGACTCAAATGCATCATGATGTGTGTCCCCTTGGCTTACAACATGATCCTTTTGAGAGGATTCATGAGGAGTTTGGTCAGGTGGAGGTATGTCCAACTGTTGTGAGGAAGTAACAACAGTGGTTTCAGGTTGCTTTTGTTGTGCAACAGAGGTTTCTTCTGGTACCTCAACATCCAGAAGCCTCATTTGTGGTTGAGTGGTGGTTTTTGTGGATGGATGTTTCCTTTTGGAAGTGGCTGGTGTGGGTTTCACAGCACTGGATGTAGTGCCATGATCACCAGGAGCAGTGGGCTCAACAACAGAGGTTTTGACAACAATTGTTGCCTTTGTCCTCTTTGTTTGTGTTTTAGAAACTTTTGACACTTTAGACACTTTTTCTTGGGTGCTTCCACCCAGCATTCTTGTGAAAGTTTCATCAGTTAAGCTTTTCATTTGCATAGCAGCACCCTTTTTGAAAACTTTTTCTGGTAATAATTTTTGTAAGATTACACTAAGAATTCTTGGGTAAATAAGAAAAGCATTGTTTGACCCAGACTTGACTGCTTTCACATTTGATACCAAGTCCATGAACAATCCCTGGGAAAGATTGAAGTCAGAGTTTGACAACATAGCATAACCCAGATATTGCATCCTCAATGGAATTTCATTAAAGGATGTGGACTTAGCAGAGACACAAAGAAGAAGAGTATGGAAGAAAAATTTCATGACTGGAGGGAAAAACTTTTTGAAAAGAGTTGATCCAGTCATCTGACCATCATACCCTCTTTCTTGGAACTCAGTGTGAAGCTCTGTTTTAGTAAAGGAATCCTTACCTGCCAGGTCATTCAGTGTGAAGGTTGTGGATATGATATCAGGGGTAATGACGATACTGGTTTCTCCAATTTTGGAAATAATGGAGGTAGGCTTTTTGTCTTGTAGTAAAAACTCAGCATTCAACCAAAATTCTTGGAGTGTATCCAGATAAATGGGGGCGTTGGCGGTTAGGATGGGTAAGTATTTGGAATTAAGGAAAATGTCGATGGTGGAATGAAATGGAGTGTTGTCATCTGTTTTAATCAGATAGGGGAGACAATTGTGTGTAGCTTTGGCTTGAAGATCCATTGTAATGGATTTCGAAGGTGAAAATGATTGAAGATTGATGAAGGGTTTGAGAGTGAAGAAGGCGGTTTACAGTATTTTGAATACAATGAGACAGTGTAACATCTGTTGTGGTAAAACAGGGTTTTTATAGGCTCAATGAAACCGCTGATGTGGCCAAACCTCTGCTTATATGAGCAGACGTGGCAATCATCTGATGGATGTAACATCTGGTGGAGAACAGCTGTTTTGGTAAACAACTGATACAAACAGCTGATGGATCCAACCGTTGGGTTTTTTTTTTTTAATATAGTATATATATATATAGGCGGACAGTTGTTTTATCTGAACAGATGTTCTGAAACAGATTTTTCAACTAACAGTTGTTTTATCTGATCAGATGTTTTGAAACAGACTTTTCAACCAACAGTGGATATGAATGAAACAGTGGTTGTTTTATCTGATCAGATGTTATAAACAGATTTTTCAACGAACAGTGGATATGAATGAAACAGTGGTTGTTTTATCTGATCAGATGTTATAAACAGATTTTTCAACCAAGCAGCTATTAAAAAAATTGAATTTCTGAACCATTTTATTATATTGTTTTTAAAAAAAAATTATTTGTTTAATCCATGTTTAACATACCAATTCTGGAAATCAGATTTGTAAAGGTAGATGTGTCTAAAGCTTTTGTTAACACATCTGCCAACTGATCCTCTGTTGGAACATGGTGTAAAGAAATCAAACCTTTTTCATAGCTGTCTCTGACAAAATGATGTCTTATGTCAATGTGCTTGGTAGTGGAATGAGAGACTGGATTCTTGATGATATTTTCAGCAGCTTGGCTGTCCAACATGAGTGGAGTCCTAAGTGCAGTTATCCCAAAATCCAGTAGTTGATTTTGAAGCCACATGAGTTGGGCTGTACAGCTTGCAGCAGCAATGTATTCAGCTTCAGCTGTTGAAGTTGAAACAGCTGCCTGCTTTTTGCTTTGCCATGAAACTAAGGCATTCCCTAGAAATTGGCACCCTCCTGAAGTGGATTTTCTTGTGGTGTGACAGCCAGCAAAGTCACTATCTGAATAACCTGAAAGCTCAATGTTTCCATTAGCAGGATACCAGATACCAAGTGTGGGAGCACCTTTGAGGTATCTGAATATCCTTTTCACAGCAATAAGGTTTGACTTTCTGGGTGAAGCCTGGGATCTGGCACAGACACAGGTAGCAAACATAATGTCTGGCCTAGATGCAGTTAGGTACAGTAAAGACCCAATCATACATCTATAATGTGTTTGATCAACCAGTTCATCCTTGTCATCAATAGTGAGCAGCTTGACTGTACTCATAGGTGTGCTACATGGCTTACAATCATTCATCTCAAATCTGGTTAATAAGTTCTTTACATATTTGTTTTGGTGAATGAATGTGCCATTTTGCAGTTGTTTCACTTGAAGACCAAGGAAACACTGAAGCTCACCCATGGCACTCATCTCAAACTCTGCTGTCATGAGTTTTCTGAACTCTTCACACATTTGGTTACATGTGGATCCAAAAATGATGTCATCCACATATATTTGAACAATCATTAAGTGTTTCCCTTTCCATTTAAGAAATAAAGTTTTGTCAATTTTACCTCTTGTGAAGCCAATGGATAAGAGAAATGTGGAAAGAGTTTCATACCAGGCCCTTGGTGCTTGTTTGAGTCCATACAAAGCTTTGTTGAGCTTGTAGACATAGTCAGGATGGAATGTGTCTTCAAAACCAGGTGGCTGACATACATAGACCTCCTCCTGAATTTTGCCATAAAGGAAAGCACATTTGATGTCCATCTGATACACCTTTATGTTGTGGTTGACAGCAAAGGCTAAAAAGAGTCTGATGGCCTCTAGTCTAGCTACAGGAGCAAAGGTCTCATCATAATCTATTCCTTCTTCTTGTCTGAAGCCTTGAACCACAAGCCTGGCTTTATTCTTGACAACAATACCCCTTTCATCAGTCTTGTTTTTGAAGACCCACTTTGTTCCTATAGGACAAACATCCTTAGGAAGTGGTACAAGCTCCCATACTTGTTGTCTTTTGAGTTGAAGGAGTTCTTCTTGCATGGCTTCTACCCAACTGTTGTCTTTCAGTGCCTCTTGGTACTTGACAGGTTGTGTGAGGGATAAGAAACCTGCAAAAAGACAGATATTTGAGGATTGGCTTCTTGTGAGCACACCCTCTCTGATGTTGCCAATGATCTGGTCTGGTGGATGAGCTCTTAAGTAAATAAGATCTCCTTGATATGGAACAATGGCATTTTGAGGTGATGGACAGAGGTTTGGTGACTCTGTTGGTGTAACATCTGTTGGTACTTCTGTAGTGCCATCAGATGTTTGAAATGGTAATGGAGGAATGGGTCCAAGTGGTGTGAAACTTGACTGACTTTTGTCAACAGATGATTGACTTTTGTCAACAGATGATAGGTCAGTGGTTGTGAGGGGTGAGGCAGAGGTTTGAGGATAGGACTGGCCAACAGTGGTTGACACAGCTATGGCAGAGTTTTGACAATTGTTTTGAACAGCTGCTTCCTCTGATGCAGAATAGACTTTGTAGTGACTGGGGATCACAACATCTGTTCTGTAATCTTGCTGTGGAGACTGTGGAATACCTGCATTGTTAGTTTTAACAGTGATATCTTCAATTTTGAATTTATCTAAATCAAATAATTCAGCAGGGTTTGCAGGGATTTTTAGAGATGAAAGTTCATTGAACTTAACATTCAAAGTTTCTTCTATTGTCTTAGTCCTTGTGTTAAACACTTTGTAGGCCTTAGCAGTAGAAGAATATCCCAGAAAATAACCACAGTCTACTTTGGCTGCAAATTTTGAAATGGAATCTTTGAGATTTAAAATGAAACATGGGCAGCCAAAGATTTTGAAAAATGAGATTAATGGTTTGATTTTGAACAAAATTTCATAAGCAGTTTTTTGATGTCTGGGGTTGATCAAAACTCTGTTTTGAACATAGCAAGCAGTGTTTACAGCTTCTGCCCAAAAGGACAGTGGCAAACCAGAATCTGCTAGCATGGTTCTTGCAGCTTCTATAAGAGTTCTATTTTTCCTCTCAACTACCCCATTTTGTTCTGGTGTTCTTGGGATGCTGAACTGCCTCACAATCCCTTTTGACACACAGAAGTCATCCAACTCCTTATTTTTAAACTCTGTTCCATTGTCACTCCTGAAGACTTTTACTGGCAAGTCATATTGCTTTTCAACCTTGGTGACAAAGTCCTTCAATATACCTGCAGTCTCATCCTTAGAGTGTAAAAAGTAAGTCCATGTAAACCTAGAAAAATCATCAACTATGACAAGACAAAATCTCTTTCTTCTTAGACTCATGATTTTAACAGGGCCAAACAAGTCCATGTGCAACAGTTGTAAACACTGACTAGTTTTGGACTCATCAATGGATTTGTAAGAGCTTTTATGTTGTTTCCCTTTTAAGCAAGAAACACAATGCTCATTACATTTAAATTCTTTTGATGGTAAACCTCTGACAAGGCTTTGTTTTGAGAGTGTGTTGATAGTATTAAGGTTGGTGTGACCCAATCTCCTATGCCACAATTCTGTCTCCTTAGTGGAGGCAGCAGAAAACAGACAGACATTTGCCATAGGATTGTCCTTTAACATATCAACAACATACACATTGCAACTTCTATGAGCAACAAGCTGTGCTTTGCTCTCAGCAATAATGGTATCAATCTTTTTCACCACTTCTGGCCCAATAATCTTACAAGTTTTCTTTGTGAAAAATGAGCCATAACCTTTGTCACTCATTTGTGAAACACTCAGAAGATTAAACTTGAGATTATCAATAAGATTGACATTTTCAAACTTGAGTTTTCCAGCCTGTACAGTCCCTGAACCCAACACCTTACCTTTAGAATCATTACCAAAGGATATATCACCCCCTCCATGAGCCAAGAAGTCCAGAAGTAGGGCTCTACATCCTGTCATGTGCCTGGAACCTCCACTATCTACATACCAAAGACTATCTAAACAAGCAGAAGCTCCCTGCACATCAGTAAATGATTAGTTTTGGTGAGTGTCCAAAGCCAAATTGGCTTTGGATGGGTCCTCAGACCTTTCAGACTCAAGCTTTGGAAGGTGATCAGTGGTTTGGACCAATTTCTGAATTAAGGTCAACAACTGCTGCTGACCATTTGCCAGTGCTTGGATGTCAACACTTGGGGCAGCAGTTGTTTGATCACTTCCTGACAGATGATAATACCCATATGGATTTCTGTTCACTCTTGGTTTAGAGGGTCTTTTTGGCTCCTCATAAACATGTGGCAGACTGTGACATGGAGGTTGACCATAACCTCTTGGGTATTTGCTTGTGGGTGGAGCATCTGTTACTTGGACATCTCTAGAAGCAGATGTTTCAAGCCTTTTTGTAACAGATGTTTGGACAGGGGTGAAGGTCTGTTTGGGCTTTCCTTTTGGAGTACTAACCACAGGGTTTGCAAGAGTTTTTGCTTTGTATTCTTGTATTTTTACATCAAAATTTTTGAGATACAAGCACTCTTTAGTCTTGTGATTCTTTTTCCCACATATTGAGCATGTGGCTTTGGAATCACATTCACTTGTTCCTTTGTTGATATCATATGCTTTTAGAAGAAAACAGTTTTTGGTGACATGGTTCTTCTTTTCACAGAAATCACAAAACAAGTTAACAGTCTTTTCTTTCTTCTTCCCCTTTTCAGTCTTCTTTTCAGCAGATGTTTGAGCATCTGCTGGAGAATCTTTCAGGGGAATGACCTTTGCCAAGGGAATGACCCTTGCCTGAGGAGCTGTCTTTCCCTCAGGAGTTTTAAAATCAACAGGTTTATAATTCTCAAGAGTATCACACTCATCAGACCAAGTAGGTTTAAATTCATACTTTTCAAGTTCAGCAAAAGATGAGGAACCTTCTGGTTTTTCAAGAACAATTTTCTTACCATTTGGTTCAGTGATTTTAATCTCTTGACCCTGCAGGTTTGTTGGTACTATCTCAACAGACTTTTGACTCTTTGTGTCAGTGTTTTCAAAAGCTGGAGCAATGGTTGCAAAACCAAAGCCAAACTTCACATGACTTTTGGTTTGTTTGTTGAGTAGCATCTCAAAACCTCTACATGATTCCACCCATTTTTTACATTCAACTTGGGTGGACTCAAGCTCACTTTTACAACTTTGATATTTTGTTATCATAGTTTGGAGCTGGTCTTTGGTTATAGTTGCTTCATGTTTTAAACTGCTAATTTCAGACTCTTTTGCAGTTAAACTTGTTTTCAAATCTTTTGTAAGTTTTTCAAATTTAACTTCATCATCCAAAATTTTCTTTCTAAGGTTTTCATTTACCTCTTTGATGTTAGCAAATGCTATTACACATTTGTCAGAACACAACTCTTTAAGAATTTGAGGAGATACCTTAGCAGCAGCCATCAAAGCACAATCATACTTGCACTCACAGTCATCAGATGCACCCTAGGGATCTGAGAGATTCACAACCTCTTCTTCAGGTTTTTCACCTGCAACAGCGTCACTAACAATATCATCAGTCACAACATCAGATTCAGTTACCACTTCCTCAGATTCAATCTCATCTACTATAGCCATGAAACAAAAATTTTCTGGTTCATTTTCAGCTTTGGCAACTAGTGCAAAATTCTCATCTGTTAGCTCATCAGGTAGACTGCTCCAATCAACAAAGCCTTGTGTAAAGAAGCTCTGTTGACTGGTCTCTGCAGGAGCAGAGGATGGAGCAACAGTCGTTTGCACAGGTGTTTGAGCAACAGGTGTTTGCACATAATGAATCTGAGGAACAGTGGTTTGGACATACTGGACAGGAACAGTGTTTGAGGACTGTGCAAAATGAGCAGTGTTTTGCACATTTGGTCCAGGGGTATTATAGGAATTCTGATAAGTGTTGGTCTGTGGTCTTTGATTTGGATAGGTTATCATAGGTGTACCATGTTGACCCCTACATTCCCTAGCAAAATGACCAAACCTATGACATTTATAACACTTGATCTTTGATTTATCCAACCCAACCTTAGATCTGCCAGTCAACCCTGGAAACCTTCTCCCAGTTTTCTTGTAAAAATTATTAGTTCTTACACTGAGAAGGGCCAATTGGTGCATAATGTCCATTTCTTCCAAATCATCAGGGTCAAAGTATTTCAGGTCATCATACTCAAAGGATATATTGTCAGATGCCTGTATATCACCACCACTTGCTGTGAAAGCATAGTTTGGTGAATAAGAATCAGAGTTAAAACCTGAGTTAAAACTTGAAGTTATGTCAATAAAATGATCATAACTCTGATCCTTTGTGTTTCCAGGCACCTCATCATGACCCAAAAGTGCTGTATTCCCAAACACATAGTCATCAGACACTTTTCCAGAGTCCTGGAGCTTCTTTTTCTGGTTAAGCTCCCTTTCATAGGTCAAGAGCTTACCATGAAGCTGGGTCAGTGATAGGTCTTTAAATCCTATTGAGTTTCTCATTACAATAGCAATAGTGTCCCATTTGTCTGGTAATGATCTTAAAAACCTATGGTTCAAAGTTGAATGAGGGTAAGTAAGACCAACCAATTTTAGTTCACTAATTAAGCAATTAAATCTCTCAAACTGTTGAGTTAATGACTCTCCTTTGACATGACTGAATGTTTCATATTGTTGGTTAAGTATTTCACGGTTGTTTTCAATAACCTCCTCAGTCCCACCAAACTGCTCTTTCAGTGCATCCCACAACTCCTTTGCACTGTTACAATGTAACAACCCAGCATATATATCATTGGGTAGAGCCATGGCCACAATACTGAAGGCCTTAGCATCTAGCTCAATTTTCTGAAAATCCTGGTCGGAGTAGTTTTCAAGTTTCTTTGGCTCAAACACTTTGGGATCTTCAGTACTCGGCACAGTCGGAACATGTGGTCCGAAGATAACCGACTTCCAACACCCAGTGTTTTGTTGAGCTAGAACATGGCTCATCCGACGTTGCCAGATATTATATTCAGATCTGACAAGCATCGGTGGCTTGTTGTTCGTGCCAGTGTTATGTGGATCGTGATTGATAGAAGCCATTCTCTGATTTTTCAAAAAACAAAGTCTGTTTAACAACGGTTGAAGCGAAATTAAACTATTACTCTGTTTTCAATCTAACTGACAAACGATATCAATAATTGTGAGCTGATTATTAAATTGATTTGTTAGATCGAATTTAATTGACCAAGCTCTGATACCAATTGTTAGGATCTGAGTTTGTTTGTTTTGATTGTTTAACTAAATGATGGTAATGATGAAATGAAAATAGAATGAAAGTGCAGCGGAATAATAAACTGTAAATCAAAACAAGAGAGTAAATGTTTTTAGATCGAATGCTTTCATTAATTCAAAGATTACAATCGTACAAGTTACTCCCCCTCAGCCTGATCACACAGTGTTTGTCAGAGAGAATGTTTTGTGTGTGATGCAATAGAACAGTACAAGCACTGTTCTATTTATAGACTGACTCAAACCACTGATGACCTAGGCTGACGTCACCTAAGACAGTGACCTCTAACAGAATAACAAACTTAAACATCTGCTATACAAACTACTGTTACATTGAAAGCACTGATATTAAACAGCTGTTGAAGATAAACTCTGATGGGTCTTGTATCCACTGCTGGAGCCTAAGTGCTGTTGGTTCCAGCAGTGCTTTGGTCTTCAGTACTTGTATCAGCAGTTGCTCTTCATCAGACCTTTGGTCAGCAGTTGTTCTTCATCAGTTGTTTCCTCAGCAGTTCTTTATATCAGCAGTTGTTGAGCAGTTGTTTGGATAGAACAGTAGTTAGGATCAGCAGTCTTTTGGGAGAAGCAAGTTGTAAAGACTGTTTATTTAAGGATCAAATAGATAGCATATTTTGGCTTTCTAATCATCTGTTCTTCTCCAGGTCAGCAGACCCAACAGCATTAGTCTCTGTTTTCAGTTGAAGGATCATCGCTATAGTCTTAAACCTTTCTTCTTTGGGTTCCTCATCTCGGCTGTGAACTTCCCCCATATAGGAGATAATTTACTCTCCATGTTTTCTCACCTTGTCCACTATTGTCTCTTCCATGCTTTCCTCCATACATTATGGCCCAAAGACTAGCACCTTGATTTGTGCCTCAAGACTAGTCAAAGAAATAACTATAGTCAAAGTCTTCCAAGCTTTCCTTATACCCAATATTAACTCATTACTTATTTTATGTTTTTCTTTTATGTATTTATAGGAGGCTGTTTCCTCCTTGTTATGTACCAAACATTTCAATCAATAACAAAACAATCATTCTATCTCTATAGTTCTTATACAAAACCACCTTGCAGTTTTGAGAGTTGTTGGCTAGAAACCGAGTGGCCCTCCGGCTGCAGGGCTGAATCCAATAAATTAAACCAAATATAAAATCGCTTCCGCTTAGATTTCTATATGGTATCAGAGCAGTGTTCTTGATCCTGGAACAATCTGCTAAAAAAAAACAAAATAAATGTTTTTCTACTTTTTGAAAGGAGCTAAAAAAAGGGATGCAATGATGGGCGAAAGCAAGATGAACAAGAAAGGAGACCAATAAAAGAAAAGTCGGGTTCTAATATTTGAACCCGCAAGAAAAAGAAAGTCAGGTCCTTTGAACTCGCAAAAAAGAAAGTCAGGTTCTAATCTTGAACTCGAAAGAAAAAGGAAAAGTCGGGTTAATTGAGCCCGCAAGAAAAAGAAAAATCGGGTTATTTGAACCCGCAAGAAAAGTAAACACTCCAACTTGGCGGGGAGTGTTCGAAGAAATAGAAAATTGTTTTCTAATTTTTTTTTTTGAAAGGAGATGAACTAAAAAATAATAAAAAAAATAAAGGAGGCAATGAGGGGGGGGGGGGGGGGTGGAAGCAAGATGGAGGAAATCGAAGACCAAGAAAAGAAAAGTCGGGTTCCCTGAACTCGCGAGAAAAGAAAAAGTCGAGTTCCTTGAACTCGCGAGAAAAAAGTCGGGTTCGTCGAACTCGCAAAAGAAAGAAAAGTCGGGTTCAAATCTTGAATCCGCAAGAAGAAGAAAAGTCGGGCTCTTTGAGCCCGCAAGGAAAAGAAAAGTCGGATTCTTTGAATTGGTAAAAAAAAAAGTCGAGTTTTTCAAGCTCGCAAGAAGAAAAGCCGGGTTCTTAAAATCCGCAAGAAGAAAAGTTGGGTCCAAATCTATGAGCCCGCAAGAAAAGCAAACACTCCAACTTGAGGGGGAGTGTTCGAAAAGGTAGAAATATCACTTGGCAAGTTGGTCGTTCGTAACCTTCACGCTCCAACTTGAGGGGGAGTATAGGAGATAATTTATTCTCCATGTTTTCTCACCTTGTCCACTATTGTCTCTTCCATGCTTTCCTCCATACATTATGGCCCAAAGACTAGCACGTTGATTTGTGCCTCAAGACTAGTCAAAGAAATAACTATAGTCAAAGTCTTCCAAGCTTTCCTCATGCCCAATATTAACTCATTACTTATTTTATGTTTTTCTTTTATGTATTTATAGGAGGTTGTTTCCTCGTTATGTACCAAACATTTCAATCAATAACAAAACAATCATTCTATCTCTATAGTTGTTATACAAAACCACCTTGCAGTTTTTAGAGTTGTTGGCTAGAAACCGAGTAGCCCTCCGGCTGCAGGGCTGAAACCAACAAATTAAATCAAATAGAAAATCGCTTCCGCTAGATTTTTATACCCCATTGTCGTCGTCTTACACCTTTGTACTTCTTCTCCGGCATAAATGGTCTCTTTGTAGCTTGAAACCCATCCCCATCAACAAATGGAATCATATAACCTGTCGAAAAATGCATCTTCATCGGCTTGTTTGCTGTTTCCTTCGTGCTATTTTCGACGGCCAAGATATCATGAACTTCGTTATTAGTGTCTTGTAATATTTGTGGTTGTGTTTGTGTAAAAACATTTGGATTTTCAGTGACTTCTTTATTGGTGTCTTGTAATACTTGTAGTGTGTTATATTGGTTAGGAGATGTATTGTGACTTCAACGTTTTTGTCAATGTTTTCGGCTAAAAAACCGAATGTTTCAAAATCATCAACATTAAGCGACTGTCCAGTTTGATCATCAAGATTTATAAATGACTCGACTGAGTCGTTGTGGAAACTCCAATCATTGACATTAAAGCTCGAAAAGTTACATAAGTTTTGGTAACAGTCAGGAAAACTCTCTAAATGATCATCTAGAAGATATTTTTGAATGGATTCGAGGTTAAAAAGTTTGGGATTAAGTTGTGTAAGCATGTTTTTTGGATGCCAGAACATATGTTCGCCAGTAGGGGTTGGAGTGTTTGAATGACAACGAAAAATATCTGTGATAGCCCGCCATACATAAAGGGAGATATATATGTCACTTTGTTTATTGACTGGTATAGGTTGATTTAAGTCGGCATATGTATGGCTGCTTCGATCAAGTGGTGTTGGATGGAATGAAAGTGATAGGATAAGATAAGAGGATTTAGTACATGTAAAATTCTCTCGTAGCAGACGTGTTTGTTTATGTGTTGTAATTTGTAAAGGCCAAAGGGACTAGGAAAGTATAAATGTTGGTATGAATAAATTAACAAAAAGACTCAGAGAAATTTTAGTGTAAAAAGTAGTTTAACGTAAAAAGTATAAAAAGTATTTTGCCTTTTGATCAAAATAAATTAATGGATGAGATTAAAAAGAGAAAAATATACGTTGAGTTACTAAAAGAAGAGAAGAAGGGCAAAATAGGTATAATCCACAATGGTTGAGTTACACCCCCATTTTTTTAACGTCCATAACTTTTTCACACGACATTATTTAAAAAAAAAACACACCATAAAACAAGCATTTTATCATCTTTCATTTGCATACCATATTTCTATATTTAAAAAAAATAAAAAAATTTGTTGGGTTGATACTAGCTAGTTGCGTCTAAATGTAAAAACTTGATATTATTACTTGCGTTTAAATATTCTGAATGTAACAATAGCTTTTTGTTTTTTTTAGTTTGTTTCTTTGTTAGATGGAGAGCCACGAGGTTGGAAATCAATTAGAATCAATGTGAGAACAGTAATAATTTTGTTTCTTATGTTTGTCTATTTTTGTGAGGTGAATAATAACTGGAGGTTCAAAGATCACCTTCGTTAACCTTCTTTGACATTCTTTCATGGTTTTCCTAACTGGAGGTTTGAAGATCACCTTCGCTAACCTTCTTTGACATTCTTTCATGGTTTTGCTAATATCTTCTTTCACCCCATGTGATGGTGGGATATCGTTGTCGTTATATTCCCACAAACTAGTTCCTTGAAAATTATTAATTTGTAAAGAAAGGGAATCCTTATTACCTACTTATATGATCAATCTATAAACCTGATTATATGTATGTAAAAACTTGATATTACCTACTTGTGTTTAAACAATAATAAAGAATAATAACTTACGTCTAAATGTAGAAACTTGATATTTACTTACTTGCGTTTTAGCATGTATAACTTGCGTTTTGGCATGTATAACTTGCATTTATCATTTATAACTTGCGTTTGATCAGGTCGTCTTATCAGGTATAACTTGTGTTTCTAAAACGCAAGTATACCCTCAATAAAACGGAAGTTATCAATCCAACAAAAATTTTTTTTTTAAAAAAAAGTATAGCAATATGGTATGGAAATGAAAGAGAATGAAAAACTTGTTTTTATGGTGTAAATTTTTTTTTTAAAAATGAGTTAATAGCCATTTTCGTCCCTGAGGTTTGGACCAGTTTGCCACTCCAGTACAAAAGTTTTTTTTTTTTTTTTGCAATTCCTTCCCTGAGGTTTGGATTTTTTGCCAAATTCGTCCTTTTCACTAACCCAGTTAAAAAATCTCGTTAACTCAGGGGTAGGGTTGTCTTTTTACCTATAATTTAAATTTTAATAAAAAATCTTACCCCACCCCACCCTACCCTACCCCCTATATATATCTCTCTGACTCTCTCCCTCTCACTCTTACTCTCTCTCTCTCTCTCTCTATATATATATATATATATATATATATATATATAAGTCAGATTAATAATAATAATAATAATAATAATAATAATAATAATAATAATAATAATAGGTTTAATTTGTTGTCACGGTGCACAGAGGAGTTTGACTAGGGTTGAGAGGGAGGAATATGTTGCAGCGATGGGTCGGGTCGGGTCGTCGGTTGGCACGTCGGTTGAGTCACGAGCTTCAAGTTTGTGATTTAGGGTTTTGCAGGGAGGAACAAAGGTCTAAGCCGCCATTAAACTTTTCCACCGTCTACCTTCAGCTCTATCTCCGAACACCTGACCCGGCCGAGCACCACCCAGCTCCATCTCCGAACACCTTCAACTCCATCCAGAGTTCCAGACCACCACCCACGACCCGGCCCAGAACCACCAATCACCAACATCACAGAAACAGAGGGTTCAGACACAGAAACATAGGTGGTGGAGGTGGTGGTTTTAGATCCGGTTCAGACACAGAAACAAAGCGGTGATGCTGGATTTTTAGAGAGAGAGAGATGGTGGAGGTGGTGGTATTAGATCCGGCGAGTTGTGTAAAATGCTTGTGTAGACCCATCAATATGTTACCATCTAATCTCTGTATTCTGTGCTTAATTATAATTATTATTATTATTATTATTATTATTATTATTATTATTATTATTATTATTATTATTATTATAATTATAAGAAGCAGCGGCAGCATCAAAGCATCAATTTGAATGCTCATATTTGAAGTCTGAGAGAGAGACAGGGGAGAGAGGAAAGAGAGAGAGAGAGGGGGTGGGGGTGGGGTGGGGTGGGGTAAGGTTGATTTTTTTATTAAAATAATCATAGGGTTTCAAATGTCCAAATTGCCCTTCATTAAAGTGGTAAAAAGACAACCCTACCCCTGACATTAACGAGATTTTTTAACTGGGTTAGTGAAAAGGACGAATTTGGCAAAAAAATCCAAACCTCAGGGAAGGAATTGCAAAAAAAAAAACTTTTGTACTGGAGTGGCAAACTGGCCCAAACCTCAGGGACGAAAATGGCTATTAACTCTTTAAAAAATAATGTCGTATGAAAAGTTATGGCCGTTTTAAAAATGTGGGTGAAACTTTAATGACGCTAACAATTACCATCGTGTCCCTGATTATCAAATTTAATCCTACGCTCCATATTGTTTCTTACACTTTTTACAATAACATGTTTTTTATGTTAGCCTCACCTATATGTATTAGTACTTTTTTACATTCTTGCTCATTACACATATTTATAAATGTAATGTTATATAACTAATACATTTTACGATTGAAAAAATCGATGTATTATACTAATAGAATGAAATATAATGTAATTTGTTAACATATATATTCGTTAAGATATGTATATAAAAGAATAAACATTGACGTAATAATCATAAATTTTGTTAAGTTAATTTTTAAAACATTTATTTTAAATGGGAATTAACTTTAATTTTTAATACCACCTATTTTTTTTATTATTTAACATACTGTATTTTTACTACTATTTATCATTCAACCATATCAACTATTTGAAAAGTTTTATATATCACTTATAAAAATCATTATCTTCATTATTTTTCATTTTTAATCTTTTACCTAATATAAGTTTACATCATAGAGTTTTTAAGTGATAAAATATAAGTTTATTTAAAATATTAATCTTTAATTTTATAATAAATTTATTTGTTTAATAATATAATAACTATTTTTATTTAAAAAAAAGTGTCTAATTATAGATCAATGAAATAACTTTTCCGATCAAAAGTGTTTAAATAAAAATGTTTTTTTGTTACGTTTTTTTTTGGCGATTTAGGGGTTTTTGCCACTGATTTAATCATCAAGGGAGGTGTGTTTGTTCCAACACCCTTAAACTGGGTTTTCTCTTATTTTGATGATTTATGGTTGGCTGCGATGTAGTTGAGTTAATTTTCTTTAATGATACGGATTTTCTTCAACTATTTTTACCAATTCCAATAGTCTAAGTCGTGTATATTAGGATGAATGCAAAGCGCTTTCAGGTTCTCCAAGCAAAGAATAAGAAGAACCCGTTTGAAGGCGTATATATTAAATTGTCTCTTTTTCATTTTCGTTTTGTGAATTTTCACATCTTCGATAGTTATTTGGTAAATGACACAATATGAGATAGGATTACAAAGCATGCTTGGAGGTGTTAATAAACTGTGGCGTTTGGATTGTTCATTGACCTTAATTTGCCCTATTTTGGAATAAGATTTGACGGCCTTTACACATAAGGTTTGTCAAAGAACATTATGTAAGTGACTTTGTAACCTAAAAATCATACTTAATGAAGGAATTGTTACTAATTGAATCATTTTATAAAAATCCAACATGAGAAAGCTTATTAGTGGGTGAGATGTTTTTTGCTTTGTTTTAGTGACTACTTATATTGCTGGGAGAAAGTCTATATATGGTTGGAAAATTTTCGGCAAAGGGTCTATTATACGGTTAAGAAACGCTGACATACGGAGCTGCGAAATACACATATTCAGTGCTAGGAATACAATGCATTGGGCTGGGTATACTGGAGATGTTCAGTTGGTTGTGGTTGATCATCCGAACCAAGCTAACTAGACTATTGTAGTCTGATAAGGTATCTTCTTTTGGATTTTAACATGTTTAGTTGTTTTATAAGTGCATTCCTACTTGGCACTATAAAACTAATTAAATTATGTAACATTTTAGCGAGTTCTCCTAGTATGTTTTTTATTGTTTTCGTCAACAGTTACAATACACAAGATAAAAATGTTTGACCTGAGCCTTTTTATCTTGGTGAGCATGGTATGTTGATGATAGAGAAGTTATAAGTATAATGGTTGACTAGGATAGATGGCTAAGGATAAATGATCTTTGTTACTCAGGCAATTAAGGATTATTATTTAACAGGCCCATCTATCACTCAAGAGGCGTCCCAACAGAGAAAAAGCAACTGACAAACTCTTTAGGTATAAAGAAATAAATACTCAAAATTACTTCGTAAAACTATAACTTCTTTAGTCCTTTTGAATGCAGAATTGATTGTATACATTATGGTTTCTGGTGATACCCCCATAGAGGGAGATATGGGGGAAAGACGTCTCGAAAGGTACGTGCATTACCACAATGATTCGCTTCTCCTATTGTCGGCATTAGTCTCTGTCTCCGGTAGAAGGATCATCGCTATTGTCACACCCTCAACTTTCCACTACGGGGTTTATACCACGAGGCACGTGACACACCAGGATCTCCATAGCCTTAAGAGGCGCCCCAACAGAGAAAAAGCAACTGACAAACTCTTTAGGTATAAAGAAACAAATACTCAAAATTACTTTGTAAAACTATAACTGCTTTAGTCCTTTTGAATGCAGAATTGATTGTATACATTATGGCTTCTGGTGATACACCCATAGAGGGAGATATGGGGGAAAGAAGTCTCGAAAGGTACGTGCAGTACCACAATGATTCGCTTCTCCTATTGTCGGCATTAGTCTCTGTCTCTAGTAGAAGGATCATCGCTATTGTAACACCCTCAACTTTCCACTACAGGGTTTATACCACGAGGCGTGTGACACACCAGGATCCCCATAGCCATAATTTATAAGAATGAATCTAAATGCCCAAACCATTTAGTTCGTTTTCTAAAACCAAGGTTAGAAATGTGGAAGCGAAAGTAAAACAGTTAAGCTAAAACATCTTTCGGAAAACAACCGCGCCCAAAACCGAAGTAAAAGTTATGCAAATGATAAAATATTTCAATAATGTTTAATATCCCATGACGCAATGATGCATGACCTGGCGTGCTCCAAACCTAGCGACCTGCTAAACCATGCTAGCGTGTGTCAACAAAAAGTCGGCGAGTTCATAGTTTAAGTAGCAAAATTAAAGTTTCCAATGTTGTAAAACACCATAAGTTTCTATGTATGCCAGGGCAGCAGGTAGCTAACCCACTCAATGTAACTAAACAGAAATATTATTGGTAACATACAGAAATTGTTAATTTGCCTTAGTACTAGTATCTGTCAACACTAGTAGGAAAATGTGGTCAGAAGTTCATGCCAGTGACCAAAGCACCTCAGGCATGAGGTTGCTGCACAACCTAATAGCGCTACTAACTAATACCCCGTTTGTAACATCGCAAAATTTTCCCCAAAATTTTAATACATAAAAAGCCCTTATATATATATTTTTTTATTACACCTTTATCATTAATATTATACAAATGTGCCTAAGTCTTTATTTATCCTAACTCACAACTTATATACATACATAAATGTATATAAATAATAATAATAATATGATTCTAAATTCTTTTTTTTTTCACATACAAAAAAAAAAGAATTTAGAATCATATTATTATTATTATTTATATACATTTATGTATGTATATAAGTTGTGAGTTAGGATAAATAAAGACTTAGGCACATTTGTATAATATTAATGATAAAGGTGTAATAAAAAAAATATATATATAAGGGCTTTTTATGTATTAAAATTTTGGGGAAAATTTTGCGATGTTACAGTCTCCCCTAATTTTAGGAACTTCGTCCCGAAGTTAAAAGAAAAACACCAGGTATACAATTGGTCGACTACCGAAAACCTTGATAAAATTTCTCACTACCTTAACGTACCTGTAAATTCATGATTACGTTCCGGACCGTAATTATCAATTTACCTTACATTAGGGTTTTGCGTCCTTTTATGACTCTACCGATTGTTGAGCAGGTTCGATAGTCTCCACCAGTCGTTGAGCAGGTTGTAGGGCCTCTCCCGACTGTTGGAAAGACATGATGACCTCTACCAATTGTTGAGTAGGTTGTTTGGTAGTCAACTAATTGTTGTACAAGTAAGCAAGTATGATTATAGATATAGCAATTAGTTCACATTCAAACAAGCATGCACTCAGATGTTATGATAATACTTGAATTTGTTATTTGAATCAAAAAGTGTCAATACATAGAATTAAAAGCAAACATCATTCAAATGGTGGGGTTTGCGGTTAAGTAGCTGAAGGGTCTCTAGCGGGGTTATTTGGAGCATCAATTGCATTTGTAGCAGGGATTCGACAAGCATCCGTAAGATGCCCATACCTTTGACAATTGGTGCACTGTCGGTAGGGTACTTGAGTTGGATGGTGATACTGGCAGGTGTCACACTTAGGTTTGTTCCCGTTGTATCATTTCTTGTTGGGTGGGACAGTGGTGTCTATTGCAAAATTTCTGACCTTTCACTTTCCGAACTAAGGTCCCGTTCTTTATGTGATTTCCATCGCCATTTCCATTTCCATTGCCGTTCCCATTCATTGGGATGACTTGAGCCAACAAGTTAGAAACCAGAGTTGTGATTTGTTGCGCCATTTGTTGGGAAATAATCGCAGCCAGTTGGGCATCAACACCTTTGTTGTTTTTGTTGTTGTTGTGGTTGGTGTTGTGGTTGTTGTTACTTTCCTCTTGGTTTTCACCACTGTTATTGCGAGTGCTGCGACGTCGAGACATGATCTGTAAGGGACACAATGAAGGTTCAATGTGGCATGAAATGAATGAGGTGATATAAGGAATGTAATCATTTATTCATTAATTAAAACGAATAAACGAAAACGTTGACGTATCAAAGATTCCAGATTCCAACAACATAGTGAAGACATGCTTTAGCCTATAAGTGAACACTCATCCCGAGAATTCCCAGGTAGGCATCCGGGTCCCTCGTCTGATTGGGATATATGCGCAATGCCAGCATAGACAGAAGACTCAGAATACAGGCGTTCACCCTTCCAGATTGCACGTGTTCGTTATTAAAATCTAGAACTTCGACGAGATCTCAAGGTGGTTCAGGTTAAACCTAAGGATTTTGCCTTATTAGTCTAAGAGTGGATCCAGTGTTGGAGAGCAACCTTCTTGTAGGGATGAAAGTGGGGATATGAAGTAGGAGTGAGATAGAGAATAGCAAGTAAAAGAAGCAAGTACTGGTTAAATCCTATGGTTATAGACTAGATTATTTTTCTAATAACCTAATTCCCTATAACCATGGCTCTGATACCAATCTGTAACACCCCAACCGATGGCGGAAACATCGGGATGTCACGTATTGATGATTGTTCAGTAGCTCATGGTGAATAATAAATTTCATTAAATGATTTAAATAAATTACATACAATTGTTCTACAAGAATTCGTACATCAAATTGAATAAAACTATGCACACATCTTCAAGCATTAATTCGAATCTTCAAACAAGTAGAACCTGAAACATGTTAAGTTGAAAATATTTTGGGTCAACAAAAGTTGGTGAGAATTACATAGGTTTTGATAATCGAATAAAATTGTTGTGCAATTCATGTGTCATGGCAATCTAGTCCATATGTGAAAACATACTAGAAGTAAATCGAGTGCATAATCAACCATTGTGACTGTTGTATTGTGGTACATCCCATACGCTCATGGTTCACTCGTTTATATTGTAGTAACAAACACCCACGCTACCTTTGTAGGAGGCACGTATCCGGGTGGGATTGTCAGTCCAATAGATCTATCAATGTATACCGTCGGCTGATGAATGTTTATGCTAGAATTGTGCTTACCCTAGTCATGTTCAAGACATAATGCAACATAGAAATACACATAGACACATTGATGATTGAATTGCATAAATAATGTTGTAACATGTTTCACCCCAAAAATGGTGATAAATAGAAAAGGGGCTATGTAAAACTCACCTTAGCAAAATGCTATGTCTCGTAAAAAAAATAGAATAATGTGTTGTGAATGTATGCGAGGCGAATCCCAAAGACTCAACAACGTAGCTAGTCCAAATTGAAGAAAACGAAAAAGAAAGAATATCAAGCTTCCAATTCGCCAATTACAAGAGCTTATAATCAAAGCTTCAATTGTAGAAGTAACAGACTATAGAAGAAAGGTATGAGGGAAAGTTTAATCGGATTGAAACAATTGATTTAGAGGTGCAAAGTATAATGGGTCATAGGTGGGTTTTTATACTAGTTTTGGAGTCAATTAGCCATTAAAATTGGTCAACACCATAAAGTAAGGTTTTATGATGAATTGACTCCAAAACTAGTATAAAAACCCACCTATGACCCATTATACTTTGCACCTCTAAATCGATTGTTTCAATCCGATTAAACTTTCCCTCATACCTTTCTTCTATAGTCTATTACTTCTACAATTGAAGCTTTGATTATAAGCTCTTGTAATTGGCGAATTGGAAGCTTGATATTCTTTCTTTTTCGTTTTCTTCAATTTGGACTAGCTACGTTGTTGAGTCTTTGGGATTCGCCTCGCATACATTCACAACACATTATTCTATTTTTTTTACGAGACATAGCATTTTGCTAAGGTGAGTTTTACATAGCCCCTTTTCTATTTATCACCATTTTTGGGGTGAAACATGTTACAACATTATTTATGCAATTCAATCATCAATGTGTCTATGTGTATTTCTATGTTGCATTATGTCTTGAACATGACTAGGGTAAGCACAATTCTAGCATAAACATTCATCAGCCGACGGTATACATTGATAGATCTATTGGACTGATAATCCCACCTGGATACGTGCCTCCTACAAAGGTAGCGTGGGTGTTTGTTACTGCAATATAAACGAGTGAACCATGAGCGTATGGGATGTACCACAATACAACAGTCACAATGGTTGATTATGCACTCGATTTACTTCTAGTATGTTTTCACTTATGGACTAGATTGCCATGACACATGAATTGCACAACAATTTTATTCGATTATCAAAACCTATGTAATTCTCACCAACTTTTGTTGACCCAAAATATTTTCAACTTAACATGTTTCAGGTTCTACTTGTTTGAAGATTCGAATTAATGCTTGAAGATGTGTGCATAGTTTTATTCAATTTGATGTACGAATTCTTGTAGAACAATTGTATGTAATTTATTTAAATCATTTAATGAAATTTATTATTCACCATGAGCTACTGAACAATCATCAATACGTGACATCCCGATGTTTCCGCCATCGGTTGGGGTGTTACACCGTTCGCCTCCAACAATTACCCAAATAATGTGTAAGGACTTTCAAGTGATAGAAGTGTTTAGTTCATAAAGGACAAAAAGTTGAGAAACTGATAAAAACCCAATTCACACAACGAATCACAGCCCGATCCACACAAATAATCAAAGTATCCCGAAACCCGAAACACATGCTTTTGAGAAAAAGTTTAGTAATTTCAAACCCTGAAATTAAGTTGTCTCCAAACCCGAGACACATGCTTTTAAGAAAAGAGTAGTGAAACTCACCTTAGGTTGCAAAAGCTAAAATCCAAATCCACCAGAACTAGGAACTCGCTACTGACTCCCAATTATACGTATCACTATATGTGACATCCGGGAACCAAGCACACACTTTTCTAGCTGGCTTTATTGTTTACTTGCGGAATTTCGAGACGAAATTCTTTTCAACTTGGGGATGATGTGATACCCTGCAATTTCAAGTTCTTACTGTAACTAAACTCTAGTTACTCGTACTTACATCCCTTGCATTCTACTTAACTAAGGTTAGCTAGATAAGTCACACGTGCACACACGAGATGTATATGTTATTCGCTTTTGTTGGTTTTCCTATATCCTTTCTTTTTATGACTTCTGTTGGATTTGGTAAAACTTATAAAATTGCTCTTTAATATAGCTTTCCATGTATGTTGGTACTATTTGTATTTGCAGTGGCCAACAAATATTTAAAGGAGACTGTGATATTTGGTGAAATCATGCTCGAAGGACCATGCACCAACAGGTTTATTATTTGCAGTTCATTTAGTTATGTGAAATTTTTTTGGTAATATAAAATTATATATTGATGTTTTCTTTGCAATTATAGAGTAGATGACAAAACTAGAATGGACATGTGAGAATCTGTTTAACCAAGTTTGTCAACGACTCCCCTATAGTTGATAAATTTTATTTGTGGCATTTGAGAGGTTTGTTGGAGGCGTTCTATTTTGGTCCTACCAATCAAAATATCACCTAACTAAAGGCATTTCCACTGATCCTTTAAATTTGAGTTAACACCATCTTTTCAACTTTTATTGATTTACATTATTCTTTTAGTTCACTAGGTAGCATATGATTGGAAGAATTTGCACAACAGAGAGTCTTAAAAGAAGGTGAATGCCATTGTTAACTTTATAATCTGGATACATATGTGTAAGACCGATTTGTATAATAATTCGGGTTGATTGTAGTCTCTACTTTATAATGATAGAACATGTCAACATGGCTGTGTTATTTTTATGTCCCAATTTATGTTATTTTCATACTCCAGTAATACACTGTGGCGGTTATTGGACTTTAGTTTCTTTTTCTTTGCATATGCTATATACGTTGTGTGCATTTAATGATTCATGGACTTAGTTTTTAGCAGTTCATGATTCATAGGATTTAGTTTTTAAATGTTTATCGATAGACACATTGTATTAGTTATTTATATGTATAGTTGTATCCCACAGACTTGCTTAAATACACATGCAATTGTTTCTATATTTGTTTTGGTGGCGCCAACCCATAACCCGCGTACGACGCCTCATTATCACCAACGTGCCCTGCTGCAACGCGCGTGGGGACAACATCTAGTTATCACTTATTTATTAATATCATATGTAAATAAATAGTCATTCATTCTGATTCATTGTTGTAACAAATTAGAAGTTTTCAGCAAACCCTTATCTGCGTTTCGTCCTTGTCCACCTAGGGGAGAGAAAAAGAAATCCACCAGGGCCGATGGCTTCCTTTGGGATTTTCAGATGTCTTGACATTAAAACCTCATAGCTGTATCACTTCCTTTTTCCTTCGCAAGTGATGGCGATTGATTGTGTTTTACCTCTGTTCTCCTATTGCAACATACTACCTTCTATTATCGTTATCCGTTGAGGCTTTGTCTCACATGTGTTCTCCTTCGTCGATGCCTTGTAGTTGGATCCGGTGATGATGATGACGACCTGATCTTTAGCTATGAGGTGGGATATGTCATTGATATCCTTCGCCGCCTCGATTGTATGCATTTGTCGATGGCGATGGTAGCCACAGTGGCTGATATTTGAGGTTGTCGAAGGTGGATGGTGGTGATGGTGACTCGCCACCTTTTGTTATCATTCTCGGTGGTGCATGGGTCAACAAAAAAAGGCTATATGGTTGCGATAACTTCCAAAATTCCACTAAACATTGGTGAAGAAGGTCTAGTAAGGATGGTGGATGGAAGGTTTTCAAAAAATCATTGATTCTGTTGGGAATTCTTGTATACATTTCATAGTTTTAGAAAATCTTATTTTGCAAATTAAATATAAAATATAAATTATATTTTATAGATCTACAATTAAAAAACAATTACTTAATTAACCAAAGTGCGGAAGCGAGATCTAAAATCAGTACGGATAATATTCCAAACCAGTGATCCATTAAAAGTTCAAACTGATAATTATAAAAACACAACCATATGATGTTTAGGGTCATACCCAAGCAAATACGTAAGATAGAACACCTCAAATTTTACGAACGTCCTGCTTGCACACTAGATCACAAATTACTAAAAATTCCGAATCAACTCCTAGAAACGTACCAACCCAATCAACGAAATCAACGCAACACACTGGTGGTGTGAGATTGAAGATGGTGGCCATGGTGGTGGCGGCACGCAAGATGGAAACATACCAACCTAATCAACCAAAACAAGTTGTTTCCTTTTTTATTAACACTTAATTAAAATACCACCCTTGAGTTTTGATAATTAACTACTTAATTATATATAATAAAACCGATATCGTTTAACTCTTAAACAATTAAGTGAAATAGACACTATTTATTTATTATCTAATAATAAACTATTTCCTTTAACGCCTTAAACGAATAATTATTAATTATTCCCAGTAATTAATCCACAGTCCGTTAATCGTTCGCCAAACAATTAAACCATGATTATTCCGAATAATCAATTACTAAATATTTATCACCTCTATTTCTTTACCTTTTGTGAGCTACAATATTTAACTATTAAATATTATTCATTGTTCACACTCCAAGATGTTATTCTTTGAATCGTACTTTGATAGCTATTCTAAATAATTGATGATTGGACACCTAGTTCCAATAGTCTCCCACCTGGACGATTTTGATTATATCCTTAAATATTTGACAAAGTTGGATGCCTAGTTGCATCGTACGATCTCTATCAAACGTACGACTATTCGCATTCGTCAACTATTCCCTTGTGTTCAAGCAACTCCTTACCTAAGCAGGTATAGCCATGATCACCTTATCTATTTATCCATTTTGTTTAAGACATTTGTTGAACATGGTACATAGATGTAGATTCATTCTCATATGTTGTTCAACCATTTCATTCTAGTTTCCGATTTAAAGTGGTTTAAACAAACTTCACTAAATTTTAGCACGACGATGCATTTTTCAGTAGTTTCAATCAACAAGGTGCCATAATGTCTAATTCCCTTTTCAAAGAGAACAAAATTCCTTTGAAAACATACAACTCTCACCTAGGCTCAGATATGTTCTCAATCAAGTATCCTTATTACTACCCTTTCATGACACAAGGTTAGATAAGATCAAAGAACAACCTTAACCAGTGCTAGTTCTAGTCTGATTCTCAGGTCCAAGGATACAAATGATAATGCCAGTTTCAAAACATCTTATGACATTGATCCATGAAGATCTTATCAAATTCAATGTCCTTAAATGTTCTATAAAAATCCAAGTGGACTTTTGAATATTTACATAGTATATCTGATAATGTCGTTTCTTTTAAGTGATCATCTCTTAATGACATTTCTAATCAATACCATTATGATTCAATTAGAATTCCAATCTTTAAAGATTTTAGTCAGTGTTTAGCAAACAACAGTTTTACATTAGACTATCGGATGTTCTTGTAGGTTAACCGTTGATCGTTTCTTGAAGTTCCTTATCAAGTTTTGATAGCATGTAGCATGATTCATACTTTGGTTCTTACCCAATATTCGGTATTGTTCGTTGTTTGCACTTCAAGGTGTAACTTTTTGGATTGTACTTTGATAGTTACCTTAAATAAACGATGATCGGACACCTAGTTCTAATAGATTCCTCAACAATTCTCATCCTTTTTCCAACTTAAGGAAGAACATAATCAAAATCATATCCAGGTATGTTCCCCTTAATGTCATTTTCATCAACAAGGTCTCCGTTTCAATCAAATTTCCTATTAAATTTCCTATAAAAAGTAGATTTTTTAGACACCCACAAATTGTATCTTCGGCATCCAAATGGGTTTGCGTCAATCTCCATTAAAAACACAATAATGTTTAGCTTATTATTTATTAAGGTTTTATGGATGTTTGTTGAAATTTATGATGGTCTCAAGAAAATCATCAACAATTAATTTATTAATTTGTGAATGTATATACATGTTTGTTGTCCGTTTGCTGGTTGCACTTTTATTGAATGAAATGGCTCTGGTTAGTGTGCTGACCTAAAAGTTTTTATTCATAATAAATTAGAATTAAGGTAACCTCTGGATCGAAGACTTTGTTTGGCCAATTTAAAACTGATTTTAAAAGTTTACATGTTGTGATAGAATAGATGTTATTAGAGATACCAGGATGTTGTTACTTTGAACTAACATAGGTATGACGTTTAAAATTGGATAATATGGATGAATCTTTGGGAAATTTGATCTAATAAAAAATGATAGATTGGAGTATTAGAACACTTTAAACATATTGGAATATGATTAGGTTTCCTTCCCAACATAACAGTCGACTCCTACATCTAGGTTTATGTAATCAAGAAAGTTAAAGTACACTTTAAATATACAGTATTATGGAAGGCATAAATAATGCTATCGTCAGCCTTTATTACTCACTAGATTCATAGTGCTAATGATGTATGAAAATCGTGTGATAAATATGTTAAGTTTGATTAATTTCGAAAACAAGTTTTAAATAGGATATACCTACTAAACCACACTATACTAGCAAGTGTACCGATCGCAAAGTAGCCAAGTAAGTAAGTCCGAGCATCAAACCGTGGACATAGTAGTAGCTGCTCACGGTACTAAACTTTCGTTGAGTCCTAGTCTAATAATATGAAGTGATATGGAATTGATTAAACTATAAAAACATTAAACTATATTAAATAAATTGTAATCACCTAGAACAAAGCAAAGCAAACAACAAATTTTAATGAACTCAAATGATGAGAAAACGGCTAACTAGACAAGAATCATGCTGGCTAGCTTACAACTCTTGGAATCGGATAAATGGGTTTGGCTACAGGTATGTAAAAATCACTAACCTAGATCACCACTTCAAGACGAATCATTCTACAACATGTCACAATCATGTATTTAAGAAAGTGTGGAAACACACTGGTCTCGACTTCAAATCACTTCACAGTCTCGCCAAACACATGTTGTGCACCCTAAATCAGAGTGTCATCTCGACCCCCTTAGAAACAGTAGATTCGGGATGTGTAAAGGATGCAAGAGGTAGTTATTCTAACATGACATACTCATAAAACGTGCACACTAGGGGTGATTCACTCTCGCACAAACCACGGTCCTAAATACCTACCAATCTAGACACACTGACACATAATCTATTCTCAGTGTAGCACTCTAAACAATCGCGGAAACATTGGGGGTCGGAAAAATTGTCGAATAGCTCATGATCAACTATTAAAATTAAATGATTTGTTTATTCAATTTACAACTTTCATATAAGATAAAAAATAAACAAATTGTATAAAATAGCAACATATTTGTTTAAATTGAATCTAAGTCCAAACCTCCTATGTGATCTCAAGAATAACAAGACTTGAAGTACCATAACCTGAAACATGTGCAAAATAATTTGGGTAAACAAAAAAATTTGGTAAGAATACATAGGCTTTCCATGGGATGATAATAAAAGCTTGTATAGCAATTAACATGTCAATGATATATTAAAGCAACTCGTGAGAACAAAACCTACTAGGAACAATGAGTGCGTACAAGTAATGCTTGTGACTAAGACCTCACTCAATGAGTTAGTAAAATTTGGGTGTTTAAATCATCCATGAGACACCCTAGATGGGGTTAATGAGAAACATTAAAAAGGGAAAAACTGAATGATAGGTTTGTTAGACCTATAGCGCTAGCATCTACTACAGTTGGCTTGATTTAAGTTGATGATTGTACCGAGTCTAAGTGCGAGTTCACCACAATCAAGTTCAAGACAAGTGCACAAAGATAATACACACAGACATAATGTAATTGCTATTGAGTAAAATATTTAAACATGTTTCACCCCAAAATGCTTAAAAAGTAAAAAGGGCTTTGTAAACTCACCTTGATGAATTTCTAGCTTATATTCATAACTGGATACAGATATAACAAAGGGAATCCCAAGGGATTATCCTAAACAATTCAAAGCTAACATCTAATAAGTTGATCTTAGTTAAGGTCTAGGGTATTCTAGGAAAGCATAAAATTAGTGTTATTAGACCTTTGGGAATTTAGGGCTTTATTGTAATTATCATTTATTTATTTATTTAAAAATAAATAAATTTAAACTAATGAATATAAGTTGAGGAAATAGTATAAGACTCCACTTGATGTTTATTGTATTTATACTCAAAATATAAATAATTAAATAATTAATTTAAATTCATAAATAGAAAATTAATTTATAAGTTAATGTTTTATTGATTTAATAAAAGCATTTATCTAAAATTTATTATATATTATATAAAGATATAGTTTTGATAAAATGGTTTAGGCTTTAATACATATTTTAATGGGATAGATCAAGAATTAATCATCTTCATTATGATGATTTAGTATTCTTGAAATAGAATACTAACTAATTTCAGATCTAATCGCTCAAGTTTTAGCTTACCTATTGATGCACTTTATGCGTGGTCGTCGTTGTCGAATAGACTATGGTTGAATCATGTTTTGTATAACATGAGATTGTGGTGATCCATAAGGGCATTTTATGGATCTGATGTATTTGTTTAGGGTTGACCAAGTTGGTTTGTGGTTACACAAGGTCGAACCAACTGGGCCTATATATAGCAATCTCATGTGTTTGGTTTCATTAAGATTGTGAGTTGGTGCTTAGAATGCTCTTAAGGGGGAGGTCATGCCCGACCGCCCCCGGCCCCCTGAGATAGATGTTTATCCTACTGATGACAGTTTCTGTAATCGTTTCTGATGTAATACGAATCTGTGTTGACATTGTTTTCATATAATTCTGTTTCGTCTCCAATCTCCGTCTGAAACCGAGCTGTAATCCTTTAATCGATCCATAATCAAGCCCCTCATCCACTACACATATACTTTACATAAAGCCTCCATCACGCCCCTCATCTTACTTTATTAGTTTTTTATTCCATAAAGCCTATCAAGCCCCCCACTACACATACTCTTAGGGGGGAAGGGGTGCATAACTAAGTTTTTTTTTCACTTCACTAATTTTAACCAATCCTGAACTGCCACATCACATTACTGATTTACTTTATTGAAACACTTTTTTTGGAGGCAACACTTAACTGATTCCATTTACTGAAATCTTTAGTTTTTAGTTTTCTTTTTTTTTAATTACCGTTTAAAAAAATAACCGTTTGATTAAAAAGAATCGTTTATAAAACTAAAACGTAACCGTTTTATTAAGGGGAATTGGAATTAAATAATCTAAACTTTGTCGGGTTAGAAGGCAATAATCCCAACTTGAAGGTTGGAATCTAACATGCCTAACTTATCTTGGTTTTTATTTCACTGGACCAAAACTAACAGGGGTTAACCCATATAGTTTTCTGCTTACGTGACATGCCACGTTGGCCGATGACATATAAAAATGTTCTAGTTGGCAAAAAACTCAAGCAGAAAACTAACTGGGTTAACCCCAATTAGTTTTGGTCTAGTAAAATAAAAACCAAGACATGGTTGGCCTGTTAGATTTCAATTTTCAAGTTGGGATGATTGTTTTCTAACCCGACAAAGTTAGGATTATTTAATTCCAATTCCCCTTTTATTAAAATAAAAAAAAATACAAGAAACTCAATTAAAAAAAACATACAAACACCTAAATTTACTCGTCGCCTTCATCCACGTTGTCGCCTTCAACCCAATAACGATCCCAATCGTATTTTGCCGCAATTTCTTCTTTACGTTTCAAAACCAATTCCAAAGATTTACCTTTGAGATGGTCGTGCGGTTTTGAATACATATTCAAGTCGTGGTCATACTGCCTTTGTCTCAACAATTCGTGGGCCTATAGGGTTCAACCATACCCGAGCTTGAGCTCGAACCCAAACCCGAACCTCTACCTCGACTACTAGAACCCCTGACTTTAGATTTCACGGTTCCTATCCCTCTCTTTGAAACACTCTTTAGTTTCCTTGAATCCATTTGTTTGTGTTTTAAAGTTGTTTAGTTAAATAAGTCTTTGTTTGTGATTTTTTTAAACCGCGTACCAATGTTTTCAAAACCGGACCGGGCGTCGAACCGGTCACCTTACTGGTTCACTGGTCGATCCGGTTCAACCGGTTGAACCGGATTTAAGAACCGGACAACTTTATTATTAATTTAAAAATCCAAAAATTACAAACAAATATCCAAATATTTATAAAACTTCTAAAATTTAGTTATCAAATATAAAATAGTTTGTGCTTCGATAATACTTATATTTAATTGAAACTTACATTTACGTTTGAATTAAAAAAATGCTTACATATTGAACTTTATATTTATATTAATTTCAATTTATATTCATCACAACTTTCCATGAAATCTTATAAAGAAGATATGTTTTCCTTCCCCATAACTCTTCACCTACTTCAAAAGCAAAAACATATTCACCTACTTCAAGTCTTCAAATCAGAAATAACCCCACCTCTCTCTCTCTCATGGAGTTCACCTTCTTCTTAAACTCTTATATATTCTTCTTTCAAGAACCTGGTTACCTGGTTGGATTGACGAACGAGTGAACAACAAAGGGTTGCCGGTTGGATTGAGGACGGACGAACCAGTGAATGACGGACGACCTGTTACCTGCAAATCGAAGGGATTGAAGTTCTCCGGTCCGGCCCATATGCACGCCGTTCTCCGGTCCGATCACTGGTTCCCGTTCGACCAGGCGGTCTGATGCAAAAGCGATCCTATCCATGGAACCGGACCGTTAGGAGCCACGATCCCCGGTCCGACCGGTCCGACCGGCCGGTCCGGTCCGGGTTTAACAACATTGCCGCGTACATTCTTATATAATTGAAAATAACGGCAAAAAAAAAAGTTACCGTTTCATATAAAATAAATTCAATCGGTCAAAGAGGAATAAAATAAATACCTGAAATCGACCGTTGCATTTAATAATCAATGTTATCAGCCCGTTAATTAGAACCAGAATTTGGTTCACAAGACCACTTACAACATGAGTGACGACGGTGTTACCGTGCTGGTAGTAGGGTACCCGTGACCAATTCTGATAACGCCACGTCTCCCTTTGATAATCAATCTAAAAATCAAAACCTTTTAAAGTACTTTGTGACTAGTGACAGTTGCAATTGTTGAAGTTTCCTAGTCTATACTAGTAGTTGCTTAAAGATTTTTTTTCACTCATGTTACGTGTGGAAATACGCGTTAGGAAAAATTATCAATATAACCAAGTTTGACTTCAACATTTTTAAAACGGTGAAAACAGTCGTTAATCACTTAAAAATCCTCCTAGAGCGTGTTTGAGAATACGTTTTGAATCTGATTTTTAGATTATTGCGTTTTGAAAATGCAGATAATCAGTTTTTAGTTTTTGGAATTGCGTTTTGAAAACGCAGATAATCAGTTTTTTATGCTACCAAAACGCAATAACCTATAAACAGCTACACCCCTGCTTTTCCAAAACGCATAATACTGTTTTGAATAATCAATTCCAAACACCCCTAGTAAGTAGTCAAAATTTTTTAATTTAAAGCCAACATAAAACGCCGACTAAGCAGTCCCCATCTATATTTTAGTAATTTTCCCTACACATTTTCCTTTTATATATTTCTTCATTTTATTTTTCCCTAGCACAATGTCTGCTAACTTGTGAAAAGGATATGTGAGTTTTAGATACCGACGCTAGACGTTTTCATCAATTGTACAACGTTAATTTCTTTTGTCAATGATAATATTCAAACCTTAGTACTAGAAAATGACGTTCAGTGGTCATGAGTAAGTTATACACATGAAAAAAAAAAAAAAAAATTCTTTAATTTCCTTTCATTTAATGACAAGTTGCGATGGATTTTTGCAATCGACGTTACTTTATTTTTATTTTTTCTAAATAGAATAGTTTTTTCTTAATATTGTTATTTTTAAATATATTTTGTAACCCTTTCCAATAACCGGTCATGTGTCACACCCCACCAAGACAGAAACACGAGAATGCAACGATCGAAAGGTTTTCAAGCACAAGGTTCAAGCAATACACATTTATTGAAATATAGTACCACCATAAGTGATGGTAATTGTCATGAATTTATTGAAAATCCAACCATAGTGTTAACATAAGAGACATTGTTTTATGGAAACTGAAAACATAACATCGTGTAACCAACAACAACCATCAAAGTGATACCACGGGGTGCATGCTCGAACCCTTCCCTCAATCCTCGGTGGCCCTCCATTAGTTACCTGAAACACATGCATAACGAGTTTTGTCAACAATAATGTTGGCGAGTCTATGGGTTTGGAATGTACTGTAAAATGAATGTGTAATTCATGTTTAACCAATCATAAGCTAGCTAAGCAAATGATTACTGTGAGAACCATGAGTCCCGTAACCAAACCTTTTGACTGTTGTGCCTCGCGCATTGTACACCAAAGACAATGTATGTATAGTAGAATACTAACACTCTTTTGCATGTGGCAGCTTAGAGCGACTAACCAAGAGTGAGGGTGTCAACCCAATAGATCTATTAAAGTGTTCCATGGCTAAATGTCTAGCTAATGGTTACAGTTAACGTTGTACGAGGACTAGTGAGCTCATGAACCAGGATGTCTCATGTTCCACATGGTAGTCATGATAAAATGTACATACACTTGAAAATGACACAAGTATTGATGCATGTATTTCCCCTAAAATGTAAAATAGTAAAATGGGGCCATAGAAACTCACCTGTTTGAGTTGTATGTGGTCTAGTGAGCTAGTAGATGGTCACCATCCTAACAAATGATACCCTATGATCATTATGGACATGGTAAGTCACCCAGAGTTGTTTATCATACAAATTGTTCACCTGACACTTGTGGGCCATTGTGTTTAGTGTGTTTTATTGTACGTGACACTCATTAGTGTTCTATAAAACATATAGTTCCAAGACTTTGGTGTTTCGAAATGTAGTATCCATGGTGAACTATAATGGGCCCCACATGTTGATTGGGCCGTATGTTAGCACCAAGTCACCATGTGTGGTTGATTTTTGAGGAAACATTACTTAACCTATGTTTGTTTCTTCTTTTAAAGCTATTGGTAAAGTAACACATGTTTAGAATCCTTTTAAGTTCATCGTAGAGTTAACACATGTTTTCGGCATAACTAAACTTATGTTAAGTAATCATATCCGAATCAAATGCTCCTAATGGAGCTTGAACTCGATGGTTTTGTGATTCATTAGTGATTGATATAAGCTTGCTAAGTCCAAGCTATGGACTTCCAAGTGTTTTAGTGACTTATGCCGATTGATTATAATCTATGTGCAATATCATAGTAATGTGATCACATATTAACTCTATTTACATGAGTGTGCATTATCTAGATGTGTGTTAGCCGATCAAAGATCTGTGACTCCTCAAGGCCGATAGGTGTGATCAATGTGCTTGGGTATCGGGTTCACAAAGGGGTTCGTGTATCTAATAGGGTGGGTTGGGACTTACCTTGAGCGTTTTTGAGTGCTAGTGATCCTTAGGTGTAGAGAGCTTCCTTTGACAAGCCTTGTGTGAGCCGATTGATTGAAGCCTCCAACCCTTGAGTTCTTGATCACTTGGTCGTGAATTTAAAGTGAGAGAGAGATGGGATTTGGTGCAAGAAATGAAGTGAATGGCGAGGCCTTTCTATAGTAGTTTGAATGGCAAACCATCCTCTATGGATTGAAGTTCATGTATAAAGGTTTTTTACTAGTTTGGTGTATGGTATGAGGTGTTCTTGTCTCTTGCTAGCCGATTGCATGTCAAAGAGAAGAAGAGGAAGTCCTATCTTGCATAAGAGTGTGTTGAGGGTGAGTTGAACTTCTATTTTGGTGTATGTTTGTCCAAGAGTGAAGGGTAGGATGGGGTTTGTGTAGGAGGATCAATTTTGTCAAAAACGTTTAGGTGATCATACAAGTGTAACAAATCTAGGTGCGGAAACCCTAGATTGTTTAAAATATCATATGAATCGAATCAAACACACAAAAGTACCTTTTCAATATCCATTCTCATTAATAACTTGATTAAAAGTGTTTACAATTGAGTTTACAAGTTGATAAATAAAAATCAGGAAGAACAAAACCTAGAGAGAGATTCTAGACTGGACACAAGACTCAAAATGGAAAAAGTTATAAAGTTATCAAACTGTCAAGCTTATATACTAGTCTACATTCGACCTCTCGATGAGGTCGAATGAACACCTTCGACCTGCAAGTAAGCTCGAATCAATCTTCTGTCTTGAATCTCTACCTTCGACCAAACTGTATCTTCCTTCGACTATTTATAATCACCTTCGACCTCTCGAAATCACACAAAACACTTTATTTATCCAATCCATAGCATTAGTCGCAAATATGCATCTACAAACTCCCCCTCGACTATTTCTTGGATTGTTGTCGTTGGTAATCGAGCGTCTTGTTCATCAGCTTGATACGTAAATTTGTCTTCTGCTCTTTAGTCATCACTGGTTCAAAAGTTGGTTTTGTTTTCTTCTTCGCCTTATGAATCTTCACAAACTTTCCAACTTCTTATCGTAATCACAACCTGCATTGACATCCCATGCAAAACACAAGCATACCACACGATGGTATTTAAGCACTTGTTCACGATCCTTCTCTTCACAGTATATAGGATTGTAATACAGCATGATAATATCCTCATACGAACAATTAATCAGCCACATGGGGTCAAAGATATGGATCTTCTTATATTCTCCTCGTTTGTCCTTCAATAACATGACAGCTTCTGTGGTTCTCCAATCGTAGTACCACATGACAAACTCTTTACTGAAGTGTTGTTGAATCAGCATCAACAGAATATGCTTCAGCACAGTTGGCGGTTTATACTTTAATGTCACCTTGTTCAGCCCAGTGATTTGATCAATCTCTTTATGAACTATCCTTTTAGGATACTACGGCCTGAATACGTCCCATCTAGTTCTGCTTTCTCTAGCCATACAATCTGCAAAATAACCAACTGCATCATCGTTCACAGTTGCTCCAGTCATGGTATGTCGGCAGATATCTCGCACAGCCCAGTAAGGTAGCGTCTTGATGTCATGGAATCTGTCAAAATACAGATTTCCTTTCTCCCACTTCACAACAACACACCTTAACTGTCTCAGATACTTCCAACCAAGAGCTTTTCCTTTAAACAATTTGTTGTGATACTTGTAGAAACTACCCTGAACTTCCGTCTTGGGTTGGTTAGCTTCTTTCTCTTTAAGCTTCCTTAACAAACTCTTCAGATCATCAGATTGTTCAACATTTGGCTTCTAATTATCTGCATTCTTAAACACTTCATCAACGAATGTTTCACTCTTTTTCTGTGCAAGTTTCTCAGTCTGTTCCAATACATCATTAGTAAATTTAGGAAATGCATCATCCTGTTTATCTTTGAAGTATTCAGGATATTCTTCACTAGTAATATCCTCAATCTCTATATCTTCAAACACTGGTGTATCTCTATAATCAGAATGAGTTCCAGCTTCTCTTTCAGGAATATTTGGAATTTGATTATCATTCATCAATTCTTCAAGAGATTTTCCAACCTATTTCGCCAAACCTTCAAGAATTTCCTTGGCAACGGCTGCAGAAACTTCACCATCCTCTAAATCAGGATCATTATACTCTAATTCATATCTCATATCATCAGATTCGAATATCGGTGGAAACTTTCCAATCAGCTCAATCGTCCACACTTTCTGTGTTAACATCTAACGATATAACATCTTGTCATCATCTGATAAAGCTCTAATCTTATCAGTCCAGAAAATACTATCATCATCAGTATTTCCACCAGGCGCTTTCTTCAAGCTAGATTCACCTGCATCTTTATCAGATTCCCTCTTCTCATAACGATACTTATCTGTATCATCATCATCATCATCATCATCATCATCATCATCATCATCATCAGCAGTAGCAGAACTATCATCACCAGAACCTTCTCCAGAACCATCATCATCACCATCTTTCTTTTTCTCAGAAGCATCACCAGCATCTCCATCAAGATCCTCATCATCCTCTTCTTCTTCATCTTCAGACTCAGATGGTTCAAAATCAACTTGTTCTTCTTCAGGTTCTTTATCCTCTTCTCCAACTTTCAATTGTGGAGCTTTCGAATATAAACCATCAATAAGCTTTTTCATACTCTTATTGTTCGTTCTCATCTTCTTGTTCTCAAGCTTCAAAGTGATGATTCTTCGTGTGTTTCTCTGTTCGTGCAATAACAATGTCTGATTTTCTTCCCGAAGTTGTGTAATCTAAGCTTCCAATGTGTAACAACCGGCAAAAATGAGGTAATTCCGTACTAATTAACTAATACACGATTAACGTAATTAAATGCAATTATGTGTGGATTTATTTATCAAGGCCTTAGAAAGATAGCAATTCCCAAATAGTGCATAGGAATGCATACGTTTAATGACAAAACATGATAGGATCATGTGCGAGTAGACTTATCCGGTATGGACGCTGGCGATTACCCGGTAAAATTAAATAAACGAAAAGGATTCCGGACGCCCGGGACATAAAATAAAGGGTAATTTCACAAAAATATAATGGAACTCCAAAGCCATAAGTGAGAACTTTTCATACAAATCTCCCGGTAACGAATAAAGTGCGCGTACCGCACCCGATACGCGTGTAACTTATAATTTCACCCGACAAAAGCCTAAATAACTAATCAACGCTTAAACTGGGCTATGCTTAAGGGTTATTAAAGGTATTTTTAATATCCGGATAACGCGCGGTTAAAACCCGAAAAATACCCGGACGACACCCGAACGAGAAGGAATTAAACATAACAAATAATGGGTAAATATTTAGTGTTGTGGACCCTACCCAAACACTCCAAGGGGCCGGCCTAGAACCCATCCCCATATGATTATTCTTCTTTTTATTAATTAACCCACCTATAATTAAGATTAATCATGAGATAAGAATGCATGGATTAACATTGGGCAAAAACTAACTAATCCCCTTCTCTCTCTCTCTCTAACTCACGGCCAAACACCCTCATAAGTGATCCCCCAAAGATGTTTCATATCCCATATAATCTCCATTAGATCTTACATAATCTAAAAAAGATACAAGTAATCTTTGAGAGATATGGAGAGGATCATATAAGGATACATACATGCATACTTGAACCAACAAAGCAAAAATCTTCTTCTTCTTCTCCCTTGTGGCCGTAGCATATACCCCCCCCCCACATACATTCTCTTTTCAAGTTTAACACTTCCAAATCACCTCTAAATCCTCATCTTTCAAAACCCCATTGTGTGTTTCAAGAGCTTGGAGCTTAACCACTTGGAAGAACACACTAAACCCCATTCAAATCCAAGGTTTTCGTCTTCCCTAGCCTTGAGCTAGTAGTAAGCTTTTTAACCTTGCTTTGATTATTAATATTCATGTTATGTGTTCTTAGAAGCAAGTTGTACATGAATGGGTAAAATGTGGTTTTGAAACATAAGCTTTAATATATTTTACAAGAGTAAAATGGATGAGTAAAAATATGTAGATGGATCATGGATTTAATGCTAGTAATGTAGTATTTCTAAAAATTATAAAACATACACATACACTTATGAAGGATGATGATTTGAACATGATTTGTGAAAGTAACTTGAATATGCTAAAAGATAGTTTTGATCATCATAAAATGACCATCTAATGTCTAAAATAAGTTGGAATATGTTAGATGTTCATACATGTAAAAGTTACATATTTAAAGTCTACTCACTTGAATGAGTGAAATTTGGGTATGTTGGATAAAAACACTAAACACACATGTTAGTAGCATCAATGATGGAATATAAGACTATTAAAAGTGGTATGATGTAAAAATAACCAAACATTAAGAAGATGATTCTTCAAAGTCCACTAATTTGGAAGAAAAATGCTAACTTTGGAAGTTAGGATGGAAAATGCAACATTTATAAGTTAAGGGACTAATGTTGTAACTTTGAAAGTTGAGGGACTAAAATAAATATTTTAGAAACTTTGGTCCAAAAATGCAATAACGGAAAGTTTGGTGTCAAAAGCATAAGTAATGATTTTCCAAGGATGGTTTTGGTAACCACTAGTAAACTACTTGTGTATTTGTATAAAAAGTGTATTTTTATAAAAATGGAAGTTTATAAAAATATGGACTTGTATTAACATAAGGATTTTATAAAAATAGTGATGTTTATAAAAATGATGAACAAGATTAAACTTGAGAAAACTTATACAAAAATGGATACTTTTATATAAATGGGAATATAAAAGTGTCGGAAACATTTTTGGTATATAAGTTAACAAGTTGGATTAAAAATACAAAAGTATATTTTTGAACCTTTCAAGTAATATGTGCCGAAGAATTGGAAATATAAATAATATCTCTATAAGACGCATATTGGGAGAAACTTGGAAAATTTACTATCGGACTTAGATACATAAACTAACTATAGCGGATAAACGGACAAACAAGAGAAAAATGCCATTGCGGCAAGATGAGAAAATATATATTTTAGGAAGTAAAATATATATAACATGGGTGAAGATTATATAACACTTTCCTAAGTGTTAGAGAAAACATTCGTGGGAGAAAACATAACGTAAAGGATTAAAACGTTAATCAACGTATGGACTTGACAAGAAAAATTACACGTTTATATATGTATATATGTGCTCGTCTCGACGAAATTCTAGTATATCTATTTAAATGGGAAAGTAGATATGCGGGAAGGAAAACCGAGACGAGTAGACAAAATATACATATATATATATATATATATGTGTATACCGACGAGATCCTAGTATATTTATTTGAATGGGAAAATAAATATACGGCATGGTAAGTCGAGTCGGGCGTTAAGAATATACTACCGAACGACAAGACCTTAGCATATTTATTTAAATGGGAAAATGAATATGCGGCAAAGTGAGTCGGGTCGGGTGGTAAGAATACATTATATCGAACGATACGATCTTAAGTATAATTATTTAAATGGGAAAATAATTATACGTGAGGTGAAGTCGAATCGAGGATAATAATATACAAGTTAAAAGGATATTATCAAGAATAATACATAACTTGTAAGAAAAGGGTAAACCATCGCCAACGAACCTAGGATACGCGTTTAATTAAACGGGAGTTGGAATAACACGTGGTCGGGGAGTTGGGTGTACAACTTACCAAGGCACATACACTATAGGTGTAGTGACTTATACGTCTAGGACGTTTGTAGGTGCGAGACCACAAATTTGCTATCTTCCTTTTTGAGCCGAGCACAGTTTCAGGTGAGTCTCACGGCCCCATTTTAAACTATTTTATGTTTTCGGGGGAAAGATATGTTAGGGAAATGTTTGACGGGTTAATTACTTGAGTTGTGATCGCCACTCGGGGTTGAGACCTCTCTACTATAATCATTAATTCAGGGAAATGAAACCGAAGGAATATTTGAATAGTACTATTGGTGCCTGACAAGGCCCACCCCTAATCGATAGCGTCGATTATGCATCGGCGTATGCCTGGGGTGCACGTATTCTGAAATCAAGTCGTAGGATACCGAGTAACGACTTGGAGCGGGGCATTATTATTATTTGTCTTGGTTTGGTTATAGGCTCAAGTAGAATTGTACGAACTTGCAACACCTATAAATTGTCATAACATGGTAATTCCCAAGAGATAAAGTTTTGGAAAACTAAAACCTGTGAACTCACCAATATTTATATATTGACAAAATTTTAAACATATCTTTCAGGTAATTGATTGATGATGGACAACATGGCAAGCTGGGTCAGGGGAATCTCTCAACTGGGCGTCGGGTGTTTTGAAGGGGTTTCATCTTTATTTCCCAAGGATTTGGGATATATTTGAGGAGCCTCCTTGTTTATATTAAAAACAATTTCGTTTATGTGTGTGAACATGAAACATGGTTTTTGACGTCTTAATAAATGACCCATTTTCTTAATTACTTATGATTTGCGTTAACCTTGACTTTATACTCTTGAACCGTCGCGCCACGTGTTTCCGCCATTGGCGTGGTGTGACAGAAAGTGGTATCAGAGCCAAGGTTATAGCGAATTAGTATTCTTAAAAAGCTAAACTATAACCGGATTTGGTTCAAAAGATAAAGCTTTCAAAATATATAGTGTAAATTGCCAAAATGGCCCCTCAGGTTTGGCCCAAAATGCTTGTTTGGTCAGTTATCTTTTTTTTTTGTGCCAAAAGCACCCCTCACAGATTGAAAATTGCCATTTTGGCCCATATTTAACAGAGTTTCTAACTGAGTATGGAAAGTCAGTTAAGTCTCAGGGCAATTACGTCATTCATCTGTAAACTGAGTTAAAACCCCTTTTAACCCCATCTTCCTCATCTAAACTTCATCTTCTCCAACATCTAATCATCATCATCACCTTTCTTCCTTTGAAAACCGATGAAACTGCAATAGAATATTATGAAGTAACACACATCCATAGGTAATGTCCGCTCTAGAATCCATAGACTGAAATTGACAAAAAGGCTTCTGGACAAATCTACGATTGTAGGGAAACAATATTGAGCATCAGAGACTAAAAAACAAAAGTATTCTACAAGGATTCATTTTGAACACCACTGCAGTTCTAAGGCTGTTCCTCTCACCTTCAACGGCAACGATAAAACAATATTGAGTATCCTGTAGAAACCGGTACGCCGCCGTCATCTCTCCTTGTACATACAACTTCATCACCATAAACCCCTAATCGGAACCCTAAGTTACTACCACCGCCACCGCCTTAATCCTTCCTCCGCTGCGAGTAGGTCCCACCGGCCAAAGGCCATGGTTGCCTCCCATCTTCCTTTTTCCCCGATCTCTCTCTCTCCCCTCTGTTTTCTTCTCTCTCTTCCTCTCGTCTGCCTCTCTCTCTAAATGTTGGTGAGTGTTTGTTTTCTTAGGAGATAATAGGGTTGTGTGGGTGGTTTGGGTTTTGGAAGCAGCACCGCCGGACTCCGCCGTGGGCGGCGGCCGGAATTCCTCCTCTCTCTCTCTCTCTCTCTATAGTTAGGTGTGTGTGTGTTTGGACAGACAATGGTTTTTGGAGGTGGTGGCAGAGCAAATAATAGGTTTGGGGTTTTTATATGGAGAAGATGAAGTATAGATGAAAGGACGAAATTACCCCTCAGACTTAACTGACTTTTCATACTCAGTTAAAAACTCTGTTAAATATGGGCCATTTTGGCAATTTTCGATCTGTGAGGGGTGCTTTTGGCATAAAAAAAAAGATAACTGACCAAACAAGTATTTTGGGCCAAACCTGAGGGACCATTTTGGCAATTTACTCAAATATATATACAAAACGCAGCAAAGTAACTTTTGCGAAAGAAAAGAACATTGGGTATGAAGAGATTCCGACCAAGCTAGCCATGGGTATTAATATGTGTTACGTTAGTATTAGAAGTTAGGAAGAATACCTTGAATGTACGCTTAACTTTCTAATGAATAATACATAAATATTAGTACGGTTCTTTTGCCAGGGATGTCGGACGCTGAGAGTGCCGCACCGAGCTACGATAGTAGCATCCAGATTTTACCAGCTCCACCGATCGAGGCGCCAACAGCGACAGCTCCGAGGAGACTGATCCCAGTGAGGACCTAGAGTGGGCCCCCGCTGGAGACGACATGGCCGCCATAGTAGACCTACCGATGGCAGAGACACCGCAGGCCGATCTGCCTCTCGTGCCACTACCTGCCGCACCATTACCACCACACCCCATTCGAGCCGTCAGGGATTTCCCTGTGGACTACACAGGTCCTTCGAGACCCGCCCCCACCCGGTCAGAGACCGTGGAGTCTCCATATGATCGACGTGCCCACGTCGATCATGAGCCGTTACCCGCCCCTCACATTCCTGTTCCCCCGGGTATGAGGCTTGTGCCTCTTGCTCGAGGACAGAACGGTGGATCTCAGACGATTCCGACGACGAGTCGGTAGTGTCTGTGGATCATATAGCCATACCTATTCCCCCAACTGACCTGGAGGAGCCCGTTTGCTCCGATGATAGAGGACGCCCTACTGCACCTACGTCCCTTCTCGCCCTACCTGAGCCCGTACCGCAGGATGGGCCAGCCTCTGCGGGACACATTCTAGAGGGTAGCTCTGCCCGTAGCTCTGAGTTACGCAGAGCAGGCTTGACGGCGTTCGCTACTGCGAGCCCCACTACCCCCACCGTCATGATATCTGCCCCGGAGTGGACCACTGTTACACAGCCCCTTATGGTCCCCTTGGCCGAGCTCATAGCACCTTCTTCAGCACCCATGACATTACCCATTACTACCTTTCCCATGCTGCCACCCCTCCCAGAGATGCTTACCGTACCACTACCTGCACCTTACACTTTGGGTGCAGGGGCCCCCTTCATGATACCACCGCCTGCACCGCATGCTCTAGGTGCAGGAGACCCGTACCAGATGCCACCCCCTTCACCCCTTTACCGATACCAGACCTAGTCGGCCCATCCCAGCCGACATACACTGACATACCCGGGCCGTCACAGCCCCATGGGATGGCCCCACTATCCGGACCGGCTTGGTCCACAGTGATTTCATTAGAGAGTGACTTCCAGACTCTCTCTGACACGGTACAACGCACCGTGAGCCAGATGGATCAGCAGGCCCGACTCATGTAGGCCAGGATTATTGACGCCAGGGATGCACTGGCACACTACGCAGAGGAGCTTCTGCGCATGGACGCACACTGTGGGATCACTGGCGACGCGCACTTTGCGCACCGCCAGTTCCTATACGATCGCATTATGACTATCAGCATGTCCATCAGTATGTATGCCCCCCAGTACCAGTACCCACCGCCACCACCGCAGTAGACGAGGAGACATCCCCGATATATATAGTAGTAGTAGTATGATAGCGTAGCAGGGATTACAGCGCTCGTTTGCGTTTTGCCCAGCCGTGCGGGGTGTGCCGGCATATGACATGATGTTTTTATTATTTCAAAACGATGTATGAGGGATACTATCCCCTATTTTGTTATTGTAAACAAAGCGTTGTACTCGTATTGTTGAAATTAATGAAAATCTTATTGTTATGATGGTAAAATATGTGGTTGTATAACTGTGATTGTCTACGATTATTATTACTTACTTTATATATTGTGATCAGTGCGATTATGTGGTGATGATTTTGTTGATTATTATGTTCATGTGATGAGTTGCTATTTATGCTTTGTGTATGACAATATTTGTGTGAATGTTTGTCAAAAATTAACCTTTAATAATTGTTATTGAAGTAAAATGGCACCAGCCACACGAAGCAACAGTGGCAACGACGGATTGCCCACGACACCCGCTGAACTCGAAACGCTAGTCTCGGAGCGTATAGCCCGAGCTATCGCGGAGCACGAGGCCGCCCGCACCGAGCGATCGCGGGACAGGACCGGGAGTGATCGACGTGATAAATCCCCTACTGGTAAGAGGTTTATGAATAAATGCAAAAGCAATAGGAGATTATCATGAAGCTCCTATCCCATAATAACATACTACCTTATTATTGCAGAAACTGCCCCGCGAGAGCGTGGCTGCACATTCAAAGCCTTCCTGGACTGCAAGCCACTCAACTTCAGCGGCACTGAGGGATCCGTTGGACTAGTCAAATGGTTCGAAAAGACTGAAGCGGTAATCCGCATCAGCAGCTGTACCCCCCGACAAACTGTTATGTACTCCACAAATTTGTTCCTGGATCAAGCGTTAACTTGGTGGAACAGCCAAGTTCTGTCACAAGGAGACGATGCTGCATACTCCTTAACCTGGTTGGAGTTAAGGGAACTGATGATTGCTGAATACTGCCCGGCAAGTGAAGTGCAGAAACTGGAGACTGAATTCTGGAACCTCACCATGACAGGTGCGGACGCAGCTGGGTACACGTCCAGGTTCCACGACCTTTAACGACTGGTTCCTCGTTTGGTTACACCAGAAAGCAAGAAGATAGAAAGATACCTATTCGGACTGGCGCCATAAATACGCAGCATGGTCACTTCTTCCAAGCCCACAACCATGCGTGAAGCCATCGACCTCGCTCTGAGCCTCACTGAGGACGCCATCCGAATGGGCACCTTGATCCGAAAGGTGTCAGGATTAAAGATTTCAGAGCCCAGTAGTGTGGAAGGTAAGAGTTTGGGTTCAACCTCAGTGGTTGGGTCTAGCGATCAGGGGAACAAGCCGAGGTTTGGGAAGCGAAAGCGTAACGAAGGAAAGAAAGATGGGTCATCGGGTGGTTTCGAACAAGAAAGGAAAAGGGTATGTGGCGACAGGACATGGAAATGGTGGAAAACAGGGTTATCAGGGAAAGAACGAAGTGATCTGCGGAAAGTGCCGCCGCTCGGGGCACAAGACTGAGGAGTGCAGATCTGGAGCACCAAAGACTGGAGGAGCAAGGCCCTGCTTCGCGTGCGGGTCGCCTGACCATTGGAAGAGGGATTGCCCCAAGCTTAACAACCAAGCACGTGGGCGGGCATTTGTGATTGGTGCCGGTGATGCACGACAGGACCCCAACGTGGTCACTGGTACGTTCCCTCTTAATGGTCATTATGCTTCTGTATTATTTGATACTGGTGCAGATTTTAGCTTTGTATCTTTTGAGTTTAAAAGATTACTTGGGCTAAAAACTAGTAAGCTAGATACACCTTACTCTATAGAACTGGCTAATGGTAAAACTATAGAAACAAGAGAAGTAGCGAAAGATTGTAAGATGGATCTCTGTGGTCACGAGTTCGATATTGATATCTTACCGGTTGTACTGGGTAGTTTTGACATAGTCGTTGGCATGGATTGGTTATCCGCACACCGTGCCGTCGTTGTTTGCAACGATAAAATAATTCAAGTTCCCCTCGCAAGCGGTGAAACTCTATCGATTCAAGGGGAAAGGCGTGGGACGCCATTAAGAATTATTACGAGCATGAAGGCCCGAAAGTGCTTAAGGAATGGTCTTATCACATTCTTGGCGCACGTTGTAGACAAGAAGGCCGACGAGCGAAAGTTGGAAGACATTCCGATAGCTAGAGATTTTCCTGATGTATTCCCAGAAGACTTGCCAGGATTGCCACCACTCGACAAGTCGAGTTCCGCATCGACCTTGTTCCTGGAGCTGCTCCCGTAGCACGATCGCCATATCGCTTAGCTCCATCTGAGATGCAGGAACTATCCAGCCAACTGCAAGAATTGCTAGACAAGGGTTTCATAAGACCGAGTTTCTCACCTTGGGGAGCTCCCGTCTTATTCGTGAAAAAGAAAGATGGCACCTTTCGTATGTGCATTGACTATCGGGAGCTAAACAAGTTAACCATTAAGAATTGTTATCCTCTCCCCAGGATCGACGATTTATTTGATCAACTCCAAGGATCCAGCTTTTACTCCAAGATTGATCTAAGGTCCGGCTATCACCAGTTGCGTATCCAAGAAGAGGATGTACCAAAAACGGCTTTTTGGACTCGTTATGGGCACTATGAATTTTTGGTAATGCCGTTCGGCTTGACTAACGCACCGGCAGTTTTCATGGACTTGATGAATCGCATGTGTAAGCCGTATTTGGATAAGTTCGTCATTGTTTTTATTGATGACATTTTGATCTATTCACGCACTAAAGAAGACCACGAGAATCACCTTCGTTTAATCCTTGAAGTATTACGCAAAGAGAAACTCTATGCTAAGTTCTCAAAGTGTGACTTTTGGATTCGAGAAGTCCACTTCCTAGGCCATGTGGTGAATGAAAAGGGTATACATGTCGATCCCGCCAAGATCGAGGCAATTAAAAATTGGGACGCCCCTAGAACTCCTACCGAAGTACGACAATTTCTTGGCCTTGCGGGTTACTACAGAAGGTTCATCGAGAACTTTTCTAAGATAGCCCAGTCTTTAACCATGCTAACCCAAAAGGATAAGAAGTTCGAGTGGACGGAAAAGCAAGAAGCAACATTTCAAATACTAAAAGAGAAGTTATGTGGCGCTCCAATATTATCACTCCCCGATGGTACGGAAGATTTTGTGGTTTACTGTGACGCCTCTCATCAAGGCTTGGGTTGCGTGTTGATGCAATGAGAAAAAGTGATAGCATATTCTCCAGACAACTAAAAATCCACAAGAAGAATTACACTACACACGATTTGGATTTGGGTGCAGTGGTATTCGCCCTCAAGATTTGGAGGCATTACCTATATGAACCAAGTGCACGATCTTCACTGATCATAAGAGTTTACAGCACATTTTTTATCAGAAGGATTTGAACATGCGACAACGGCGATGGGTGGAATTATTAAACGATTACGATTGTGAGATAAAGTACCATCCCGGAAAGGCGAACGTTGTGGCCGACGCCTTAAGTCGCAAGGAACGGGTTAAGCGTTACGTGTCCGAGCTTTGGGTTTAACTATCCACACGAACCTGACTGACCGAATTCGTGAAGCTCAAATTAACGCTCTTAAACCCGAGAATGTCAAAGGTGAAAGATTGCGGAAGATGGTTGATTCACTGGAACCAAAGATGGACCAAACCTTGTATTTCATGAATAGAATTTGGGTTCCAGTGTATGGTGGGTTGCGTGATCTAGTATTGGCCGAAGCTCACAGTTCTCGATATTCGGTTCACCCTGGTGCAGACAAGATGTTCCACGATTTGAAGGAACTCTATTGGTGGCCAAATTTCAAGAGGGATATAGCAGCTTTTGTTGCGCGATGCTTAACTTGCGCAAAGGTCAAGGCCGAGCATCAGAGACCATCCGGTTTGCTTCAGCAACCGGAAATACTGAATGGAAATGGGAACAAATCTCCATGGATTTCATTACCAAGTTACCCAAGACAACAAGCGGCCATGACATGATTTGGGTAATTGTTGATGGATTAACAAAATCCGCACACTTCCTTCCAATTCGCGAAACGGATAAGTTGGAGAAACTGACCCGCTTGTACATTAAGGAAGTGGTGTCTAAGCATGGTGTACCTATTTTCATCATCTCCGATCGAGATAGTCGTTTCACCTCAAGGTTTTGGGAAAGTTTGAATGAAGCCCTCGGTACTCGCCTTGACATGAGTACCGCATATCATCCCCAAACTGATGGTCAAAGTGAACGAACCATCCAGACCTTGGAAGATATGTTACGGGCATGCGCAATCGATTTCAGCAGTAATTGGGATACACACTTGCCACTGGTGGAATTTTCGTATAACAACAGTTCCCACACGAGCATTCAAGCTGCACCTTTTGAAGCTCTATATGGACGCAAGTGTAGATCTCCTCTATGTTGGGCTGAAGTCGGAGAAAAGTGTGACACCCGGCATGTTTGGGTCACCATTTTATAAACACATAAGTCTACCTTAGCGAAAAAACGTTTATTAAACATACTTGACGGGGTCAGTAGAGTCGGAACACAGTCCGTATTGTCCAGGGTTCAATGATTCGGGAGATCATTGGGTTAGTCACACACACACACACGATACAAGTCCCGTTGTTGGTGAATTACATAAACTAATTAAGTGTATGTGTAGACTAATTGTCATATGGTGGATTATATGCTTAGATGTGTTTAAATGATGTATAGATAATCATCCGTGCTTAAATATGTTAAACATAGACTAAGGTTGCATGCTCGTATGGTAGGGTGCGTTAAAATGCGTTGAACACGACAAATTGGAAAACTGGAAAAACGTGAGTCCTGGTTCGACCATTCGAATGGGCGAACCTGGACAATACTCTTGGTTCGACCCTTGTAAAAGGGCGAACCTGGGACATGGAATTTAAATAATTTCATTCGACCAAGTCAGGGTACGTTCGACCCTGTGAAAGGGTCGAAGGAGGGTACATTCGCCCAGGTAAAAGGGGCGAATGTGGACATAGTATAAATACCACACTTTGTCATTTTTTCACCATTTCACAAACCCTAAACGCCTCAAAACACTCTCTAGCAACTTTAAACATTGGGGAAGGAGTTTTTGCCCTTGTTTTCTATAATCTAACCTACAAACATCTTCTACACAAAGATCTAAGGTGTGTTCTTCATTCTAAATCATTTTTAAAGCATTTCAATTCGTTTTCATTAAACCCCAAGAGTCCAGATCTGATTCAAACATGTTTTCATGAATAAAAACCTTCCTAATATCTTTCTAAACAAAACCTATTCATAAACAATGAGTTTTCATACAAAATAACATGTGTTAATGGTGTTTTATGTGATGTTATGCATTGTTTGAGGATTGATTGCTGTATAGATGTTATGACAATGATCTAGGACTGTTATTGATGATTATTTATGATTGAGATAGGTTACAAATGATTATTGATGATGTTATGTTCATTTTGGGGATTTTGGGTTAGATCTAGGGCTTGTTCATGATGATAGCGATAAGGATATGATTGGGGGGTTTATTGTTCATGATAATCTGAGTATATTAAGTTGATTATTGATTGATTTATAAAGTTTCCAAATTGGGTAAAAATTGCATGCGTTTGATGTGACATCTCCATAATTTGCTATTTCGGGTAACTTGTAAAACGAACGGATTTCGGGATAAAATTGGTAGGGTTATGTAGGAATATGTTAATGATAGTTGACTGCTGTGATTGGTAATGTTTCGTGATGTTTTCGGACCGTTTAGATGCGTTTTGGTGCGTTTTATAAAATGCTGATGAAAACGGGCGAACGTGGAATAAAATTGGTTCGAATGGGCGAACGTGGAATAAAATATGGGCGAACGTGGAAAAACGGCGAACGTGGGAAAAACGGCGAACGTGGGAAAAAGGGGCGAACGTGGAACAAAATGTGGGAAAAATGGGCGAACGTGGAAAAAACGGGCGAACGTGGAACAAAATGTGGGAAAAACGGGCGAACGTGGCTCAAACGGGCGAACGTGGAAATGGGAAAAACCACATTCGACCATCTGATGTCCGGAATGAGATTTTTGATGCAAACTAAGTGTTTTATGCTTGAAACTTATGTGTTAAACTTATGTGCATGACTAATTGATGTAATGGGTCACCAACGGGATGTCGGGTCGGTCTGGGATGTCCGGTTAACGTTTAAACACACTTTTTAACACACGTAGTCAAGATCTGGACAATCGGGGACTAGTTAGCCTTCGGATTAATAGTCATCACACTTATGTAAACTCATTGATAGGTTGTCATTAGTTGGGATTATCATACACGTGTTGGAATTCTAGTTATCAGAAGACGAACTCTAAGGTGAGTTTCACGGCTCCTCTTTTATACTCTTTTCTCTCGGGGGAGAAGCATGCCACACGTTTTAGCAATGCAACGTTTATGATTCGAAAACGCAACTCTTATGAAACTTACCACTTTTGGAAACATAACGCTTTTGAAACGCAACGCTTTTGAAACACGACGCTTTTGAAACACAACACTTTTGAAACGCAACGCTTTTAGAAACATGACGCCTTTTGGGAATGTGACTCTTTTAAGAAACGTGACACATTTGGCACTTGGCATATTTAAACATTGGCACTTGACACTTTTAAACATTGATGATTGGCATTTGACACTTGACGCTTGGCACTTATTTACTATACGACGAAACCTAAGTCCCTATTGAAACCATGAATGTGCGGGGCACAACGGGGGAAATGTGGATAGATCTATCGGGTGTGACGAACCCCACCTGACGGCTGGGAGCCGGGCGGGTGCATATTGTCTCTACTTGACACTTGACACTTGACACATGGGCAGCAACTTGAGCAACGTTTGTCAGTAATGGTTTTAGCAACATAGTCGTAGTAGTAAGGGAACGTTTGTTATTTACTTGGAACTTTTGTACACTTGGAACTTTATGAGGAATTGCTTTACACATGAAAACGTTTACGAACTAAAAACCTGTGAACTCACCAGCATTATATGTTGACGTCTTTTGGGCATGTTTTCTCAGGTTGCTAAGGTAGCAGCATTGAGTATAGGCGCACGGAGTCTCACGGCGTCTAGGGATCACATGCATATTTTGTTAAACATTTCAGACTTTGAGTTTTACTTTTAAGTTGTAATAATACATTTTGCTTCCGCTGTGTTAGAACGGTTTTGAAACTCAATAGTAGTTTACGTTGTTTTCTTATCATATAGATGTCGTTTATTGTGACCGTTGACTTGGATCCTGGTGTGTCACGCGCCTCGCGGTAAAAACCCGCATGTGGAAATTTGAGGGTGTGACAAAAAGCAACTTACCGGGCCGAAATTGTTCAAGAGACGACGGACAAGGTCTTCTTGATAAAAGAACGTATCAAAGCGCCCGTGACCGGCAGAAAAGCTACGCTGATATGAGGCGAAAGCCTTTGGAATTTCAAGTCGGAGATAGGGTCCTACTAAAGGTGTCACCTTGGAAAGGTGTCGCGCGCTTTGGGAAGCGCGGAAAGCTGAACCCACGGTATGTTGGACCGTTCGAAATCTTGTCCAGAGTAGGCCCTGTGGCATACAAACTCAAGTTGCCACAAGAGCTTAGTGGAATACATGACACATTTCACGTGTCGAATCTGAAAAAGTGCCTATCCGACGAAACTCTCATCATCCCTGCGGACGAAATCCATATCGACGATAAGTTACACTTCGTCGAAGAACCAATCGAGGTGACTGATTGGAAAGTCCAGAAACTAAGGCGCAGCAAGATCAGACTGGTCAAAGTGCGCTGGAATGCCAAGCGTGGACCGGAGTTCACGTGGGAAAGGCTGGACCGGATGAAGAAAAATATCCCGCCTTATTCGAGAAGACCCATATACCGGAGAATTCAAGTGAATTCCGGGACGGAATTCTCTTAACGGGGGGAGAATGTAACAACCGGCAAAAATGACGTAATTCCGTACTAATTAACTAATACACGATTAACGTAATTAAATGCAATTATGTGTGGATTTATTTATCAAGGCCTTAGAAAGATAGCAATTCCCAAATAGTGCATAGGAATGCAAATGTTTAATGACAAAACATGATAGGATCATGTGCGAGTAGACTTATCCGGTATGGACGCTGGCGATTACCCGGTAAAAATTAAATAAACGAAAAGGATCCCGGATGCCCGGGACATAAAATAAAGGGTAATTTCACAAAATATAATGGGTTTTGGAACTCCAAAGCCATAAGTGAGAACTTTTCATACAAATCTCCCGGTAACGAATAAAGTGCGCGTACCGCACCCGATACGCGTGTAACTTATAATTTCACCCGACAAAAGCCTAAATAACTAATCAACGCTTAAACTGGGCTATGCTTAAGGGTTATTAAAGGTATTTTTAATATCCGGATAACGCGCGGTTAAAACCCGAAAAATACCCGGACGACACCCGAACGAGAAGGAATTAAACATAACAAATAATGGGTAAATATTTAGTGTTGTGGACCCCACCCATACACTCCAAGGGGCCGGCCTAGAACTCATCCCCATATGATTAATCTTCTTTTTATTAATTAACCCACCTATAATTAAGATTAATCATGAGATAAGAATGCATGGATTAGCATTGGGCAAAAACTAACTAATCCCCTTCTCTCTCTCTCTAACTCACGGGCAAACACCCTCATAAGTGATCCCCCAAAGATTTTTCATATGCCATATAATGTCCATTAGATCTTACATAATCTATAAAAGATACAAGTAATCTTTGAGAGATATGGAGAGGATCATATAAGGATACATACATGCATACTTGAACCAACAAAGCAAAAATCTTCTTCTTCTTCTCCCTTATGGCCGTATCATATACCCCCCCCCCCCCACATACATTCTCTTTTCAAGTTTAACACTTCCAAATCACCTCTAAATCCTCATCTTTCAAAACCCCATTGTGTGTTTCAAGAGCTTGGAGCTTAACCACTTGGAAGAACACACTAAACCCCATTCAAATCCAAGGTTTTCGTCTTCCCTAGCCTTGAGCTAGTAGTAAGCTTTTTAACCTTGCTTTGATTATTAATATTCATGTTATGTGTTCTTAGAAGCAAGTTGTACATGAATGGGTAAAATGTGGTTTTGAAACATAAGCTTTAATATATTTTACAAGAGTAAAATGGATGAGTAAAAATATGTAGATGGATCATGGATTTAATGCTAGTAATGTAGTATTTCTAAAAACTATAAAACATACACATACACTTATGAAGGATGATGATTTAAACATGATTTGTGAAAGTAACTTGAATAAGCTAAAAGATAGTTTTGATCATCATAAAATGACCAACTAATGTCTAAAATAAGTTGGAATATGTTAGATGTTCATACATGTAAAAGTTACATATTTAAAGTCTACTCACTTGAATGAGTGAAATTTGGGTATGTTGGATAAAAACACTAAACGCACATGTTAGTAGCATCAATGATGGAATATAAGACTATTAAAAGTGGTATGATGTAAAAATAACCAAACATTAAGAAGATGATTCTTCAAAGTCCACTAATTTGGAAGAAAACTGCTAACTTTGGAAGTTAGGTTGGAAAATGCAACATTTATAAGTTAAGGGACTAATGTTGTAACTTTGAAAGTTGAGGGACTAAAATAAATATTTTAGAAACTTTGGTCCAAAAATGCAATAACAGAAAGTTTGGTGTCAAAAGCATAAGTAATGATTTTTCAAGGATGGTTTTGGTAAACACTAGTAAACTATTTGTGTATTTGTATAAAAAGTGTATTTTTATAAAAATGGAAGTTTATAAAAATATGGACTTGTATTAACATAAGGATTTTATAAAAATAGAGATGTTTATAAAAATGATGAACAAGATTAAACTTGAGAAAACTTATACAAAAATGGATACTTTTATATAAATGGGAATATAAAAGTGACGGAAACATTTTTGGTATATAAGTTAACAAGTTGGATTAAAAATACAAAAGTATATTTTTGAACCTTTCAAGTAATATGTGCCGAAGAATTGGAAATATAAATAATATCTCTATAAGACGCATATTGGGAGAAACTTGGAAAATTTACTATCGGACTTAGATACATAAACTAACTATAGCGGATAAACGGACAAACAAGAGAAAAATGTCATTGCGGCAAGATGAGAAAATATATATTTTAGGAAGTAAAATATATATAACATGGGTGAAGATTATATAACACTTTCCTAAGTGTTAGAGAAAACATTCGTGGAAGAAAACATAACGTAAAGGATTAAAACGTTAAATAACGTATGGACTTGACAAGAAAAATTACACGTTTATATATGTATATATGTGCTCGTCTCGACGAAATTCTAGTATATCTATTTAAATGGGAAAGTAGATATGCGGGAAGGAAAACCGAGACGAGTAGACAAAATATACATATATATATGTGTATACCGACGAGATCCTAGTATATTTATTTGAATGGGAAAATAAATATACGGCATGGTAAGTCGAGTCGGGCGTTAAGAATATACTACCGAACGACAAGACCTTAGCATATTTATTTAAATGGGAAAATGAATATGCGGCAAAGTGAGTCGGGTCGGGTGGTAAGAATACATTATATCGAACGATACGATCTTAAGTATAATTATTTAAATGGGAAAATAATTATACGTGAGGTGAAGTCGAATCGAGGATAATAATATACAAGTTAAAAGGATATTATCAAGAATAATACATAACTTGTAAGAAAAGGGTAAACATCGCCAACGAACCTAGGATACGCGTTTAATTAAACGGGAGTTGGAATAACACGTGGTCGGGGAGTTGGGTGTACAACTTGCCAAGGCACATACACTATAGGTGTAGTGACTTATATGTCTAGGACGTTTGTAGGTGCGAGACCACAAATTTGCTATCTTCCTTTTTGAGCCGAGCACAGTTTCAGGTGAGTCTCACGGCCCCATTTTAAACTATTTTATGTTTTCGGGGGAAAGATATGTTAGGGAAATGTTTGACGGGTTAATTACTTGAGTTGTGATCGCCACTCGGGGTTGAGACCTCTATACTATAATCATTAATTCAGGGAAATGAAACCGAAGGAATATTTGAATAGTACTATTGGTGCCTGACAAGGCCCACCCCTAATCGATAGCGTCGATTATGCATCGGCGTATGCCTGGGGTGCACGTATTCTGAAATCAAGTCGTAGGATACCGAGTAACGACTTGGAGCGGGGCATTATTATTATTTGTCTTGGTTTGGTTATAGGCTCAAGTAGAATTGTACGAACTTGCAACTCCTATAAATTGTCATAACATGGTAATTCCCAAGAGATAAAGTTTTGGAAAACTAAAACCTGTGAACTCACCAATATTTATATATTGACAAAATTTTAAACATATCTTTCAGGTAATTGATTGATAATGTACAACATGGCAAGCTGGGTCAGGGGAATCTCTCAACTGGGCGTCGGGTGTTTTGAAGGGGTTTCATCTTTATTTCCCAAGGATTTGGGATATATTTGAGGAGCCTCCTTGTTTGTATTAAAAACAATTTCGTTTATGTGTGAACATGAAACATGGTTTTTGACGTCTTAATAAATGACCCATTTTCTTAATTACTTATGATTTGCGTTAACCTTGACTTTATACTCTTGAACCGTCGCGCCACATGTTTCCGCCATTGGCGTGGTGTGACACAATGCCTCTTGACTTTCTTGGGAAGATACAACAACCTCTAACATCTTCTTGTCGTTCTTTCTCAGCTGTTCTATCTCCTGTTGTTGCTGGTTAATCACTTTCATCATATCAGCAAGCTTCTGATTAATTGCATCCATCACATCACTAGACACAGTAACCTGAGGTGTAGAAGCCTCAGCAACAGGAGATTTCTTCTTAAACTTATTCAATACACTTTCCAAATTAGCTTTGAAATCTGCAGAAGGATTAACTGTTATATCTGCAGCAGATTTCTTAGATTTCTTCGCTACTGGGATGTCATAGGTGTAGCAGCTTTTGAACTACTAATATCAGGAACTTTCTTTACTACAACTAAAATCTCTATCTCCCTATCTCTCTTCTGTTTAGGATTAGACTTCTTAGCCATTGACTTAAACTTTGGCTTAAGAATCTTTTCACCAGCAACTGGAGATCCAACAAAATCTAAATTCTCCAGTCCAAGTTCTCCTTCTTCAACAACTATTGGACTCTTTTGTTGTTGTTCTGCCATTTTGAAATCCGCAAAACAAAAATATGAAAATTCGTCAAAATCGGATAAAATTTGAAATTTGGTCAAAATTTCTTCCTTCGACCCCAACGTGGGTTCGAATGAAGAAATTTTGTGGTTTGAATGTACGAAATTGGTTCGAATGTGGAAATGTTTTGAAAAACTTGTTCATTCCACCAAAATCCTACCTTCGACCGTTTTCAGCTGCATTCGACCCTATGAATTTGGTCGAATGTACCTGTTCTTGACGAGAAATCATCAAAAACAATTTCAGTCCATTTGAACATTAAATTTTTGTTTGAATACCATCTAATATGACCGATTATCAAATCCAAACAATCAAATTTAATTATCAATCAGTTTTCATTGGTTTTTAATCGAAATCTAGGTTTAATAGGTTTTAAACAATCGATTATGTTGATTAAACAGTTACTAGTCTAGATTTTGGTTTACTCTCCCCCCTAAAACTAATGATAACTGATTTGCCAACATCAATTTCATCAAAACAATCCATTTCCATGGTCAAGTTATGGTTCAAGGGTTCGAAACTGTATATCAATGATTCTGATACAATTATCCAGTGCATACTTGTAAATTTGGTATTAAAATGATCAGTACAAGCTAACGAACACAATGGTATAATCTAGAAATCAAGATGAAAATTCCCTCGCCAAATCAGAATTTTGAATAAGTTTTCAGAATGAAGGTTCGAATGAGAAACTGGTATATATAGGACCCTACCTTTGACCTATATTCGGGTTCGAAGGAGAAGCTTTAGCTTCCTTCAACCCTACTGAAAGGCTCGAATGAAAGATTTTCATGTGAACATTCTCCTTCGACCTTTTTAAGAGGTTCGAATGTAGCTACATTTGTACCTTCGACCCATCGAAGGGGCGAATGAACAAAAGGAAAAACATAAATTTTTACCAAATCTCAAAATCGAATCCCGTTTTAACATTTTCAAACTTTTTCACTTTCAAACATTCATCATTTTGTATTTAAAAGTCACAAAACTCAAATGGTCAGTCAAACTTCAGAAAATCACCATCAATCACCATCGGTTATCAAAAACAAATTAGAAATGTAAGATCTTTTGGATTTTCTGAAATTTTTGTTAAAACACACCTAATTTTTTTTGAGTTTTTGATATTTTTGACAATAAAATGTAAAATGTAGAAATGTAAATACAAAGCAGTAAATGTTTTGTGATTTCCGGTAAGAGGATCATATCAGTTTTTGAGAAATTTAATCACACCGTTGATCTTTAGTGTTTATTGACATTAAAGACAACGTTTGATCCGTCAATTGCTGATATTGTTATCCACATAAGCTTACATGCAGGCTGTTATGCAATGCTTGATACGGCTATGTATATTATAAACTAAATTGTCTGTGGTTCCTATGCACACGACATACTCCCGTATCAAGGAAATTTTGCACAAAGACTCATTGTAGCGCGTGATTATGCTTTCGTTATCTGTAATTTATAAGGTATTAAGGCACAGAGGTGTACAGGTCAGCAACTCAATGCTACAAAGTAACTTGTGCACTCTACCAGGTTGAGGGCTTATATCAATCACGATTTGCATCAATGATCAGATGCGATGCATTAGATAATCTTTGATTATCATCATACATTGAAAGTTCCTCAATTCGGTAACTTTAGGTCTTGGCGCTAAAGCTCTTTTAGAAAGATACCCTGTCTGATCTAGGTGCGTAAAACTTACGACAGAAGATCAAATAGGCTATTCCCAGATAACTAATAACATAACGACCCAAAACCTCCGAATTTTGTATAAAAACCCTATCAAACGAAATTACGGTACTAAGACCATATGCCCATAAGGTGTTCATTCACATATCAATTCGTTTGATATGTATGTATCAGGCATGCAGTAATAGCTCTACGAAGCCTACCAGCACATCACATAGATTCAACACACGCCTTATATAACATTTCAAATCTTTACCATGTGTCTGATCCCCACTGATGTACTATCATTTCCTCTTTTAATCCTGGAAATCATTTTGAGTTTTTCTATTTTTTAGGGCTTTTTGACTTTTTCAATGTTTTTGGTTTTTCTGAAAATCTAAAGACTCCCCCTAAAATGTATAACATATTTTTTGGATTTTTGATTTTTCTGAAAAAAACAGTAAAAACTAAAAATAAAGTGATAAACCGAGATGATGATCAGTCTTGTCTTTCTTTTCCACCATTAGTTTTTAATAAAAATTCGAATCTCGATCTATCAAAAGCTTTGGTAAAAATATCAGCACGTTGGTAATCAGTGTGGATTTTGACCATGTCAATCAACCCTTTAGCATAACAATCACGGATGAAGTGATACTTAATCCGGATATGTTTAGCTTTAGAGTGATTGTTCATGTCTTTCGTGAGTGCTATGGCAGCTTCATTATCACAATAAATTGGGGTTTTAAGATATTGCAAACCGTAATCTCTCATCTGCTGTTGAATCCACAAAACCTGTGAGCAACAACTAGAGGCTGCTACATATTCTGCTTCACAAGTAGATAGAGCGACCGCCGTCTGCTTCTTACACTACCAGGCCACGAGCCTGCTCCCAAAGAATTGTCATCCAGCCGTTGTGGATTTACTGTCTTTGTCACAGCCACCAAAATCTGCATCACTGAAAGCAACAAAGTCAAAATTATCATCATTAGGGTACCATAATCCTCTCGACGGACAACCCTTCAGATATCTAAGGATTCGTTTGACGGCTGTTAGATGACTCTATTTCGGCTTCGATTGGAACCGTGCATAGAGACATGTTGCGAACATAATGTCAGGATGAGATGCAGTAAGATACATCAATGATCCGACAATGGCTCGATAAGTGAATGGATCAATGAGCTCTCCCTTAGCGTCAACTCCAATCCCGTGATTAGGTTGTATTGGGGTATCAATAGGCTTGGAATCTTCCATCTGGAATCGGCTCAAGACTTCAGATACGTATTTCGTCTGATGGATGAAAATGCCCGTTGGCAATTGGTCCACCTGGTGGTTGAACGTAAACCTTATCCCGGTGGATAGGATCTTCAAAACCTGGTGGTTGACCAACGAAAACCTCTTCATTGACCACACCGTACAAAAAGACACCCTTCACATCCATTTGATACACCTTAAATCTCATGTATGAGGAAAACGCTAGAAACATTCGAATAGCTTTTATACGTGCCACAGGTGCATAAACTTCGTTGTAATCGATTCCCTCAGTTTGACTAAAACCTTGAACGACCAATCGAGCTTTGTTTCGTACGATTACGCCTCGATCATCCTTCTTACATTTAAAAACCCATTTTGTACCAATTTTCTTTCTTTCTGGAGGTAAATCTGTAAGTGTCTAGACTCCCAGCTTCTGAAACTGCAACAATTCTTCTGGCATGACTTCAACCCAAGCATCATCCAATAGAGCATCTTTGTATGTACGCGGCTCCATCTGCGAAACATAACAAGCAAAGGACCAGTCATTCTAACAACCAGATTTTGGAATTTTAGCATAAGGGCTAGGGCTTCGAGGTTATCATGTGAAGTTGCACGGCGAAGTTGTCCTCTAGTCATGACACTGCTTCCGGGATCACCAAAACTTGCTCAAGTGGATAAATCTGATTTATCTGAGATTCCGGATAAACAAGAACTTGAACTCCAGTTTGAGTAGTTATATTCTCTACCGTATCCAGATCATTACCCGTATTTGATGATGAAGCAACATCTGGATTAGGGTTGACTGGTGGTTCCTCCGTTGCATGATCTATAATAGCTTCATTGGTGACATCATCATCATCTTCTGATTCTAATGAATTAAGAGTAGTCAAAGCTTCTTGGAACTCTTCCTCTTCATTAGTAGGAACATTGGTATCATTAGAAGCTGTTGGAGGAGTTACGGTGATTGGACGCACCAACGGTGATGTCACTGCGTTTTCACACTCGTAATAAAGTCGTAATACAGCCTCTTCAACCAAGTTATCTAGATTGAATGATTTAAAGAAGTCTTTGTAATCAAACATCCAATCTGGACCGCTTCCCTGTACGTTCTGAGTATATCGTTGAACTTCAACATTAGCCCACTCCTCTACCTGACGAGTTCATTTGTTGAATACCCGTTTGAGTGGGGTTGCATATCCAACAAAGTATCCCAATTCGGCTTTCGGTACAAACTTCTCAGTCAGATTCAACATAGTACAAGGTGCTCCAAATGGTTCTAGATACTCCAAATTCGGCTTTCGTCTATTCAACAGTTCATAAGAAGTTTTGCCAAACTTCTTCACTGTTAATACACGATTCAAGGTATAACAAGTTGCGTAAATGGCTTCATTCCAGAACATTAGTGGAAGATTAGAATCCGCAAGCATTGTTCGTGCCGTTTCGATTAGAGTCCTGTTTTTCCTTTCAGCAACACCGTTCTATTGTGGAGTGTACACAGCACTATATTCATGATGAATTCCTTTGTTTTCAGAAAGTGCATCCATTTGGGAATTCTTGAACTCCATCCCGTTGTCACTACGAATTCTTTTGATCTTCAATCCGTTAACATTTTCCAAACGGGTGAACAAAACTTTCAAATTGTTAAATGTGTCGCTTTTGTGTTGCAAGCACATCACCCATGAAAATCTCGAGTAATCATCAGTAACCACAAGACAGTAAAGTTCTCCAGCATGAATCTTACGCTTGACAGATCCGAAAAGGTCCCTATGCAAACGCTCAAGTGGCATATCTACAGAATTCACTTTCTTCAGTTTGTGGGACTGTTTGTGCTGTTTGCCCTTCTTGCAACACACACATTTGTCATTAAGATGAAAATGTTTTACGTTACCCCTTCTACAAGCCCATTCTTCACCAAATGATTCATTTTTCTGAGGTGAATATGTCCTATCATCCTGTGCCACATAATCGATTCTTTTTCTGTAGCCTTGGATAGAAAACATGTAACTTGGCCCTGGGTTGTCATCGCCTTGCTCATATCAAGAATATACAAATTGTTTACTCTTGGTGCTCTCAGCATAATCCACTCTTTTGGAATGACGAAGCCGGGTTTCAGAATATAGAAAGATTTATCATCAAAGTGTACAGAAAAATACTTGTCACAAATCTGACTGACACTTAACAGATTATAATCAATCTGCTTCACGTAAGATATTCTTTCAAAGCTTACTATCCCATTGCTCACACTTCCTTCCATTGTTATATAACCTCCTTTATTACCCGCAAACGCTACATATCCTCCATTCACATTCTTTATGTCGAATAAAAGGGTTAAATCTCCGGGCATGTGCCCAGAAGCTCCACTGTCGACAATCCAAAGACTGCTAACACGGCCAGCTGGAGCTCCCTACACCAAACAAAGAAATGATTAGATTTTTTGGGGGACCCAAGCTGCTCGGTCTTGGGTCTTTGAACGTTAAGCTTCAAAGAAGCATTTCAACAACTTTAGGTTTAGAATCGATCTTTTTCTGATCGTTCAATCCTTTCTCAACAGTCACTTTAACACTAGTACTTGAAGTAGAAGCACCCGGAGAACCTACTGGTGACCAATGTTGTTCTGAACGTTTAAGTATCGTGATCTGAGACTTTTGAGTCACAGCAGGCTTCTTAGTGTCATTCGCAAAAGATACTTTCTTGGTTACCTTCTCTGATTTTTAACAGATTTAGGTCCAACTTGTGACTTAACAGCAGGTTTAGGAACAACCTTTTGTTTGTCATTAGTCGAGTTCACCACTGATTTCTTTAGGTGTTTCTCCATAGCAATCTTGTTTCGATGATCATAGACAAACTGACAACTATCCCTCTTTTGAAAATATCAACTTTGATTGTAAAAGGGTGGTCTTTGAGGGATAAAGTGTCGCTATGGATATCTATGATTATCGACTGGACTCTGATATGGTTGCTTATGCTTAACTTCGTGCCTTTTGTGTCGCACATACGGGTAGTGAGCAAGTAAATGCCCTCTCTCCCCGCATTTGTAACACACACGGTACTCTTCAAATACATTTTTAGCTCCCGGCTTAGCATATGAAGTGATCGAAAATTGATCATCAACACATCTACGTCTTAAACTCATTGGAGCCGGTCCATTGAGTAAGCCGGCTTGAAAAATGCATTCGCCTTTTCTTTAGGCTTGATGAATTCAGTGACATGAACCTTGGGTTCTTTGGAAGTATCACAATGCAATTTCTTCAAAAGTTCTGGAGGAAAGTCATTGGTCCTTTCATGTTTAGGAAACCAAATTGTACTTTCCTTCCAGATTTTGTCAAATTTTGAATAATTCGCAAATTTTATCGGATACTCCTCGTCAGAGATGATCTTATCGGATCCTTTCATCTGATAGAACACTTTGACGGGTTTGTCAACTGAATCATCTTTTTCAATCTTTTTCACATTGTTAGTAACCGATTGATTCTTTTGATGTGCATTAGCCTGAGGATGAGAAAACTGAGAAGGTGAAACTGGTTCATTAGTGATAATGTGATTTTCCAAAGGAATATCACCACCTTCTTTTGGTTTCTCATCTTCAGTGTCTGAATCATCAGTCACTGGAACCACTCCTTCATCATTAAGTCCGAGTATCGGTCTCACATCAGAATGTGGGTCTCCAATACTTGAAGTATTGGATTCATTGTCTGAAGTGGAGTCTGACCTAACTGAACTCTCCGGTGTTACTGTGTTGAAGTTATGATTCTCAAACAACACTGGAAAAGGAACAGATTTGTAGTTTGCACTACCGGACTGTGATGGTTCACTACTAGAAAAAGGCCTTTCTTGACACGCATTGCGTGTCAAGAAAAGGGTCTGATGACAAGAAAAAAAACGTCAAGGATGGCGGTGTCATAAATTTAAGATGGCATATTTTCGCGTGTCATCTGTTTATGACACACATTTATGACAGCATTTATTGACACACGTTATGACACTTTTTAATAACACACATTTTTATGACAGTTTTTGTTGACACTTTTTCGACACATATTATGACAGAAATTTATGACAGAATTTTATGACGTTCTTTTGCGTGTCAGAATTTATTAATCTAAAAAAAAACATTTCCTGTAAAATTACATATTTACCCTCCTGGATTTATAGTCATTTCATTATATGCAAAATAATTAGCAAACTAATAACAAAAACATCATTTCATTATATAATCCGGCCATATTTATCAAATTACAAACTAATCCGAGACGTTTAACGTTTACAAAAATATTGTATCGACATTACATTGCCTTCAAACAAACAAGTTTGGATCATTTGAAAATAAATGTTACGGCGTAGCCTGATCATTCTTCGCGAAGGGCATCCATGTCTTCATCCCCGTAATGATCCGTTACTCCCCAACCTGAGACAAAAATAAAATTAATACATTAATCGGGCTGGGCTAGGCTAATAATGAACTTATTTATTAAATACCATGGCAAAAACTATATTGTTATAATAAAAATATTGGTCATTAGTATAATGTGACTTATGACCTTTTCATATTAGCAATGTTTTTTTAGTGTACCCATTCTGTTAGGAGAAACTTATAACCTAAACCGACCCATTTACCATAAATGGGTCTAAATGCAGATTTTTATGTAAGGTTTAATGGATGTAACAAAAACTAACTGAATATTAAAGAGAAGGGTTAAGGACATTGTAATGGACCCGTGACAACACCAATTGACCCGGTCAAAGTAAGATTCTCCGAGACTATAGTGCCAGCTGCCATGGCCATATAGTATCCTCCACTAGCTGCCACATCAACCATTGATGCAACTACAGGCTTAATTTTAGTCAATAGTCTAATTTCCCTCCACATCCTACACAAGAACAAATTTAAACATAATGAGAGCTCAAATAGTTCTGTAACATTTTCTCTTGGTTAGTCTTTCTTTTTCAACTTCATTCCTGCTTTTATACTAAGAATAAGAATGTAGACTTTATCATAATGAAGAATAAGAATGTAGACTTTATCATAATGTGGAAGAATGTGTATAAGGTTTTAATAAGTTATTTTTTTTATTTATTTCCTTCTAAATCTAGTGAAAATATATAAGCACTTACAAGTCAGAAGCAAGAGCATCACCACCAGGGCTATCAATTCTGATGATCACAGCCTTATAATATTTAGCAGTAACAACTTGAAAAACTAAACAAATCATTTCACTTCCTTCAAATCAAAAAACTAAACCATTTAGCTATTAAAGACTGTATTTATCTTATTCAAGACAATAAAATTATCATTTTTAACTAACTAAATAATTTTCCTCATCATCACCAAACATCATCTGGGAAACAAAAATAAAAAATTCCTCATTCCTCCACGAAAAAATATTGCAGAAAATAACAAATTAATTAAAAAATGACTTGCAATGAAATAGTGCAAGCTCCATCATGCTATATCACTATTTAAAACAAAAAGAAACCTTCAATTGAATTTGATTTTCTTATTTTACCATGGTATTTAGAAATGAATGATCCCTTGCTCAAAATCCTTTATGTTCAACAACAATAATATCCAAACAGGACTTATAGAATTTGAGAAAATCGCAAATCATGTCATGAAATAAAATAAACACATGATTAGTTTTCAAGAAAATGTTAAAAAATCTGCAATCCGATTTTAAGAAAATGTTAATTTTCTTTGATGATTATGTTCAAACTTGTTGCCCCAAAAACAACTATCTACAAAGTACTTCGACATGTCATCAAACGGACTTTAACTTCAAAACCCAAATGTAGTAGTAACTAAACCGAACTAAGCTAGATTTAGAGGTAAAAAAGGGGAATGGTTAATCAAGTAACATACCAGAATCCTAGCCGCTAATAAACGAATTTGAAGCGCCGAAGACCTCTATCCGAAACCCTTGTCTTCGCCGCTGCTGCACAGCCATGGCGGTGACTCTTCCTCTCCTACTGGACCTCCTTATATTCTTCTCTCTCCTGCTGCCGGTTCTCATTTCCTGGTCGCAGAACCACCTGGTACCACACCTTGACAAAACCCCCAATTTTGTTCTCAACATTGATGTAACCTGAGAAGGTTACAAATACCAACAACATATCTGAAAATTGGTATATTTATCAGAAAAACAAGGGTGAGGTCTATAGTGTACTACTGCATTAGAGCTATCTTGTAGTAAATGAGTGTGCAAATCATAGGCATCGATAATCAAGTTTTTCTTAGCATTTTGAACTCAAAGCTATAAATGACATTATGACAACAATTAGGAACTGGGTTTGTGAAGAATGTGTATACCTCAACATCATATTTTATATCTGTTATCCATCCATCTTTCAACTTCTTTATTTGATAAACTCCTTTGTTAATAAAACGCTCGATTTCTTCTTGTTTCTTTCCTATAAAAGAATGTTCAAATTGTTTTTGACTTTGATATATATCAAGTAATGTAGTAATCGCCTCACCCTTCAATCGTTTGATTAAGAACGAGCAGGTTTTGAGAGAGGGGTTTGGTTAGGGTTTGATGAGAGAGAGAGAGGGGTTTGATTTGAGAGATGGAAGAGTTATGGAAAAGCGCGCCGAGAGTTAAATGTTTTGAGAATTTAGGTGACAGAAAACCATGACACGCGATTTCAAAACCGTCATGTTTTTTTATTTTATGACAGAAAATTATTGACACGCATAAAAAAACGTCAAGAAATTATCATTTTTTTTCAAAGATGACATTTATTTTATGACATGCACTTTTGCATGTCATTAAATATGGCATGTCATAAAAAAAGTGTCAAGGAAAGCCTTTTTTCTAGTAGTGGTTCTTCAATGATATGGTCAACAACATAAGCAATGTGCTTATAACTTTCTAACTTCTTATTGACCTTCTCAGCAAAACACTTGACAGTTGCCATTTCCAATTTAGTGTTTTCAAGTTCATTTATGTAATTGTTAATTTCAAGTTGTTTTAAAGCAAGGGTTTTCTTTAGTTCAAAAATGTCCTTTTTATACCCTTCAAGTGTTTTGTTGAACTTATATGAATCCTTACGATGAGATTGAATGTTGATTCTAGCACTCTCAAGGTTAACCCTGAGTTGCTTGTTTTCCTCAGTCAATCTATTGCAAGTACCACAATACTTATCACTATTCATGTCCGATGTAGATTCAGAACATACCGATTTTGGTGCATCAGTCATAGCCATCAAAGCGAAATGAGCCTCCTTTCCTGCAAAGAACATCGAGTAGTCAATCTTAGTGAAGGCATCATCCACAATACATGATTTCCTGGTCATCAAGAAATATGCTTCGGCTAACAGCTGATCAATATCATCATCCAAAGAATTTGCACTTGCTTCCGAATCAGCTTCACTCTCAGAGTCGGAATAAACAGATTCAGCTTCATCAGGATCTTCAGTGACAGAATCAATAATAGTTCCTGAAACCTTCTTATCAGTAAGCTCTTCGATCTTCTCAGCAACAGAAACCTGAGTATCTTTGACTATCTCCTCAATCACCACCTCATAAACCTTTTTAGACTCCAAAACTTCTTCAACTATTACCGGCTCCTCAATATCCACCTTATTAGCATAACAAGCTACATTCCCAGTAGTAATCTCCTCAACTCCCAATTGCATTCCCGTCCAGTCATAACCCTCATCCTTCTGTATCACCAAAGCCTGATTTTGGGTTTCGGTTTGTATTTGGCTATTTGGTGTGGAAATAGGAATAATGGTTCTGGTCGGGTTATTTGGAGTTTGAGTTTGAGTTTGGTTGGGTGTAGTTATTTGTCTAGTATTGGTGTTTTGTGAGGTGTTTTGTCGGTTTTGGAAATTGTTTTGTTGTGGATAGGTGTTGTTGTTTTGGCTAATGGTAAGTTACCTGATTCTGTGATTGGCAGTTTTGATAATTCGAGTTAAAAGGGTTCCTGTTACCTTGCTGCATCTGTTGTGCGCATTCTCTCTTGAAATGACCTCTACCACCACAATTGAAGCATGTGACTTTGGCTTTGTTGAAGCTGTATGTCGTATTCGGTGAGGTTGCCAAATTTGTTCTACCGGTTTTCTCAATAAACTCTGTCGCCCTTCTCATCACACTGGCGAATGCCCATTGAATGTCAATCAGTTCCATTTCCTCCTTATCAAGTTGGGCATAATCTTCATTAGTCTGATTATTATTCCCAAGCTGACTCGCCACCAGTCCATTATACGATGCAACCATTGCAGAAACCAAAGCAATGTGCTGCTGAGCAACTTCAACTGTGACATTATTCATGTTAGAAGTTTCTAACATGACTGGAATTTGGCTTGAAAAAGCTTGTGAAGTGTTAGGAACATAAGATTGTTGTTGAGGTGTATTGGATTAATAACATGCTGTAGACATTTGAGGTTATGGTGGAATGTAAGAATTTGAGGTGTAGTTTGGTGGATAAGTTGGTGTTTGTGCAAGGTAGTTAATTGGTTGTCTTGGAGGTTCAATGACACTCGAAACACAAGCTATATGTGGCGCAACATTACCTGCCACACTTGAACTGGACACAGAAGTAGATGAAGAGGCATGATACAATTCCGGATTTTGTGGGAATTGTGATCGTCTAGCTTTCCTCTTCTCCTCCAATTCCTTGTTTTCTAACTTTTGGATTAACTCATTAATTGTCTAGTATTGATAAGCATCCTTCTCTTCAATACTTCAATGTGTCGATTCCAATATGGTGGTAAGGAATCAGCAAACTTATCAACCAACTCGGACATAGGAATCTTAATGTCATAATTCAACAATTTAGTCAAAAGATGGCAATATCTCAGGATAAATTCCTTCAAAGTCTCATTCCCAACGTAACTAAAGTTCTCAAATTCCTTCTTTAGTTCTTCCATCTTCAATCTCCTCGTCTTGTCATTCCCATCGTGCTTGTTCTTCAACATATCCAAAAGCTTCTTAGAAGTGGTACATGATCCAAACTGATGAAGTAGATAAGTAGTCAAAGCTTGAGATAGTTGCGAGAAAGACTTCATCTCGATAGAAAATTTCTTCTTTTCATCTTCAGATAAACCATCAAGTGGAATCGGTTCACCTGAATTCTCCAAACATGGAGCAACATACCCTTTTGCTATCATCTGCCACGCCTCAGTTCCTTCCAATCCCATTCCTTCAAGATGTATCTTGAACTTCTTTTTCCACTGATTAAACTCTGCCATGTCCATAAGCTTTGGAGGGTAATTTCCACTACCTGAAGACAAATCATTTGTTAGAGTAGAAATAGCATTAGTAGTTTGAGAGTGTACCACTGCTGCTGCAACGCCTCAATAATCTGTCGTCGGCTGCTGTGAAGGTTGAGTAACAGTGGTACCGAACTACTCAACGCAAGATAATTGATCGGCTGAGATGACTGAGTGTTCATATTTTGAGAAGCTACATCCCATAGATTCATCGGAACATGCTGTTGTGGTGTTGTTGCTGGTCTTAGTGTCATCGGAAATCCCCAAATGTTGTCCATAATGTGCAAAATGTAAACACTTAGAAAAATTTCCTAAAACAGTGTAGGTTCGACCTCTGAATAGTGAATGTGGGTTCGAAGGTAGGAAAACCTAGGTTCGACCCTCTAAGTCAAACTCGAATGTGAAAATGAAACTCACTAGACTCACGTTCGACCGCAATAAATCTTCTTTCGACCTCCCGGTTGGTCGAAGGAACAACAATAGGTCGAATGTACAAACAACACACAAACAAAGTCTTGGTTCGACCTAAAAATCCCAGATTCGACCTAAAATGACCTAGGTTCGACCAAAAACTCACACGTTTGACCTAACTCTCTCTGGTTTGACCTGACCCATTTGAAAAAACAGTTATTCTTTGAAAATCAGATAATTTGATCCAAATTTTCCAAAAGTTTATAGATTTTGATGATCTTTATCAGGTTTTGCTCGGAATTGAATGTAGATCAACTTTAACAGGTGAAACTTTTAATTTTATCCATGAAATCTTATCCATATCAATCAATTTCCTATTAAACTCAATGTTTTATCAAAACAGAAAATATATGGACAATTTTGGATTAAATTCAGTTTAAAACATATCAAAATTGTAGTTGTATGATCTTGTAGGCTCTGATACCACTTTGTAGGAGGAACGATTTTGTCAAAAACGTTTAGGTGATCATACAAGTCTAACAAATCCAGCCGCGAAAACCCTAGATTGTTTACAATATGATATGAATAAAATCAAACACACAAAAGTACCTTTTCAATATCCATTCTCATTAATAACTTGATTAAAAGTGTTTACAATTGAGTTTACAAGTTGATAAATCAAGATCAGGAAGAACACAACCTAGAGAGAGATTCTAGACTGGACACAAGACTCAAAATGACAAAAGTTATAAAGTTATCAAAATGTCAAGCTTATATACTAGTCTACATTCGACCTCTCGATGAGGTCGAATGAACACCTTCGACCTGCAAGGAAGCTCGAATCAGTCTTCTTACTTGAATCTCTACCTTCGACCACACTATATCTTCCTTCGACCATTTATAATCACCTTTGACCTCTCGAAATCACACAAAACACTTTATTTATCCAATCCAAAGCATTAGTCGCAAATATGCATCTACAGTTTGCGAATTCTATAGGTTAGGACTAATCTAGTATAAGGCATGTTTAGGGAGGGTTGTTTTTGGTAGCTAATCAAGCTTAGACATTTGTGAATTCTATAGGTTAGGACTAATCTAGTATAAGGCATGTTTAGGGGTGGTCGATTGGTGCACATGGGCTACTAGTTTAGGGAAAGTTGACTTGAGAAAGAGGTGTGTCATAGTTTGTTTTTGGTGTGATTTAAGGTAATAGTTGACAACTAAGGGTGAGGGTGTTGTTGGTGCTTTTCGGCCGATGCATAAGACAAAGATTTTATCTCCCTTTGAATGGTGATAGGTCATGGATTACTCTAGTGTTTGATTGGTGTAGCAAGTTCCAAGAAGGTCTCAACATGTGAGTTAGTGTTATATTGAATGTGACATGAGAGGGATTATGTGTGTGTGGCTGCCGAACATAGAGCAAGGGTAGGTGATTTCTTGTTCTAGGTGATGTTCTTGTAAGATATTGCCATAGGTTAGGTGTTAGAGCCTAATTAGAGTAATGTGTGAATGAGATAATGTTGACAAATGAATGCTTCCTAGTCCTACCTTTGGCCGATTGTGGGCTTGCAAAAGAGGAAAGCATGGCTTAGTCAAGTAACTCTAATCTCTTACTTGTTTGTTTCCTCATTTGGTGTAAGTTAGGATAGCTAGGGATGAGGTGTGGTAAGGTTAGTTTATCTAGTTATCTCATGATATTAATCATACATGAGGGTATGCATATATTTATGTCATGCGTGTGTGTATATATACATACGGTTATGTTTTGTATAGTTCATGATGAATATATCAAATCTTATCATATGTTGGGAGTAAACTGGCCTTAACATAAGTTAGTAGTGTTGTAATTGCTCATGGTGTCTATTAGATAGTCTCTAGTACGCCTTGGATATAGGAATATCATCTGGTTTCACAAGGGTGAGAGTTAGTTATGTTCCATGCCTCTTAATGACGACATTAACATGTATTTGGTTTCCTATGTGTCATGGGTTTGTTAAGTGATATCCCATGGTGATCTTTGTCTTCACAAACGTGTGTTAGAGGTGCATTATCGTGTGTTAGAGAGCAACAACCTCTTGTAATGCTTGTTTGATGGCATGTTCGGATGTTGTATGACTAAACAAGTGTTTCATGTTGAGTTCTCTGATTAACTCTTTGCTTCACTAGACTGGGGAAAGGGTATAGTGTATGCAAATTGTCTTAATATGCACATATGATGACGTAAGGAATAAAACATGTATGTATGTTGACCTATTACGTCGATTGTTGTCACATCATGTCTTTATATTTTTTACATAATATGTTGTGATACCCGGCAAACTCAGGATAGTAACTTTTGAGAAACTGGTAAGTCTACCTTAGTGAGTCATGTTTACATAATACTTAATTGGGCCAGTTGAGTCGTTACGATGGTTCGGGGAATCATCGGGAGTAGTTACAATGACCCGGGGGATCATTGGGAGTCGGTCCATAACAATGTGTACAAGGGTAGGTGATTTGTAGAATCACAGGATTTAATGCACACACGCAAGTCTTGAGTCCCGGGAATTGGTGAATGAATGTGAACGTCTTAGTTATCATGCATTATGTGTTTATAATCATTGTATGACTTGTCGGTATGTGAATACGTGCTTACATATTTTAAAATAGTGTTTAACGCGCCGAAACCCACACACACCTACAAGGGGCGATTAGGATTCCTAATCACCTCCTGCAGGGGTGAGTAGGAGGCTACTCGCCTCTAACAAGGGTGAGTAGAAATCCTACTCGCCTGTAACAGCAGGGGCGACTAGGAACGCATATAAATACCACCCTTGACTTATGAAACATCATTTGTGAAACCCTAACTCGTCCCAAACCTCTCCCACACCATACCATTTTCAAGCTCTACACACTCCCTTTAGCATAATCTAAGGTGTGTTATCCATCCTAAGCTTTTATCATGTTGTTATTTTGATCCCTAAAGGTCCAGACCTGGTTTTGTAAAGTTTGTGTCTTTGAAAAACCGTTTTAAAACAACTCTAATCCCTTATATGAGTTATATGTGAAGTATACATGCAAAGAACGGATTTTATGATTAAAACATGGGGATTCTTATGTGTTTGATGTTCTACTTATATGGATAAGTTGTTAGGATGTTTGTCTAGAAGTTTGAAGGTTGTTTGATGTGTTTTGATGATAATATGCGTTTTGACCCGTTTGAGTGATTTAGGAGGATTTAGGATGTTATGATATGATTTGAGGAGTGTATGATGTTAGGGTTTGTACTAGGATGATGTAGTAACAATAGGATAATGATTTGCAACGTTGTTATGTGATGAAATCCGAATATTTGCCATTTAGGGTATGTTGTGCATGCTTGACATGATGATTTCTTAATATTATTCCGTTTTGGGAAATACTTGCAATTAGGGTGATAGACTGATGATAAATTGGGGTTTTTCATTTAGAATATGTTGTTTGATGATTTTGGATTGATGTTGGGTGTTTTTACATGTTTCGGATCAGATTTGGAGGATCAAACGCGTTAAAAGTAGCTCCTGGACTGCAGGAGGCGAGTAGGATTCCTACTTGCCTGATATTAGGGGCGAGTAGAACCCTACTCACCTGTATCAGGGGTGAGTAGAAATCCTAATGGCCTGTTTGATTTCCTAATTGCCTGTTTGATTCCTAATCGTGTGTTTTGATGTCTAATCGTGTGTTTTGCTTCTGTAAGTGTATTTTAAGATCCCGGAACATGGTTTGACACATAGGAACATATTGGGAACCCTGTGACATGTCTAGACATCTGATAACACGTGTTTGGACTCGTATATGCAATATGTGAATTGTATGCTAGACTTGGTGAACTATTGTGCGTGTTAAGTGCATAGTTGCATAGGAATGCTTGATTTCTTGTATTTGACTAACATGTGATATGTCGGGTCACCAATAGGATGTCAGGTCTTGTCTTGTCTTGTCCGGTCGGGTTAACGTTCAAACGTGTTTTCAAATGTAAAATGGTTATGGTCTGGACATTCATGGACTAGTTAACCTACGATTTATTAGTCTGGGTACTCACACACATCTTATGATAGGTCGCCAATACTATTTACTGTCATTTGCATTGTTTGTTGTTTATTGAAGAAGAACGCAACCTAAGGTGAGTTCACGGCCCCACTTTTACTAGTTTTGTTTTCGGGGGAGGAACATGCTTATACATTTTGGATTCACACAATCATGTTATACTATGGTTTTCATTATGTTACTATACGACTCATCTAAATCCCAAGAAAACCACTAATACGGGTATGCAGCGGGGAAATGTGGATAGACCTATTGGGCCTGACAAACCCCACCCGGGTCGACTGGGTCGGACGGGTGCATATTGTCTCGATCACACAGGGCCTACCGGAGATGACGGTACTATGGAAAATCACAGTCAGCAAAGGTTTCAATCGTAATAGTAATATACTTAACGCCTAGCTAGCGTTCACACAACATAGTAGTAACAGAAAGGGTTTTTAAAGACTGATAAAACGTATTGTATAAAACTTGTGAACTCACCAGCATTATATGTTGACATTTTTGGCATGTTTTCTCAAGTTGCTAAGGTAGCAGCACATGGACTAGGCACACGGGTATTGCATGGAGTCTAGGATCTTCTAGGTGCATGTTTTTGAATTAATATTACAGACTATGTTTATCATGTTTTGGGGTTGTAAACACGTTAAGGCTTCTACTACTGTTTTTACGTTGTCAAAAACTTGGTGTTTTGGTCTACATATATTTCATTTAGTTGTCGTTTATTGTGACCGTTGACTTAGATCCTGGCGTGTCACGCGCATCGCAGTAAAACCCCGCACGTGGAATTTGAGGGTGTGACACATGCGACTGTTCTTGCTAACAAATCATTTTAGGTAGATACTTTTGTGACTATTTCCTTGTTAATTCAGTCGCAAAGTTTACGATAGGTTTTCGTTGGTCACGGATATTGATGGAGTGTAAGATCTGCAAATTTCTAGTCCAATTTGAACATTAACGAAGAAGAGGGACTAGTGTTAATCAAGCAAAATTTTAAGTCCATGGTTCAAAGTGAAAATATGGGATCTTGTTCCAAACCATGATATCTAAAAATGTGATGTAACGAATAAGTAATAATTGGTGACAAATACCCTAAATCATATTCATCTCCGCACAGTTAAACCTTAAATCATCTCTACTTAAGTCGTACGCAATCTCCTATTAAACTGTGAAGAGTTTAATTTTGAACGAAACAGCTTCAGCAACAATTCGTGCCATCAATTGAGCTTCAGTTTCGAATTTACCATTTTTAGTTGCAGCTAATAAGTATGTTGTTCGATCCTTCGATTTTGTTCTACTTTTCATCAAGTGAATGATGGTGTTATCTATCGCGTTCCTCGTTTGATCCACAATGTTATTGTTTTGGTAAAAAAATTACTGATGTGAGGTAATGTGCTTTTCGGGATACTGAAATTACAACGATAAATTAAGTGCAAAAAAAGTAAAAATTACGTAAGGATCTACGAGGAAATCTCTCAATCCTTGAGGATCTCCGGTATAAAACCTCAGGAGGTGACAATCGTCACACTGCCTAGTAACTTTGATTAATGAGAATGAAACATATACAGTGAGGAGCTAGTGATCAAGAGCTAAGTGTTACAAGTAGATTGCGAGAGTGTTTTGTGAATTCCTAACTTCAATCATGAGAATCCGGTTAAAAACCGAATCCATGGATTGATTAAGCGAAAACAACTCGGTTTCAGATGGAAGATATGAGACGAGACAGAAATCGATGAAAACAATGTCATCATAGATTTGTATTACATCATAAACGGTTACAGACACTGTCATCAGTAGGATAAACATCTATCTCGGGGCCGGGGGAGGTCGGGCATGACCTCCCCCTTGAGAGCATTCAAAGCACAAACTCAAAATCTTAAATGAAAACCAACACATGAGATTGCTATTTATAGTCCAAACATATAAGCCACGTTCGCCCCTATGAGGAGGTCGAACCTGTAGGTTCGCCCCTTGAAGGAGGTCGAACCAAGACTATATGTTTTGGTCTATATTAACAAACGCATCAGATCCATAAAATGCCCTTATGAATCACCACAATCTCATGTAATACAATACAAGACTCAACCCTAGTCTATTCGACATTGACGTCCACAGAAAGTGCATCAACAAATCATTGAGCTTTGTTATAATAAAACTAAGTTAAAAAAACTAACCTATTACTTGGCTTTTTACCGAGTCTTCATAGCTAGTCGTTAACCTTCAATCAACGCGCCTTCATGCTTCAGTCAATAATTAATTTCACATTTATTTCACAAGATGTTGAAATGTTGATCACATATTCTCAATTTATAACCAAAAGAGTGTAAGTAGTTTGCATTTGTTTTGATTAGTACTTTGACATTTTGCATCAGTGATTGTTTCAGGTTTTGGAACTAATTTCTGACAAGAATGAAGGTCTTATTTCTGACATGATGATTGGATGTGATGATGTGGACAAATAGTTGCTGAATGGACATGATGGTTTAAATATGTGGGCTAAGTTCATAAGAGTCTTAAGTATGGCAGCCCATTTGTGAGAATATAAATAAAGCCCACTCAGTTAAGATAGTTTGTGTGTTTGTTGTTAACGGCTGAGATTGCATCACTTGGAATCAATGGTTCAGATTGATCTTCACACGGATCCCGAGGAGTACTCGTCCGGCTGAGATATAAATACGTTTCATATATATATATATATATATATATATATATATATATATATATATATATATCTTTCTCAGTTCTTGTTTTCCAGATTATTCGATCACTTTTCTCTCATTATTGTACTTCATCTCTCTCAGTGTTCATCTAGTTAGGATTTCTTTGATCTATGAACGTCTTGTTCCTGATCTTATTTTTGTTGATCCTTTATTAGTTGTAGATGTTGGTGATCTGTATCGTCAAAGAGGGTTGAGGTAGATAGTTGTGATATTTGTATTGTTCTTGTTTGATTCTTGGGTGTAAAACTTTTGGTTTGGGATTAATAAAGTTAAGTAGTTTTGATATCATGTTTTTGACACAAGACGTTCTCATAAGACATTTAAAGGAGTAGTACACATAAATTTGACCAATTTGTAGTGACGTATTAAAGGACTTTATGCTAACTTTGTGAAATGGAATGAGGCTTAGAAACATTCTGGTGACGAGGATCACGTCTTGTTTTATAGGTAACTTGATTCGAGTTTCTTTTTAAGTCTTCATATTAAGACCCTTATGGTAGACACTTAATCTCATTCTTAGTTAGAAACTAGCAATCTTGCATGCATGAGTCAAGATCATTGCTTGTAGAGTAGTCATGATATTAAGATCCTTGTAGAAATCATTCCGCTGTTGCTTTGGATCCCCATGTTTATTAAATTATATCCTTAGCAGTGGGTATTTTGGGATGGAAATACTTGATATTGTTGTAATAACTATGGTTTTGCATCATTTACCAGGTAACTTGCAACTTGCTAGTTGTAGCTGAGGATGTTCTTGGACTAAGTCATTGATTGTCTACAAGCACAACCCTTAATTCTCATTCAAGTATAAGCATGATATTGCAGCACAGTACTATTGAGAGTTGAGTTGAGTTTGGTCAAAGTGAATTATAACTTGTTATCTTTTTTTGGTCAAATATAAGTGAAGCATGACTTTTGTTGTTTTGTAGAATAAAAAAGTTAGACATTTATATTTACAATGGAATGTCTCTTTTATATAATTGGTTGTTCATTTTTTAATTTTTTAGCGTTTAATTAGTTGATTTGGTAACGGACATATATATATATATATATATATATATATATATATTGAAGATACAATATATTTAAACATTATAAATTATTTGGAATCGTTGTATTTGGTATGACATCATTATATTTGATATTTAATGGTAACTTAAAAATATAAAAATTAAGTCTTTTAAAACGGTTGTTAAACAAACTCTCCTCTTTACAACGGTATCAAACCGTTGTAATATCCTTTTACAACAATGGTATTCTCATTTACAAGCGTCATAATAAGTGAATTCATATAAAAAATCTTGTCCTTTTACAACGGTCATCAAAATCATTTTATAACGTTCATATGCTTTTTAAAACGAAACAAATAATACGGTTCTACAACCGTTTTATAAGACAAATTAACCGTTGTAAAAGCTCTTTTTTTAATCATAATGGTTATATAGACTTTTCACACTATATATATGAAAAATGCAATATGTACAAAAACTTCACCCTAAAAAAGAACATTTTACCTCCAATAATATATAAAAGTGCATGAGGATTTTCTGTTTCTTTCTAAGTTACTTTTCTCTCCTTGTTTAGTCAAATGTTACGGTCGTATAAGTAAATGAATTATAGAAACACATCTGGGCGTACAAGTTTTTTTCAATTTTAAGATTGAGTCCAAATTGTTTGGTCAAAGACAAGACCCTGACATATATTGTTTTGTCCACATGATGGAATAAAAAAGTCTAATGGGCAGTTGTAAAGATTTTTCATAAGATAATTCGTAATGGGGTGATGTAGCTTGTCGGGGGACGCGACCACCACCCAAAGCGTCTGGAACACCTTCCTCCCGCGCTATGAGGGCTTGATGGGATGGGACTTGATGGATATAGTGCTTGGTTTGAGAAGAAAAAATTCATTTCAAATTATAAAAATACAAAAAACTAACCGTTAAAGAAAAAAAATTAAAACAAAAAATTAAAAATTAAAAATCAGATATTATACAAACATAAATAAAAATATTACATAAATCTAAATTATATATTACACCCTCATAAACCTAATTAATACATTACTTAAACATAAACCTAAAATTCAAACATTACTTAAACATACATTAAAATATTAAGCATACCAACTAATTGTTGATACACATTATGCGACTAGTGCTATTGGATTGCACATTCTTTATGTTTTGCTGAATTCGGGAGGTCGAAGGTGGAATATAATCTGGTCGAAGGGAGAAATTTTGGTCGAAGGAAAGTTTTTGTAGTAGACTGTGTTGATTCGCCCATATGTTTGGTCGAACCTGCACATTCGCCCCTTCATAAGGTCGAATGTGCAGGTCTATATAAGGGCTGAATTGATTTTAAAGTTAAGTAGTTGTCATTTTGTTTCCCTCCTTCGAGTGTGTTTTCTCCCTAGAGTTTTGTTGAGTCTAAAATTAGTTTATATCATTGTAAACACTGTTTTGTAAGATTAATCAAGCTTGTTTATGAATGAAATGGAAAGTTTTAATGTGATTTGTGTGTTTTGCTGATCTTATTATCATTTCGTAATTGGTTCAGGGATTCCGCACCTGAATTGATATACTTGTTTGATCAACGTCTTTGTTTTTGACAATTCGATCCTCATACAAAGTGGTATCAGAGCCATAAGGATCAAACTACTACGAATTGATAATATTTGAGCTGATTTGGATTCAATTTTGGTCAAAATTTTTCTGTTTTCAAAGAACAATTGATTTTGATGAACATTGATTGATTCGGACTAGTTTTCATGGATAAAATCTAAAATTCTCTTCACTAAACTTGTTCCAAATCAATTCCGAAGCAAAATCTGCAAAACATCATCAAATTTCATCAACTTTTGAAAAATTTGGATCAAAATAACTGATTTTCAAAGAATAACCGATTTCAAAATGCAAGGGTCGAACCTAGGGAGAAACGATCGAGAGTGTGTGTTTTAGGTCGAATCAGGATATTTTAGGTCGAACGTGGATTTTATTTCGGTCGAGCCTAGAAGTTTTTAGGTGTTGTTGTACATTCGACCAGTTGGTGTACATTCGACCTATCGCGAGGTCGAAAATGGTTTACTTTGGTCGAAAGTGAGATAGTTTGTTATATTCTACCTTCGAGTCTTCAGAAAGGGTCGAACCTGGACATAATTCCACCTTCGAACTCACGATCATTTGTAAAATGTTGAAAGTAGATTCTGTTTGAAAATTTTTCTAATCGTTTCGTGTTTCATACTTTGTAGACGATATGTGGAACTTTCCGACAACACCAAGGCCTAATACTACACCACAACAGCAAGTGACAATGGATCCTTGGTCTGTAGCTGCTCAAAAGACGACTAGTCAATCATCTCAACCGATCAACTACTTAGCAATGACTAGTTCGATGCCACAACAAGTTGCACAACCACCACAACAACCCATGACTGATTATTGGGGAGTTGCAGTAGCCGCGGTACACTCTCAAACTACCAATGCTATTTCTACGCTAATTCATGATTTATCTTCAAGTCGTGGGAGTCGTCCACCAAAGCTAATGGAGATGGTGGAGAAGACCAAGTTCAAGATTCATTTGGAGGGAATGGGAATGGAAGGCACTAAGGCTTGGCAAATGATAGCTAAGGGATATGTAGCACCAGTTTTGGAGAACACTGGTGAACCAATTCCATTGGAAAGCTTAGCTGAGGATGAGAAGAAAAAGTTTGCGGTGGAGAAAAAGGAGTTCTCACAACTATCTCAGGCAATTAACACTGATCTTCTACATCAGTTCGGGTCTTGCACAACTTCAAAGCAGCTGTGGGATATGTTGAAGAATCGTCATGATGGGAATGAGAAAACAAGGAAGTTAAGAATGGAGGAGTTAAGAAAAGAGTTTGAGAATTTCAGTTACATGGGAAATGAGACGTTGAAGGAGTTGATTCCTAGGTATTGCCATTTGTTGACTGAGTTGTCCAGTTATGAGATCAAATACCTATGTCTGAGTTGGTGAATAAGTTCGCTGATGCATTACCACCATACTGGAATCAACACATTGAGGTCCTAAAGGAGAAAGATGCATATCAGTATTGGACCATCAATGAATTCATTCAGAAATTGGAGAAAAAAGAGATTGAAGAAAAGAGGAAAGCAAAAAGAGCACAAGTTCCTCAGAACCCAGAATTATACCATGGTAGTACATCTTCTTCTCTGACTAGTTCAAGTTCTAGTAGTTCTGTTGCTCCACACATTGCTTGTGTTTCAAGCGTTATTGAACCAACCAAAACCCCAATCAACTATCTAGCTCAAACTTCATCTTACATACCACCATCATATCCTACTACTTACATCCCACCGTTTTCACCAATGCAACAAGTTGCATGCTATTCAGCTAGCTTGAACCAATCACAACAACAACCTTACATTCCTCAAATGAACCCAAGTCAACCAAGTCAAAGCCTAATTGTGTTGGAGACATCTAATTTGAACAATGTCACTGTTGAAGTTGCTCAGCAACATGTAGCTATGGTATATGCTATGGTTGTTTCATATAATGGTTTGGTAGCTAGTCAAATTGGTAACAAAAACCTAAAGTGAAGACTATGCTCAAATTGATAAGGAGGAGATGGAGCTCATTGATATTTAGTGGGCATTTGCTAGTGTCATGAGACGAGCAACTGAGTTCATTGAGAAGACCAGTAGAACTGATCTTTCTACTTCTCTCAACACCACATATGGCTTCAACAAAGCCAAAGTCACATGTTTTAACTGTGGTGGGAAAGGTCATTTCAAGAGAGAGTGCACACAGCCAGCTCAACAGGGAAACAGGAATCCTTTCAACACTAATTACCAGAACCGTCAATCTCAGAATCAGGTATCTTATCAAAGCCAAAACAACAACTATCAATCACAAAATAATTACCAAAACCGACAAAACGCCTCACCAAAAATTTTTGTTAGACAAACCACTACACCAAACAAGAACCAAAATCAAACATCACATAATCCAACCAGAACAATCATTCCAATTTCCACACCAAATAGCCAAACCCAACCAGATAATCAGAACCAGGATTTGGTAATTCAGAAGGATGATAGATTTGATTGGACTGGTATGAAACTTGGTGTTGAAGAGATTACAGCTTGTAATGTGGCGTGTGTTGCTCAGAAGATAGATTTGGAGGAGCCGATATTAGTTGAAGAGGTTTTTAAGACTGAGAAGAGATCTGAGGTGAAGATTGAGGAGATGGTGGAAGAAGCCGATACTTGTGTTGAAAAGAAGTCAGGATTGATTCTTGATTCGGTCACTGATATTCCTGAACAGTGTGACTCAGTTTATTCTGATTCGGAGAGCGAACCAGATTCTGAAACTAGTTTAATTCACTAGATGATGACATTGATCAACTTCTAGCCGAAGCTGATTTTCTTATGATTCGCATGTCTTGCATAGTGTATGATGCTTTTACCAGAGTTGATTATTCTAAATTCTTTGCTGGAAAGGAAGCACACTTTGCTTTGATGGCGATAACAGAGCCTCCGAAACAGGTGAGTTCTGATTCCACTTTAGACATGAATAGTGACAAATATTGTGGAACATGTGATAGATTGACAGAGGAAAACAAGCAACTCAGGGTTCAACTTGAGAGTGCTAGAATCAAATGTCAATCGTATCGAAAAGAAGCACATGAATTCAATAAGGTGCTTGATGGTTATAAAAAGGACATTTCTGATTTAAAGAAAACACTTTCTTTAAAACAATTAGCCATTAACAATTACATCAATGAATTGGAAGAAACTAAACTTGAAATGGCAACCATCAAGTGCTTTGCTGAAAAAGTCAACAAGAAGCTTGAAAGCTACAAACATATTGCTTATGTTGTTGACCATATTATTAAGGAACCCTCACAACCGAGTAGTGCAAACTACAAGGCTGTCCCATCTCCTGTGTTATTTGAAAATCACACTTTACATTCAATAAAACCAGAGAGTTCTGTCAAGTCTGATTCTACATCGGATGATGAATCTAACACTTCCAGTGTTGCAGATCCAAATTCCGATGTTAGACCAATTTTGGGACTGAATGATGAGGGTGTGACAACTATGACTGATGATTCTGACTCTGAGGATGATAAAACTAAGAAAGTGAGTGATATTCCAATTGAAAATCACATTATCACTAATGAACCGGTATCATCTTCTCAGATTTTACATCCAATGGCTAACGCTCATCGAGTGAATCAGTCAGTGAAGATTGTTGAGAAAAATGAACTGAGTGACAAACTCGTCAAAGTATTTTATCGGATGGAAGGATCCGATAAGATTATTTCTGACGAGGAATATCCGATAAAGTTTGCCAATTACTCTAAGATTGAGAAAATCTGGCATGAGAGTACCATTTGGTTTCCTAAGCACGAAAGGACCAATGATGTACCTCCAGAAATCTTAAAGAAAATTTATCTGGATGTTCCAAAAGAACCGACTTACTCAAAGGACCCAGCTCCTGAGAGTCTGAGACGAAGGTGTGTGGATGATCAATATCCTATCACTTCTTATGCAAAGTTGAATGCCAAGAATGTGTTTGAAGAGTACCGTGCATGCTTTGAGTGCGGGGAGAGAGGGCATTTACTTGCTCACTGCCCGTACGTGAGGCATAAGAGGAACGAGGTTGAAGTGAAGCAAAGATATCAAAGTCCAGTCGACAGTCATTGTTATTCACAACGACGCTTAGTCCCTCAACCAGCACCGTTTTATAATCAGAGTCGTTATTTTCAAAAGAGGGATAATCGTCAGATGACATATGATCGTCGTAACCAGATCGCAATGGAAAAACCTTTAAAGAAACCAGTGGTGAACACAACTGTTGAAAAGCAATAGGTACCATTAAAACCTGCAGTTAAAACAATAGTTCGACCTGTTTCTGTTAAATCAGAGAAGGTAACCAAGAAAGTTTCTTTTACGAATGAAGTAAAGAAACCGACTGAGACTCCAAAATCTCAGATTCAACTTCAAAAGCACATGAAAAGTCTGAGAGTGAAAAGAATTTAATTGATCAGAAAAAGGTCAATTCAAATTCTAGTGTTTGTGAAAAAGAATCTTTGAAACTGAATGTTCAAAGACCCAAGACCAAGCAGGCTTGGGTCCCCCGAAAGAACTAATGTTTTTACTTGATATGTGCAGGGAGCTTCTGCTAGCCCAGTGAGTAGTCTTTGGATTGTTGACAGTGGAGCTTCTGGTCACATGACAGGGGATTTGTCGCTGCTGTTTGACATTAGAAACATCAATGGCGGATATGTAGCATTTGCTAGGAACAAAGGAGGATACATTACTATGGAGGGTAGTGTGAGTAATGGGATTGTGAGTTTTGAGAAGATATCTTATGTGAAACAGATAGACTATAATCTGCTTAGTGTCAGTCAAATTTGCGACAAATAGTTTTCTGTATTCTTTGATGACAAATCTTGCTACATACTCAAACCCGTTTTCGTACTTCCAAAAGAGTGGATCATGCTGAAAGCACCGAGAGTGAATAATCTGTACATTCTCGATATGTCAAAGGCAATGACAACCAAGGGCCAAGTCACGTGTTTCCTCTCCAAGGCTACTGAAAAAGAATCTATTATGTGGCATAGGAGGATGGGACACATTCATCTAAGAAAAATGAACCATCTGGTGAAGAATGGACTTGTCGAAGGCGTTAATGTCAAACATTTCCATCTGAATGACAAGTGTGTGAGTTGCAAGAAGGGAAAGCAGCACAAGTAGTCCCACAAACCAAAGAAAGTAAATTCAGTTGAGATGCCACTTGAGCGTTTGCACATGGACCTATTCGGTCCGGTCAAGCGTAAAAGTCATGCTGGAGAATTGTATTGTCTTGTGGTTACTGATGACTATTCCAGATTTTTGTGGGTAATGTGCTTGCATCATAAGAGCGACACGTTTAATAATTTGAAGGTTCTGTTCACCCGATTAGAAAATGTCTATGGTCTGAAGATCAAAAGAATTCGGAGTGATAATGGGACGGAGTTAAAAAACGCACAGATGGATGCTCTTTGTGAAGATAAAGGAATTCATCATGAATATAGTGCTCCATATACCCCTCAACAGAACGGTGTCGCAGAACGTAAAAACAGGACTCTAATTAAAGCGGCTAGAATAATGCTTGCGGATTCTAACCTTCCAGTAATGTTCTGGAATGAAGCCATTTACGCAGCTTGTTACACACTGAATCGTGTGTTAACAGTGAAGAAGTTTGGAAAAACTTCTTATAAACTGTTGAAAAGACGAAAGCCAAACTTAGAGTATCTAGAACCATTTGGAGCACCGTGTACTATGTTAAATCCATCTGAGAAGTTCGCACCGAAAGCTGAAGAAGGATTCTTTGTTGGATATGCAACCCCGCTCAAACGGGTATTCAACAAACGAACTCGTCAAGTAGAGGAGTGGGCTAACATTGAAGTTCAGCGGTATACTCAGAATGTACAGGGTAGCGGTCTAGATTGGATGTTTGATTACAAAGATTTCTTTGAATCATTCAATCTAGATAGCTTGGTTGAATAGGTTGTTTTAAGACTATATTACGAGTGTGAAAACGCAGTGACATCACCGTTGGTGCGTCCGATCACCGTAACTCCTCCAACAACTTCTAATGATGCCAATGCTCCTGCAGTTGAAGAAGAAGTGTTCCAAGAGGCTTCCACAACTCTCCATTCATCAGAATTGGAAGATGATGATGATGTTACAAGTGAAGCTATTCTAGATTTTGCTACAGAGACACCTCCAGTGAACCCAAATCCAAATGTTGCTTCATCATTTAATTTGGGTAATGATCTGGATTCGACAGAGAATTTGACTACTCAAACGGGAGTGCAAGTACCTGATCATCCGGAATCTCGGATTCATTGCATTCACCCGCTCGAGCAAGTTATTGGTGATCCTGGTAGTAGCGTTATGACTAGAGGACAACTTAGGAATGCAAACTCACTAGAAAATCTTGGTGCGCTAGCTTTATATGCTAAAATTCAGAAATCAGGTTGTCAGAATGACTGGTCTTTTGCTTGTTATGTTTCGCAGGTTGAGCCGCGGACATACAAGGATGCTCTTTTGGATGATGCTTGGGTCGAGGCTATGCAAGAGGAGTTATTGCAGTTTCAGAAACTGGGAGTGTGGACACTAACAGATTTACCTCCAGGAAGGAAAAAGTGTGGAACCAAATGGGTGTTCAAGTGCAAAAAGGATGATCGAGGAGTAATCGTGAGAAACAAAGCTCAACTGGTTGTACAAGTCTTTCATCAAGTGGAAGGAATCGACTACAACGAGATTTATGCACATGTTGCACATTTAGATGCTATTCGCATGTTTCTAGCGTTTGCGTCATATAAGAAATTCAAGGTGTATCAAATGGACGTTATGAGTGCATTTCTTTATGGTGTGGTCAAGGAAGAAGTGTACGTAGGTCAACCACTAGGCTTTGAAGATCCTATTCACCGGGATAAGGTCTACGTTCTTAACAAAGCTCTCTATGGGTTGCACCAGGCTCCACGGCAATGGTATGAGGAGCTGAGCACGTATCTTTTATCCAAAGGATTCAAACGAGGTTTGGTAGATTGCACACTGTTCACAAAACGAACAGGGGATGACTTGCTTCTGGTGCAGATTTATGTTGATGACATTATTTTTGGATCTACTAATGAACTTTTGTGTAGAGAAAATGAACAAGTTATGCAGGAAAAGTTCGAAATGAGTGCGATGGGAGAGATGCAGTTTTTCCTAGGCCTGTAGGTGGACCAAAGACCAACGGGGATCTTTATTCACCAAACCAAATACGTATCTGAAGCCTTGAGCCGGTTCCAGATTTAAGATTCGAAGCCTATGGATACCCCAATACAACCTAATCACGGGATTGGAGTTGACGCTAAGGGGGAGCTGACTGATCCTTTTACATACAGAGCAATCGTCGGATCTCTGATGTACCTCACCGCATCTAGACCAGACATAATGTTTGCCACATGTCTCTATGCACGTTATCAATCGAAGCCAAAACAAAGTCATCTAGCGGCTGTCAAACGAATCCTAAGATATCTGAAGGGTTGTCCGTCGAGAGGACTATGGTACCCTAATGATGATAATTTTGACCTAATTGCTTTTAGTGATGCAGATTGGGGCGGTTGTGACAAAGACAACAAGTCCACAACGGTTGGATGTCAGTTTATGGGGAGCAGGCTCGTGACCTGGCAGTGCAAGAAGCAAACTGCAGTCGCCTTATCAACATGTGAAGCAGAATATGTCTCAGCTTCAAGCTGCTGCTCATAAGTTCTGTGGATTCAACAACAGATGGTTGTTTACGGTTTGCAATTTCTTAAAACCCCTATTTACTATGATAATGAGGCCGCCATTGCATTAACTAAAGACTTAGTCAGTCACTCAAAAGCTAAGCATATCCGGATTAAATACCATTTTATCCGTGATTGTTATACAAAAGAGTTGATCGATACGGTCAAAATCCACACCGATTACCAACGTGCAGATCTTTTTACCAAAGCCTTTCATAAATCAAGATTTGAATATCTTTTAAAAGCTAATGGTATAAAAGAAAAACAAGACTGATCATCACCTCGGTTTATCGCTTTTTAGTTTTAGTTTTTACTGTTTTTCAGAAAAATTCCAAAACCCAAAAATATGTTTTTCATTTTAGGGGGGTCTATTTTTAGAAAAACCAAAAACATTGAAAAATTCAAAAAGCCAGAAAAATTAGAAAATCCCAAAATGATTTCCAGGAGAAAAAGAGGAAATGATAGTACATCAATGGAGATCTGGCACATGCTAAAGAAATGTAATGCAATATAAAGCATCTGTCTGAGTCTGTGTGATGTGCTGGTAGGCTTCGTAGACCTATTACTGCGTGCCTGATAAATACATATCTAACGAATTGTTATGTGGATGAACTCCTCATGGGCATATGGTCTTGATACCGTAATTTCGGTTGATAGGGTTTTTGTACAAAATTCGGAGGTTTCGGGTCGTTATGTTATTAGTTATCTGGGGATAGCCTATCTGATCTTCTGTCGTAAGTTCTTACGGACCTATATCAGACAGGGTATCTTTATAAAAGAGCTTTAAGGCCAAATCCTAAAGTTACCGAATTGAGGAACTTTCAATGTATGATGATAATCAAAGATTATCTAATGCATCGTATCTAATCATTGATGCAAAATAATGATTGATATCAGCCTTCCACCTGGTAGAGTGCACAAGTTACTTTGTAGCATTGAGTTGCTGACCTGTACACCTTTGTGCCTCATACCTTGTAAATTACAGATGACGAAAGCATAATCACACGTTACAATGGGTCTTTGTGCAATTATTCCTTGATACGGGAGTATGTCGTGTGTGTGGGAACCACAGACAATTGTGTTTATACTATAAATAGCCGCATCAATCTAAAGCACTACAAAACAGTCTGCACGTAAGTTTATGTGGATAACAATATCAGCAGTTGCCAAATCACACATTGTCTTTAATGATAATATAAATCAAAAGATCAACGGTGTGATCAGATTTCTCGAAACTGATATGATCCTCTTACCGGAAATCACAAAACATTTACTGCTCTATGTTTACATTTCTGCATTTTACATTTTTCGTCAAAAAATACAAAAACTCAAAAAGATTTTAGGTGTGTTTTAACAAAAACTTTCAGATAATCCAAAAGATTTTACATTTCTACATTATTTTTAATAACCGATGGTGGTTGATGGTGATTTTCTGAAACTTGATGGACCATTTGAGTTTTGTGATCTTTAAATGAGAAATGATGAATGTTGGATGCTTAAAAGTTAAGAAAAATATTGATTGGGATTCGATTTTGAGATTTGGTAAAAAGTCCAAAAATTCCAATCTCTCTTCGCCCCTTCGATGGGTCGAATGTGGAATTTTCCTTTACATTCGAACTTTTTAAACGGTCGAATGTAAGTTTTCTTGTGTCTGTTGCACATTCGAACCATATTTCTTCCTTCGAACCTTTAATTAGGGTCGACAGTGGAAATATTTTCACATTCGCCCAAGACAAAGGGTCGAATGTGGACCTATATAACCATATCTGCACGTTCGAACCTTCATTCGAAAATTTTTCAAATTTCTGTGATTACACCCCCTTGTTGCTCGTTTTTTCTACACCCTGTAACTTTGATCTGTGATTGTTTCTGATCATTTTCATCCAAAAATTGTAGGTATTCATCACATTTTGAAGGTATAATCGTTGTTTTTACGTCCGAACCTAAAACAGAATCATTAGATGATTTATAGACTATTATTGATGGAATTGATGATTAGAATTCAGTTCTTATATGTTTTAGGGGGAGAATATCACAAAATCAGGGGTTCTAACACATTGGATTGTTGATTTGATTGTTTAAACTTATTAAACCCTAGATTTTGGGGAAAAACATATAATAACTGAATGATTGACACAATTGATGGATTTAAAAGTTTAATCGGTCATGTTAGCAACTAAACAAATGAAAATGACATGTTTAAATGGTCAAAATCAAAATCTGTAAATTTGGAAGATGAACAGTCTGTTTCGACCGTTCTAAAGGGGTCGAAGGAGACATGTTCAAACGGTCGTGTTAGGAAAAAAAGGATTGAGGAAACCACTTTTGAAAACCTTAGTCTAATTCACTTCTACAAATATTGGTGACAAGAAGAGATTTTACAAGCAAGGCCTACAAATCCATGAATGAACTGAAGAATCTATCAACTCAGGACTTCCTTACAATTCAACACTTAGAACATCAAAGGGGATCTCTCACTGATGAACAGCTGAATCAACTGAAGAATTCCATGTTCAAGGATATATGGAAGATTGTGAATGACAGAAGAAAACAATAAGGAATTAGAAAAGGTTTTGGCTTCATCAATCCAGGGGGAGATTGTTAGGACAAAAAGGATTGAGGAAACCACTTTTGAAAACCTTAGTCTAGTTCACTTCTGCAAATATTCTAAGTATAGAACTACTGAAGAAAGAAGACTAAAGTACTGAAGAAGGAATCAACAAGTACTGAAGAAGTATCAGAAGTTCTGAAGTCTAACCAGACAGTTCACTGAAGAACTAATAAAGACAAACTACTCATCAATAGTTTGTCATTCATCAGCACTTGTACAAGAATCTTTCCACCGCCTTATGTTTCATTAGTTTATTAGTTTAGTATTACTTTATCTTTTTGTGCAAGTTCCAAGAATGCAACTTGTTGCTACTTGTTACAGACTTGCCTTTTGGCAAGGTTCATGTATATGTAAAGTCTATAAATAGATGGGTTCATCCCTCTGTTTTAGACATTGATTTTAAATAGAAACTGAAATCCTTCAACGCTTATTATTGTTGTTTCCATTTCATTTGTTGAGAATCTGTTTGAGTATTTATTATAATTCACATTCAATACTTAAATTCTCATTAAACTTATCTTTTGTTTTCAAACATCCAGGGGGAGTAATAACTCCTGTTGATAGTGTAACTTTACTTACTCATTCCGCTGTGCAAATCTGATTGAGCTTGCTAAACACATAAGTGTTCACTAGCAAGCAATACATCAAGAGCATTACTGATCCAACAATTGGTATCAGAGCTTCTAGTTTGTCTGATCACAAATCAATCTAACACATTGAGAATCAGACACAGGCTCTTATTGATATTCATTAAAGGATTAAAAGTTTACTTTTATCAACATCCATCACTTTAAGAGAAATTTGACAAACCAATACTCTTTAAAATGGATCCTCATAATACTGGTTCTGCCAATAAACCTGCTATGCTAGTAAGAAATGAATACAATATCTGGCAAAGGAGAATGGCACAAACATTATCACAGACCAACACTGGTTGCTGGAAATCTGTGATATATGGTCCTCACAAACTAGTAAATATCAATCTTGAAACTAAAGAAGAAATACCAAAAGATCCAAAACACTATACAGATGATGATTTCCTAAAACTTGAGCTTGATGCTAAAGCTTTCTCTATGTTGGCAATGACACTCCCAAATGAAATCTACTCTGGACTATTACATTGTGATAGTGCCAAAGAGCTTTGGGACTGCCTAAAAGAACAGTTTGGAGGAACTGAAGAGGTGATTGCCAACACCAGAGAAATCCTGGCTAAACAATATGAAACTTTTGCTCACATAAATGGGGAAACTTTAACTCAAAAATTTGAAAGATTCTCCTCATTAATATCTGAGCTAAAATTAAATGGCCAGACCTACACAACTGTATCTATGCTTCATAGATTTTTAAGGTCTTTACCTGAAAAATGGGAAACATACTCTATAGTCCTCAGATCCTCACCAGACTTTAGCTCCCTCACTCTTACAAAATTGCATGGGAGATTGCTAACTTTTGAAAGAGAAATCGATCAAAAGAACAAACTGCAAAGTTCTGGTAAAACTTCTGATGACTATCTACCAGGTAGTACAGCACTATTGGGACAAGATTCACCTACTTGTTCAAATAGTTTTGGATCTTTTGACCACATTGACATAACTGCTGGGATATCATCAGAAAGATCATTCCCAGGCTATGACAATGATGAATATAGTCAAATTGTTGATAACATGTGTTTTATCATGGATGATTTAAAAAATTTCAGCAATGATGACTTAGAAGAAATGGACATTTTACACCAACTGGCCATGTTACAAACAAATTTTATAAAAGGTCAGGAAGGAAATTTCCAGGACTAAACAGTTCTACTACAAAAATTGGTTTTGACAAGTCTAAACTTAGATGTCACAAGTGTCAGAAGTTGGGACACATTGCTAGAGAATGTAGAAGCTCTAGCTATAACCAATCTCAGTCTGGAAATCAGTTTAACCCTAGTTATAATAGGAATAATGGAACACAAGGGAGTGCACATTTTGTACAGGCACAAGCTCCACAAATCCAATATGTGCCACAAGTGCAATATGTACAGATGCCTGCTCAACTGATGCAGAGCCAATAATCAATCCCTCCCATTCCAGCTGCTCAACAACCTCCACAGAATCAGCAACCCTCACAACAAAGCTTGTTCACCTCAGGGTATGTTGACTGGAGCAGTCTTCTTTTTGACACTACTGAGTGCAATCCTGATGCAGACAACAAAATGTTTGACATCAACTGGGGAGAACCTGACAATGGCAGAAAGAATTTTGCCTTGATGGCATTTGAGGGCTGCACCTCAAAATCTGCCCTGTCTCAGGTATCAAAAGAATCTTTAACAAAACTTTGTACAACTTCATGTAAAGAATCTTTTGCTCTCATAAGAGAGACTAATGTGCACTTACAAGGCAAAGCAAATGACTCTGAGAGAAAATTCACTCAGATGAAATGTGATTTAGAAAGAAGACTTGCTGCAAAGGCAAAAGAAAATTCTAAATTAACTAACAATGCTATTGAAACCCAAGCACAACTTAAAATCATGATAGATGACCTAGGAAATGTCAGAAAAGAGTTTGCTGACACCAAGGTTACTTGTGAAAAATGGGTAGAATCTTGTAAAGGGTACCAACTGCTGCTAAACAAACAAAGTGCTTCAAATGTTAGGTTTGGCATATGGTACAATCACACTGAAACACCAACAGATTTTTCCCCCAAAACTACTGAAGATGAGAGAAAAATTGTTTCAGGTGAAACTTCTGAAGAGAAAGAATGCACATCTTTTCATGAAAACTTTCTAAAATCTCACAAAGAAAGTTCTTCAGAAGTACTGATAAAAACTGACTTTAAGCCATCAGTAGTTTCATCTATATCAGGAGTTGAGAACCTGAAAACTACTGATGACCTAAAACCAATCAAGACAGACAGAAATTTGCCTTTAAATGAAAAAGAAAATGCAAAAGAATGTGAAATCTGTGGTCTGTTTAACCACAAGACAGAATTTTGCAGATATAGAAAAGGAATTCAGTACAACAAGAAAAATTCACAACTGGTTGTGTGAAAACAAATCAAAAATGATTTCAAAGAAACTTTTTCTCCTAGGAAACAACAACCAGCAAACACCTTTTCTCAGAAAAAGATGAAATCTCAACAAAAATCTTTTTTCTCAAAATTCTCTTTCAGTAGTTAGACCTACATCATCAGCAGTTTCACAAACTGTTGAGATAAAAGATCTCATGAACATGGTACAACTACTGATGACCAAGGTTGATGGTGGTCCTCAAAAGGATACCACCGTTGCTCTTAATGAAAAATCCATTGACAAAAAGACATGGATTCCTCAACCTGGTCAAGAACAAACTGTTAATGTTCTCAAGAGCAAACCCAAAGCCAAACTGGCTTGGGTTCCTAAATCTAACTAATTTGCTACTTTGTGCAGAGGGTCTCCAGAGGCTTAAATAGCATTTGGTATGTGGACAGTGGAGGCTCAATGCACATGACAGGATGCAGATACCTGATAAACAACTTTATCAGTCAAAGAGAAGGATCTGTATCCTTTGGGAACAATGCTAAGGGATACGTGCTAGGACATGGCAATGTCTCCTCTGGCAAAATACAGTTTGACAAGGTCAATCTGGTTGAAAACCTTGAGTACAACTTGCTAAGTGTGTCTCAAATGTGTGATAAAGGATATTCTTCCTTTTTCACAAAGACATCATGCAAGATCATATCACCAGAAGGCCAGAAGTTGATAGAGAAGATCATTGAAGATCATACTTTGTTGATTGCCAAAAAATGTGGCAATGTCTATGCAGTGGACATTGAAAAGGACAAAGTACTGAACAACACCACCTGTTTCTTCTCAAAGGCATCAACTTTAGAGACTGACCTCTAGCACAGGAGACTTGGCCATGTGAACTTTAAAACCATAAATAAAGTCACAAAAATGGGCTTGGTCAGAGGTCTACCTTTGAAAGTATACCAGTGTCAAGAACACTATGTATCCTGTCTAAAGGGAAAGCAGCATAAGTCCTCCTATAAGTCTATTGAAGAATCAAAAACAACTGCATGTCTTCAACTACTCCATATGGACTTATTTGGGCCTGTAAAGATCATGAGCCTTGGTAACAAGAAGTACTGCTTAGTCATCATTGATGACTATTCAAGATTCACATGGGTGTTCTTCTTATTTTCCAAGGATGAGGCAGCTGAAATCATCAAGTTCTTCATTCTACAAGTAGAGAAACAATATTCTCTATCTGTCAAAGCCATTAGAAGTGATAATGGGACAGAGTTCAGGAACAAAACTCTAGATGAATTCTGTTTGTCTAAAGGGATTATTAGACAATTCAGTGTTCCCAGAACTCCTGAACAAAATGGTGTGGTAGAAAGGAAGAACAGAACATTGATCGAAGTAGCAAGAACTATGTTAGCTGATTCAGGCCTACCATTGTATTTCTGGGCTGAAGCAGTTAACACTGCATGTTATGTTCAAAATAGAGTCCTTGTCAACAAGAGACACTCCAAGACTGCCTATGAAGTTCTTCATGGCATGAATCCCCTTATCTCCTTTTTCAAGGCTTTTGGATGTCAATGTTTCATTCTAAACATTAAAGACTCTATTTCAAAGTTTGCTTCTAAAGTTGATTCAGGTTACTTTCTTAGTTATTCTTCCACTAGAAAAGCCTACAAGGTTTTTAATTCAAGAACCAAGATAGTAGAAGAAACACTAAATGTCAAGTTCAATGAGTCAAAACACACTTTTATTCCAGCACATCCTGCTGAACTCTTTGACTTTGACAGCTTCCACTTTGGACCTGAAAAGACTGTTACTTATTATGGTGATCAAAGGTTTGATGATGAGGATCCAATACCATGGACTCCTCAAACAGTCATTAAGTCAACTTTCAAACCTTCAGAAGTTTCACAAACTTCTGATTCAACAACTGCTGATGTACAAACTCAAACATCTGCTTCAGCACCTACAAATACTGAAGATGTTCAAACAGCTGAACCAGACATTATAAACCTCAGTGGTTTGTTTGATGAAGTACAAGAGCCACCTACACATGTCAGTGGTTTACAATAACTGATTGAACACAAAGATCATCCATTGGAAGAAATCATGGGTGATATTGCTTCAGGTGTTCTCACAAGAAACCAGCTTTCCAACTTTTGCTTCTTCTCAGCATTCATTTCTCAGTTGGAACCTAAGAAGTACCAAGAAGCCCTCAAAGACAACAATTGGGTGGAAGCTATGCAAGATGAGTTGCTTCAATTCAAGAAGCAACAGGTTTGGGAAATCTGTCCCTTACCACCAAAAAAGCTACCAATTGGCACAAGATGGGTTTTTTGGAACAAACAAGATGAAGCTGGTATAATCATTAAGAACAAGGCAAGACTGGTGGTACAAGGTTACTCTCAAGAAGAGGGAATTGATTATGATGAGACCTTTGCTCCAGTTGCAAGGCTTGAGGCCATCAGGTTATTTCTGGCATATGCCATTACCAACAAAATAAAAGTTTTTCAAATGGATGTTAAGAGTGCATTTTTGTATGGAAAGATTAAAGAGGAAGTGTATGTTTGCCAGCCACCTGGGTTTGAGGATCCTTCTCATCCTGAGTGGGTGTATAAACTTGACAAAGCCCTTTATGGGCTAAAACAGACTCCAAGAGCCTGGTATGAAACACTTTCCAACTTTTTGCTCAAAAATAACTTTACAAGAAGCTCCATTGATAAAACTCTTTTCATTAAAAATGATGGAAATCATGTCTTACTTGTTCAAATTTATGTTGATGATATCATATTTGGTTCAACAAACATAAAATTGTGTGATGAATTTAAGAAACTCATGCAATCAAAATTTGAGATGAGTACAATGGGAGAACTGCAATACTTTTTAGGACTGCAGATTAAACAACAAACTAATGGAACTTTTATACATCAATCTAAATATGTTAAAGAATTATTGAACAAATTTTCTTTACAAGACTATAAATCATGTTCCACTCCCATGACACCTACCACACAAGTTGAACCAGCTGATCAAGGAAAACAGGTTGATCAAACCATGTATAGATGTATGATAGGTTCCCTTTTGTATCTAACTGCTTCTAGACCAAATATTATGTTTTCAACATGTGTCTGTGCTACATATCAATCAGCTCCTAGGGAATCACACCTAATTGCAGTCAAAAGAATCTTTAGATATCTGAAAGGAACTCCTACACTTGGAATTTGGTATCCTGCTTCAAGCAATACCAAGTTATCAGCTTTTTCAGATAATGACTATGCAGGGTGCAAAATGTCAAGAAAATCAACATCTGGGAAACAGTTGCAACTTCAATTCTTGGGAAACAGTCTAGTGTCCTGGCAATCAAAGAAGCAAACATCTGTTGCAACTTCAACTGCTGAAGCTGAATACATTGCAGCTGCTAGTTGTACATCACAGATACAATGGCTCCAATATCAACTTCTTGATTATGGAATCAAAGAGACCAAGACACCATTGCTTGTAGACAGCAAATTTGCCATTAGCATCATTCAAAATCCTGTTCAGTTCTCAAAAACTAAACATATTGAAATCAGGTATCATTTCATCAGTGATTGATATGAAAAAGGCAAGATTGAAGTGAAACAGGTAACAACAGCTAATCAGATAGCTGACATATTCACAAAACCCCTTGACACATCAACATTTCAGAAGTTAGTATCCATGCTTGGGATGCTAAATTTGTAAGTGTTTCTTTTACTTCTCTGCACATATTTTATTTTTCACTTACATTTATTTTTAAACCAAAACTTCTGAAAAACAAAAAGAGAGAAACTACTGATGAACAAAAACATCAATATGGGAATATTTTCTGAAAAATGATTAACTTCTGGTAAAATAATCTTCAGAAGTTATGAATAAAGTGTTTATAAACATTCTCATCAGTTGTTAACAAACTACTGAAGAGAAAATGGGAACTACTGATGACAATTGTTCTTCATCAGCAGTTTTGTCATTAAGGGCAAATCAGACATTTCCCACTTCAGAAGTTTGACCTAGGGCGGTTACAAACTTCTGATAAACACCTTTTCCAACATTTATCCATTCAAAAAGCAAAATTCCCTCCTTCTCTCTCAAAAACACTCTCAAACCCTTAACCTGCAAAAATACTGTTCGATCCACACACACACAAACCACATGGCTCTAATACTGAAACAGGGACACAATCAAAGAGGCTACTTTGAGAAACATGAAGCCTGGTCCCAATACGACGAAATAATTGATTTAGTTGTTAAATCCCAATACTTCACTGCCCTCACCATTGATCCTCCAATCCACACTGAAACTCTAAATGAGTTCTAGGCAAATGCGGAGACGGTGACAGTGAATGATAGAGTGATCTCCCTCAATTCAACCATCCAAGGGAGAAGAATGGCAATCACACCAGAAACTTTGGGAATCAGACTGGGTCTAGATGATGTGGGTGCCCCAGATCAATTTCCAAACTCTGAAATTCATATGACCATGACAGAGTGTGGTTACCAAGGTACTCTCTCACATGCAACAATTTTTAAGAAATTTTTTGAACCAAAATATAAACTTTTGTTTCATTACATCATAATGTGTTTGAGTCCAAAAACTGGATCTTATGATCAGATGCCCTCTACTTTTCAACCTATTTTTCATTCCATTGTGAATGAAACAAAATTCAGGGCATCAACACTTTTCTTTAATGAGTTGGTGTTACAGCATCTCAATTCTAAAAAGAAGTTTTTGTTGTATCCAAGATTTATTATGCAATGCATAATAAAGGAACTTGGAGAAGAGGTGCTTGTCGGTAAAACAACTGTTTTAAACCCATTAACCTCACAAGCATACTCTAGGCACAATAAACCAGCTACCTGGCCAGAAGATGACCAAGGGGAACACACAACAGTCCCCAAGGAACCCTCATCTTCCAAACCTTCACCCAAAAAGGCCAAGAAACCCAAAAAGCAAAAACAAAAACCCACCAGCCTTAAAAGAAAGGCAGTTCAGGAAGTTGAGATGCCTGAACTTGCTAATGTGCAATCTGCACTTGATAAAGATATGACTGAAACATCCTCTCAGTCTCATCCATCTCAAACCCCCACTAGAGCACCAATAACCATTTTATTCAAAAGAAAGAAATTTAAGAAAACAATCCCCATTGACTCTTCTTTTGAAACTGCTGAATCCTTAGACCAAACTACTGAACCAACACCACAAATTTCTGAACCTGAAGCCCTTGAAATTGCCAAACTTCTCTCTGGGCTAAAAGAGACCATCCCATCAGAACATGTCAGTCCCCACCAACCACATCAAATAGGGGACATACCTTCAGAACTTGACATGGATGTGGATGTCCATAGCCCTAACCCAAGAGATGAGGATGAACCAGGGTTTCTAAGCCCAAACTTAGAGACTCTAGGTACATTTGAGACTGCTACTACTCATATACCACCCAGTGGTGGATCTGAGGAAAGAAGTAACATTGCTAAGACCTCACTTGTGGTACCTACTAATGAAGGCTTAATGCCTGAGGTAGGAAATCCTCTAAACCAAGAACAAGAGGTACATGAGACAACTGAGTTGGGCCCAGCTCATTATGTAACTGATACTGTCCTCATTGAGGAAGTAAGCAGGGATTCAGATGATTCCATTGATTTGGATGATGATTCACACTCCACCAAACTTGAATTGACGGCTGCTAGTGAAGGTCCCGCACCCGGTGTCTCTAAGCTCAAAGAGCTGGTCACACCAGATCAGGTTAAAGTCCACTTGATCCCTGATTCCCCTAAAGTGGCATCTTCTGTACAACATGAAGATCACCCAAAAACACACCCCTCACTGAAAATGCCTACCCAATTCCCTGGGTCATCCAGCATAGACTTGAACCAACTATGCAGCCTAGATGGTCCCCTATACCAGTTGATGAACACCCTCATTGCCAATCACCTCAAAACTTTCACAACTGCTTTGGAGTTGTCAACCAAAACTCAGTTTGAGGTGATCAACAAGAAACTTGGTGAGCTTTCCAACAAGATAGACAACAACTCAAGACAGCTTGCTGAACTCACTAGTAGAACTTCCAAACCTAGCAGGCTTCCAGAAGTGAATGAAGCCTAAAAGGGGGAGAAGATTAAGGAACCTAAGGAGTCACTGGAAGCCAGGATAAAGGCAAGAGTGGCTCTACAACAACAACGACTTCTAGAAAAAGCCTAAAAACAAAAAGAAGATCAACAAAGGCTTGTTTCTGGAACTGAAGTTGAAGTTGAACCTTACCAAGGCCATAATGAAGAAACTGCTGAAGAAACCTCTGATGACTCAGAAAGTACTGAAGACAATCCTTCAGTAGTTGATACTTCTATCAACACTTTAGCAGTTAACACTTCCAGCTTACAAACAACTGAAGAGCCTTCCAAAACAAGTGAACAACAACGACCAACTCCTATTCCAAGGCCTACAACAACTACAACAATGACTGTGCTGAACCCTTCTCCACTATCAATGTCCAGAGAACTACTAGAGAAGAGTTTGATTGCAGCCCAAAGAAGGGCTAAGGAAGAAGAGATCTGGAACAATTTGGAGGCAAGGGAGGATTTAAGCTTAAATGAAAAGCTTCAAGCTTATGAAGCAGAGTTGAATAGGCAAGCTGAAACAGATAGAGTTGCTGAAGAAGACAAAAGACAACAACTGGTGTCTTTAATAACAAAGAACAGCAAAACAAAAGCCTATTCACTCAAAGGGCTCTCAATGGATGAGCTAACCAGAAGAGCTCAACTTGTTGCTGACAAACTTGCAACAAACAAAGATGGAAAAGCCAAGAGAGCAGAAATTATTGAAGAACTGGTAGCAAATGATTATGGTTCAAAAGCCTATGTGTCAAGATGGAAGGAAGACAAACTACTAGACACATACAAGAAATACAAGGCTGCCAAGGCTGCTAATCCAGAGAAGTTCAAAACTTCTGAAGTACAAAGACTGACTTCATTAGTTAGAACTTCTGGTGTTAGGAGACCAGCTACCAAGAAGAAACCAGAGGACAATACAAATATTGACTTCAAGATGGTGTTGCTAGAAGGCAACACAGTTGTGCAAGGAGACTTTGATATTGAAGAGAAGCCTCTGATAACTCAATTTAGGGATCCTTCAATATTTGCTTACCAAATTCAGAAGACTATCACTGACAGACTGCACACAAAGGTAATTACTGAACATCATTTACCAACTTTTAAATTACCTGATATAGTGCAAAAAGAAGAAAGAAGTGAATCCCACCTGAGAGTCATAGAAATAGAAAACATTCAACACTTAGGAACATCCCAAGGATCCAGCATGGTTCCCTATACTTCAGACTTTGACAAGTCTAAAGTGCTGATCATCAGATGGTCCTTTACTTATGACAACTCAGTATTGGTGACAAGAAGATATTTTACAAGCAAGGCCTACAAATCCATGAATGAACTGAAGAATCTATCAACTCAGGACTTCCTTACAATTCAACACTTAGAACCTCAAAGGGGATCTCTCACTAATGAACAGCTGAATCAACTGAAGAATTCCATGTTCAAGGATATATGGAAGATTGTGAATGATAGAAGAAAACAATAAGGAATTAGAAAAGGTTTTGGCTTCATCAATCCAGGGGTAGATTGTTAGGACAAAAAGGATTGAGGAAACCACTTTTGAAAACCTTAGTCTAGTTCACTTCTGCAAATATTCTAAGTATAGAACTACTGAAGAAAGAAGACTAAAGTACTGAAGAAGGAATCAACAAGTACTGAAGAAGAAGTATCAGAAGTTCTGAAGTCTAACCAGACAGTTAACTAAAGAACTACTGAAGACAAACTACTCATCAGCACTTGTACAAGAATCTTTCCACCGCCTTATGTTTCAGTAGTTTATTAGTTTAGTATTACTTTATCTTTTTTTGCAAGTTCCAAGAATGTAACTTGTTGCTACTTGTTAAAGACTTGCTTTTTGGCAAGGTTCATGTATATGTAAAGTCTATAAATAGATGGGTTCATCCCTTTGTTTTAGACATTGATTTTAAATAGAAACTGAAATCCTTCAAAGCTTATTATTGTTGTTTCCATTTCATTTGTTGGAATCTGTTTGAGTATTTATTATCATTCACATTCAATACTTAGATTCTCATTAAACTTATCTTTTGTTTTCAAACATCCAGGGGGAGTAATAACTCCTGTTGATAGTGTAACTTTACTTACTCATTTCGCTGTGCAAATCTGATTGAGCTTGCTAAACACATAAGTGTTCACTAGCAAGCAATACATCAAGAGCATTACTGATCCAACAGGTCGAACGAGGAACAAAGGTCGAATGTACAATTTTAAAACAACTTTTTCACATTCGAACCTTATTTCCACATTCGAACCTTGTATTTTCCACATTCGAACCCACGTTTGGTCGAAGGTGGAATTCCAAAATCCAAAATTTCAATTTTGTATATTTTGTCTGAATCTAATGAGTTTTCGTGTTTTGTTTTTGCAGATTCTCAATGGTTGAACCTCAAAATACTGATATTCCAGCAGGATCATCTGAAAAGGCTGCCGAAAATAAGCCTGAGGAAGAATTACCGTTCGAAGAAGCTCAAAACTGCTGTGCGTTTCTTGGAGATATGAAGAAACATACAGAATTCACTGGTATCATTGAATTCTTGAAGCGTAGCAGAGTTGTAGATGCTATTGCCACACCTGCTATTATCTACAAAGACCATCAGAAGGAGTTTTGGAAGAATGCTAGGATGGATTTTTGGGATAATCAAACGGCAATTATCAGTTACATTCAGGGGGAGATGGCTATTGTGACTGAGAGTGACATTCGTAAAGCCTTAAGACTCAAAGACAAGCCAACTGATCCAAGATGCTTATCATGGATAGAACAGAGGAAGTGCTTTCTGATAATGAAATACAACGGACCAATCACAGATGGAGCCCTACACAAAGGTAAATTGGGCCCACAGTTTAAATACCTAGCTCATGTGATGCTGCATGTATTTGGGTCTGTTAGTGGAGGCTATGACGTTATGAGGAAGAGTATTAGTTCCTTAATGGTAGCAGTGATTCTGAACAAGTCGTTTAACGTATCTGGGATGATACTGGATCATATGCTAGAACCTTCGAAAGGACTGAAGAACAAGAAGTTTCTGCTTTATCCCAGATTCCTGCAGATGATTTTTGATCAGAAATATAAGAAGTTAAGGAAAGATCCAACTCAGATTGTTGTACAGGATCATATGATTTTGAGTACGTTGGTGAGAATGAAGGGTTATAAAGGTGTTCTAGAAAACGAAAGACCACCTATAAAGAATTTGTTTGGACACTTGATTAATCCTCATTATCAAGATCCAGGTGTAGACAAGGCTAGAAATGAGAAGAGTGATTCTAATAATGATGATCTTTTGTTTCACGTCAATCCTAAAGCAAAGAGAAAGAGACAAGTTCTTAATGTTGGTGCTAAGAGTGGTAAAGGAAAGGAAAAAGAAAAAGAAGTTGAAGCAGAACCTTCAAAGAAGACATCTCGAAGACAAAAGAGTGTAGCAAAGAAAGGTACTCGATTGGTTGATGAAGAGTCTATAGATTCTGAAGAGACTCAAGAAGATGAGAGATGGGATTCTGCTGATGAGATTGTTAAGACAACCAAGCCCAAGGCCACTGTGGCTGGTGAATCTGAAAGTCTTAATCAGACTTTAGAAGAACAGAGGTTGAAGAGTCCGATTGTGATGGACGATATTGATTTGAGTCTTGGAATTAATGCAGAAGATTTTGGTGGATCACCAAAGGCTGGTGAAAAACAAAAGAATCCAATATACAAGAAGAAAGCTAAGGCTGTTGAGATTGAAAAGCCTAAGAAAAGAAGAGCTAAAGAAATTGCAAGTTTGATTTCAGGAAAGAAAATTCCTGAAGTATCTAGCTCTAAGTCTCCCGTGACATCCCCAGCAGTCAAGAAACAGAAAACATCTGCTGCTGAGAAGAGTTCTATTCCAACTGATGACTTTAATGATGCAATGGAACGAGTCTTAAACAAGTTCAAGAAAAAGACTCCAGTTGCTGAGGCTTCTACTCCACAGGCTACTGTATCAGGAGATGTGATGGATGCAGTTAATTAGAAGCTGACTGAAATGATGAAAATCATAAACTAGCAACAAGAAGAGATTGATCAGTTGAGGAAGAATGATAGAAAGATGCTGGACATTGTAGAGTCTTCACAGGAAAGTCAGGAAGAGTTGGAAGCTAAGATTAAGTTACTCCAGAATGAGAATATGAAGTTATTAAAGCATGAACAGAGGAATACGAGAAGATTCATTGCTTTAAAACTTGAAAACAAGCAGGTAAAGAAAGATAACAAAGGGCTTAGGAAGCTAATTGATGATTTATATGAAAGAGCTCCTCAGTTGAAAGAAGGAAAGGAGGATAAAGAACGTGAAGAAGAGCTTGTTGACTTTGAACCATCTGATTCAGAAAAAGATGATGAAGATCTTGAACAGGATGCCGGTGATGCTCCTGAGAAAAAGAAAAAGGATGGTGATGATAATGATGGTTCAGGTGGTGATTCTAGAGATGATAATAGTTCTGCGAATGATGATGACGATGACGATGATGATAACACTGATAGATATAAGTGTGAAAAGAGAGATACAGGAAAAGATGCAGGAGAATCGAGTTCGAAAGCTCCTGGTGGAAACACTGATGATGATGATATCTTTTGGAATGACAAGATCAGATCTTTATCTGATGAAGACAAGAAGCTATATCGTCAGATGTTGACAAACAGAGTCTGGACGATTGAGATGATAGGAAGATTTCCAGAAATATTTGAATCAGATGACATGAGATTCGAGCTTGAGTATCACGATCCTGATCTTGAAGACGGTGAAGTTTCTGCAGCAATTTTGAAAGAAATACTTGAAGGTCTGGCTAAACAGGTTGGGAAATCTCTTGAAGAGTTAATGAGTGAGAATCAGATTCTGAATATTCCTGAGAAAGAAGCAGGAAATCACTCTGATGATAGAGATACTCCAGTGTTTGAAGATGTTGAGATTTTGGAAATTACAAGTGAGGAATATCCATAATACTTTAAAGATAATAAGGATTCTGGATTTCCTGAATTTTCTAAAGAATTGTTAAGCCAAGCTGAGAAACTTGCACGTGAGAAAAGTAAGAAGTTCGTTGATGAAGTATTCAAGAACTCAGAAAGTCAGAAACCGAATGTTGAACAATCTGACGATCTGAAGAATTTGTTAAGGAAGCTGAAAGAGAAGAAAGCTAACCGACTAAAGACTAAGATTCAGGGTGGTTTCTATAAGTTTCATAACGAACTGTTTAAAGGTAAAGCTCTCGGGTGGAAGTATTTAAGACAGCTGAGGTGTGTTGCAGTGAAGTGGGAGAAAGGAATTCTGTACTTCAACAGATTCCATGACATTAAAGCACTACCTTATTGGGTTGTACGCGATGTCTGCAGACATACGTTGTCAGGTGCTACTGTGAACAACGATGTTGTTGGATACTTTGCATATCACATGGCAAGAGAGAGCAGGACGAAATGGAATGTGTTCACCCCACAGTATCCGAGGAGGATTGTGCATAAGAAGAAAGATCAGATAACGGGATGAAAAAGGTTACTTTGAAATATGATCCACTGGCAGTTTTAAAACATATACCTTTGATTCCTATTCCACAACACTTCTCAAAAGACTTTATGTGGTGGTATTATGATTGGAAGACGGAAGAAGCTATTATCTTGTTGAAAGATGGGAAGAATGATTTCAAAAAGATACATATCTTTGATTCAATGTGCTTGAAAAACTGTTCTTATGAAGACATTATCATGCTGTATTACAACCCGATCTATTGTGAAGAAAAGGACAGTGAACAGGCTGCAAAATATCAACGTGTGGTATTTTTGTGTTTTGCATGGGATGTTAATGCGGGGTGCGATTATGATAAGAAACTGGGGAAGTTTGTTGAAGTTCAGAAAGAAAAGAAGAAACCAAAACAAACTCATGAACCAGTAATGACTAAAGAGCAAAAGACCTTACTGCATATCAAGCTGATGAACAAGAAGATGGACGAAAAGCGAAGGATTAAGCAATCGAAGCAATAGTCGAGGAGGAGTTTGTTGATACACATTATGCGACTAGTGCTATTGGATTGCACATTCTTTATGTTTTGCTGAATTCGGGAGGTCGAAGGTGGAATATAATCTGGTCGAAGGTGTAGACAAATGGTCGAAGGGAGAAGTTTTGGTCGAAGGAATGTTTTTGTAGTAGACTGTGTTGATTCGCCCATATGTTTGGTCAAACCTGCAAATTTGCCCCTTCATAAGTTCGAATGCGCAAGTCTATATAAGGGCTGAATTGATTTTAAAGTTAAGTAGTTGTCATTTTATTTCCCTCCTTCGAGTGTGTATTCTCCCTAGAGTTTTGTTGAGTCTTAAATTAGTTTATATCATTGTAAATACTGTTTTGTAAGATTAATCAAGCTTTTTATGAATGAAATGGAAAGTTTTAATGTGATTTGTATGTTTTGCTGATCTTATTATCATTTCGTAATTGATTCAGGGATTCCGCACCTGAATTGATATAGTTGTTTGATCAACGTCTTTGTTTTTGACAATTCGATCCTCATACACTAATACATGCGATTTCAATTCTATAGAGTAGTGTATGCAGACGACTCGTCACGATCGCTCTCACGATCGTCTGACCAAGTGTCATGACTGATGCATCCGAAGTCACGACATGGAAGACGATACAGTTCATCGTCCATGGTGACGTACTCCTCACCCGGGTCAGTTTTGTGCCCTTCAGCCCAGCTAGGTATGACTTGTGTTGGACGGATGTTTGAAACAGGAGGGTTTGGGGTGAAATTTGTTTGTTTCTCCCCAACTTGCAGTTGATTAAATTGGAGTACAGCCATAGTGTATTCATAGGACTAGTGAAATTCCTCGTTTGTAAGAGGAGGATTTGGACCGACACTTGATTGAGTAGGTGTGTAGGTTGGAAAAGGAGGAGTGATTATTAGTTGCGGATGAATGTAGAGTAGATGATGAGGAGCGTACACTTGTTGAGGAGGAGACAACATTGGTTGAGGAGGAGGAGGAGTAGACGACACTGGTTGTGAACGTCGACGAGAATATCGCCTGTGGTTGGAAGGTCCAGCTGCTTCATACGATAACCACCGCCCATATCTTTGAATTTTGTATTTAGATTGAATTGTGAGTCATAACTGTAAATTTGCCTTGAAATTATACGGTTAGAAAACTAGCCGTTTATAAAGTAACCGTAGGAAAGGTACCCATTTGAAAAATAGCCGTTTGAAAATGAAATAGTATTCTTATTTTTTTATTTAATAAATTTACTTCTCTTTTATGTACTTTTATTTATTTAAATTTGTATATTTAAATAAAAAACAATAATTTTTTTTGGAGAGTAGTGTTTCAGCAGTAAATCATGTGTTGCAAAGCGACCACTGCCCAGGACCAAATCTCATAGCACCGCACGGGCTTCTCCTTTCAAACCCAAGCGGTTATTTTCTCGGTGGAGCGTGAGAGTCGAACCTAAGACCAAACTCGGGCAGGAACCCTCCAATAAGGTAAATCTTCCCACCTCAAACCAGTTGGGCTAGAGATCATGGGCATAAAAAACAATAATTAAGCAATGATTAATAAATGATTATTAGGGCTTCATGGGGATTTATCCACTACACACCTACTTTATATAAAGCCTCCATTAAGCCCCTCATCTCACTTTATTAATATTTTATACCATCAAGCCTCATCAACCCCCACCACCACTACACATGGCCAAAATATATGATGTAAAACTGGCAATTATATAGAGGTGAATGTAGCATGGTAAAATAATGGGCAACAGGTTAATCTGATACCATTGAATTTCATGTATTATATATAATGTATATTAAGTGGCTTTTGAAATTGTTTTATTAAATTACCTACCTTTTACTCCTCTTTTTTTATTTTACATGAATAAACTAAGACAAAAACGTTTTACCTACCTTTTACTGTTCTTGATGCTTCCTGATCGATTTTCTTGCGCCTTTGCAGGTGTTTAGGGGTTAATATTTCGTAATAGGGCAGTAGGGGGCGATTAGGGTTGAGTTTAGGAGATACAAGCGGCTTAAGGTTGCTTAAATACATGTTTAAGTCGGTTATGTTTCGTCAGCGCCCCGTGAGCGGTCGCTAACAGCTCCCCGGCTCGGTCCGGGTGTCCTGCTTCGTTGCCCGGCCTGTTTCCTTCGATGTTTTCACTATTTTGGACCATAACAAGTGTAACCCAATGTGTTAAGACCCCAACCATCCTGATGGTCCATCCATTATTGTTTTTATTAACGTATTCGGTTTAAGTTCACGTAATGACATACAGTTTGCACATAATTTCACAGAGTATCATAGAAGCACGTAATTGCAATCAATCTCAATCCATTAATTCACAATTATTTATTTTCATTGTTCACCAACGTCCGAGGTTCACTAATCATGTATACAGTCTGGTAATTCCCCGAATTATCACTTCATGCAGTTATTAACCTATAGCTGTGCAACGTGTGTCCTATCTAGCTAACCTTAGTTAAGTAAAATGCAAGGAGTGTAACTAGAGTTTAGTTAAAGTGAGAACCTGAAATTACGGGGTATCACATCATCCCCAAGTTGAAAAGAATTTCGTCACGAAATTCAGCAAATAAACAATAAAGCCAGCTAGAAAAGTGTGTACTTGGTTCCTGGATGTCACATCATCCCCAAGTTGAAAGGAATTTCGCCCCGAAATTCACTTTGAGCGAGTTGCTTTATGTACGGCGTTCAATCTATGCACAGGTTCAAGTTCAGTAAAGAGGTGTGGATATTTGAGCCGCATCTGATCTCTGTGCTCCCGCGTATATTCCGGTCCTAGACGGGAATTCCACCGTACCTTAACAATAAGTATAGTGCTTTGTCTGAGTTTCTTGCCGCCCTGCTCAAGAATCTCCACCCGTTCTTCCACGAACCGTAGCTGGTCGTCCACCTGGATCTTCTCTAGTGGCACTACCAGTGTCGTATCCGATAGGCATTTCTTTAGGTTTGATACGTGGAATACATTGTGCACTCCACTGAGTTCATCAGGCATGTTTAGCTTGTAAGCTATAGGACCAATCCTTTCGACAATCTCGAACGGTCCAACGTATCGTGGGTTCAATTTCCCAGTTTTCCAAAGCGTATCACCCCCTTCCAAGGTGACACCTTCAATAAAACCTTGTCCCCAACCTGGAACTCCAACGGTTTCCTACACTTATCAGCGTAACTTTTCTGTCGATCACGAGCAGCAGCCATCCGGTTTCTGATTTGCACTATGTTCTCAGAAGTTTCATGCACGAGATCGGGACCTGTTAGCTGGTATCCCCAACTTCAGTCCAGAAGATGGGAGACCTATACTTGTGTCCATAAAGTGCCTCAAAAGACGCACATTGTATCGAAGTGTGGTAACTGTTGTTATATGAGAATTCAATCAAAGGCAAGTGCTTATCCCAACCGTTGCCAAAATCCACCACGCAAGCTCGTAGCAGATCTTCCAATGTTAGGATGGTAGGTTTGTTCTGTCCATCCGTTTGTGGGTGATAGGCTATGCTCATGTCTAAGCGAGTGCCCAAAGCGTTTTGGAGAGTAGTACTCCTCACCCGGGTCAGTTTTGTGCCCTTCAGCCCAGCTAGGTATGACTTGTGTTGGACGGATGTTTGAAACAGGAGGGTTTGGGGTGAAATTTGTTTGTTTCTCCCCAACTTGCAGTTGATTAAATTGGAGTACAGCCATAGTGTATTCATAGGACTAGTGAAATTCCTCGTTTGTAAGAGGAGGATTTGGACCGACACTTGATTGAGTAGGTGTGTAGGTTGGAAAAGGAGGAGTGATTATTAGTTGCGGATGAATGTAGAGTAGATGATGAGGAGCGTACACTTGTTGAGGAGGAGACAACATTGGTTGAGGAGGAGGAGGAGTAGACGACACTGGTTGTGAACGTCGGCGAGAATATCGCCTGTGGTTGGAAGGTCCAGCTGCTTCATACGATAACCACCGCCCATATCTTTGAATTTTGTATTTAGATTGAATTGTGAGTCATAACTGTAAATTTGCCTTGAAATTATACGGTTAGAAAACTAGCCGTTTATAAAGTAACCGTAGGAAAGGTACCCATTTGAAAAATAGCCGTTTGAAAATGAAATAGTATTCTTATTTTATTCTTATTTTTTTATTTAATAAATTTACTTCTCTTTTATGTACTTTTATTTATTTAAATTTGTATATTTAAATAAAAAACAATATTTTTTTTGGAGAGTAGTGTTTCAGCAGTAAATCCTGTGTTGCAAAGCGACCACTGCCCAGGACCAAATCTCATAGCACCGCACGGGCTTCTCCTTTCAAACCCAAGCGGTTAATTTCTCGGTGGAGCGTGAGAGTCGAACCTAAGACCAAACTCGGGCAGGAACCCTCCAATAAGGTAAATCTTCCCACATCAAACCAGTTGGGCTAGAGATCATGGGCATAAAAAACAATAATTAAGCAATGATTAATAAATGATTATTAGGGCTTCATGGGGATTTATCCACTACACACCTACTTTATATAAAGCCTCCATCAAGCCCCTCATCTCACTTTATTAATATTTTATACCATCAAGCCTCATCAACCCCCACCACCACTACACATGGCCAAAATATATGATGTAAAACTGGCAATTATATAGAGGTGAATGTAGCATGGTAAAATAATGGGCAACAGGTTCATCTGATACCATTGAATTTCATGTATTATATATAACGTATATTAAGTGGCTTTTGAAATTGTTTTATTAAATTACCTACCTTTTACTCCTCTTTTTTTATTTTACATGAATAAACTAAGACAAAAACGTTTTACCTACCTTTTACTGTTCTTGATGCTTCCTGATCGATTTTCGTGCGTCTTTGCAGGTGTTTAGGGGTTAATATTTCGTAATAGGGCAGTAGGGGGCGATTAGGGTTGAGTTTAGGAGATACAAGCGGCTTAAGGTTGCTTAAATACATGTTTAAGTCGGTTATGTTTCGTCAGCGCCCCGTAAGCGGTCGCTAACAGCTCCCCGGCTCGCTCCGGGTGTCCTGCTTCGTTGCCAGGCCTGTTTCCTTCGATGTTTTCACTATTTCGGACCATAACAAGTGTAACCCAATGTGTTAAGACCCCAACCATCCTGATGGTCCATCCATTATTGTTTTTATTAACGTATTCGGTTTAAGTTCACGTAATGACATACAGTTTGCACATAATTTCACAGAGTATCATAGAAGCACGTAATTGCAATCAATCTCAATCCATTAATTCACAATTATTTATTTTCATTGTTCACCAACGTCCGAGGTTCACTAATCATGTATACAGTCTGGTAATTCCCCGAATTATCACTTCATGCAGTTATTAACCTATAGCTGTGCAACGTGTGTCCTATCTAGCTAACCTTAGTTTAGTAAAATGCAAGGAGTGTAACTAGAGTTTAGTTAAAGTGAGAACCTGAAATTACGGGGTATCACATCATCCCCAAGTTGAAAAGAATTTCGTCACGAAATTCAGCAAATAAACAATAAAGCCAGCTAGAAAAGTGTGTACTTGGTTCCTGGATGTCACATCATCCCCAAGTTGAAAGGAATTTCGCCCCGAAATTCACTTTGAGCGAGTTGCTTTATGTACGGCGTTTGTGGGTGATAGGCTATGCTCATGTCTAAGCGAGTGCCCAAAGCGTTTTGGAGAGTAGTCCAAAAATGAGAAATGAATCGCGTATCGCGATCAGATATGATAGAAGTAGGCACCCCATGCCTAGAGACTACCTCCTTGATGTAGAGATTAGCTAATTTCTACAGCGAGTTGGTTTCCATTATTGCCAGAAAATGTGCCGATTTGGTTAAACGGTCCACGATAACCCAAATCATATTATGACCAGTTGGCGTTCTAGGAAGTTTTGTGATGAAATCCATAGAAATTTCGTCCCATTTCCACATAGGGATTTCTGGTTGCTGAAGTAGGCCTAAAGGTTTCTGATATTCAATCTTAACCATCGCACAAGTCAAGCACTTACTAACATAAGTGGCTATCTCAGCTTTCATGTTTGGCCACCAGTAAAGAATTTTGAGATCCCGGTACATCTTGTCTGAACCATGATGTACCGAATACCGAGAGGTGTGAGCTTCATCGAGCACTAGTTGTCTGAGATCCCCAAAACGTGGTATCCAGACTCTATTCATGAAGTATTGAAGACCATCTGCCTTTAGTTCCAGGTGCTTATCCACACCATGTAAAGTTTCAAGCCCGATGTTTTCTTCTTTTAAAGCCTCTCCCTGGGCTTCACGTATCTTATCAGGAAGATTAGAATGTATGGTAAGTTGTATAGCTCGCACCCGTTTGGGTTTCGTTTCCTTACGACTAAGGGCATCAGCTACTACATTAGCTTTCCATGGATGATATTTGATGGCACAGTCATAATCATTCAGAAGCACGACCCATCGACGCTGTCGCATGTTAAGCTCCTTCTGATCGAATATGTGTTGGGAGCTCTTGTGGTCAGTGAAGATCGTACACTTCATCCCATAGAGATAATGCCTCCAGATTTTTAGAGCAAAAACCACTGCTCCCAGTTCCAAGTCATGGGTGGTGTAATTCTTCTCATGAACCTTTAATTAATGTGAGTCATACGCGATCACCTTATCGCACTGCATTAGCACACACCCTAACCCTTGGATAGACGCATCACAGTACACCACAAAGTCCTCTATATCCTCAGGTAATGATAGTATGTGTGCACAGCAAAGCTTTGCTTTCAACAATCGAAAAGCAGATTCTTGGGCATCTCCCCACTTATAAGTAATACCCTTTTGTGTTAGAGCAGTTTGGGGTTGAGCGATCTTAGAGAATCCCTCAATGAATCTGCGATAATATCCCGCAAGACCAAGAAACTGGCGCACCTTTGTAGGAATCTTAGAAGCCTCCCACTTTTTAATAGCATCAATCTTGGCAGGATCAACATGAATTCCTACCTCGTTAACCACATGTCCAAGGAATTGGACTTCTCGAATCCAGAAGTCACATTTAGAGAATTTCGCATACAACTGCTCATTTCTCAAGAGTTCTAAGATCAGTTGCAGGTGTTGTTCGTGCTCTTCACTGCTCATTATGACAAATTTGTCCAAATAGGGCTTACACACTCGGTTCATCAGATCCATGAACACAGTCGGTGCATTGGTTAGCCCAAATTGCATCACTAGAAACTCATAATGTCCATAACGAGTTCTAAAGGCTGTCTTCGCCACATCCTCCTCTCGGACTCTCAGTTGATGGTATCCTGACCTCAAGTGAATCTTGGAGTAGTAAATCGACCCTTGTAGTTGGTCGAACAAGTCATCAATACGAGGCAAAGGGTAACGGTTCTTAACCGTCACTTTGTTCAACTACCGATAATCATTACACATGCGGAAACTCCCATCCTTCTTCTTAACAAACAGAACTGGAGCTCCCCATGGAGAAGAACTAGGTCTAATAAAGCCCCTATCCAATAGCTCTTGGAGTTGGGTAGACAATTCTTGGAGTTCGCCTGGTGCTAGACGGTATAGTGTGCGTGCAACTGGAGCTGCTACAGGTACAAGATCAATTTGAAACTCCACTTGACAAACAGGTGGAAGTCCAGGTAGTTCCTTTGGGAAAACATCTGGGAAATCTCGAACTACTGGGATGTCCTCAATCTTAGTTTCAATTTCAGCTCGAGTGTTAGATATACGGACACACTTCTGGGCTTTCAAAAAGGAGATGATGCCCACCATGGCACCACCACGATCACCATGTATAGATAAAAGTTCTCCACTTGGGAGGGGGACACGAACAATCTTCTCCTGACAGAGAATTTCAGCATTTTGCTTGGACAACCAGTCCATGCCAACCACGAGATCAAAACTTCCAAGGGTGATAGGTAGAAGGTCGATGGCAAACAATTGCCCATCTAGCTCGAGCTTACAATCACGATGAATATGGGTTACCTCAACAGGCTTCCCATCAGCTAACTCTATAGTGTACGAGTATGAAGAAGAGTATGAACCATCCCTAATTGTTTGTTAAGTTTCGATGACAGAAAACTATAGTCCGCACTGGTATCATATAAAATAGAAGCTAGAATGTCGTTCAAGGAGCACGTACCCGTCACGACATTGTTATCAGTCCTAGCTTCCCCAGAGCCAATCACAAATGCTCTTCCACGAGCCCCATTGTTGTTACCGTTGTGGTTGTTGTTGTTGCTAGCATTGGTGGTGGTGTTGTTCCCCGTCTTGTTACCACCATCGTTGTTGTTATTACCCCTGTTGTTGCCATTACCATTCCTATTCAGTTCTGGACAGTCCCTCTTGAAATGATTCTCACTTCCACACTGAAAGCAGCCTTTACCACCTCTCTGTTGTTACCCCTGCTGGGCTGCTGGCTGATTTCCCGAGATATACACCCTACAATCCTTTTGCTTATGCCCTATCCTGCCACAGCGATCACACTTAATATTGTTACATGCCCCAGTGTGATGCCTATAGCACTTGTTGCACTTAGATTGGTGTTAGGATTTGAGTTTGATTGTTTTGATTGTTTAACTAAAATATGATAATAATGAAATGAATATAGAATGAAAGTGCAGCGGAATAATAAACTGTTAATCAAAACAAGAGAGTAAATGTTTTCAGATCGAAAGCTTTCATTTATCTAAAAGATTACAATCGTACAATTACTCCCCCTCAGCCTGATCACACGGTGTTTGTCTGAGAGAATGTTTGTGTGTGTGATGCAATAGAACAGTACAAGCACTGTTCTATTTATAGACAGACTCAAAACACTGATGACCTAGGCTGACGTCACCTAAGACAGTGACCTCTAACAGAATAACAAACATAAACATCTGCCTATTACAAACTACTGTTACATTGAAAGAACTGATATTAAACAGTTGTTGTAGGAAAACTCTGATGGTCTTGTATCCACTGCTGGAGCCTAAGTGCTGTTGGTTCCAGCAGTGCTTTGGTCTTCAGTACTTGTATCAGCAGTTGTTCTTCATCAGACCTTTGGTCAGCAGTTGTTCTTCATCAGTTGTTTATTCAGCAGTTCTTTGTATCAGCAGTTGTTGAGCAGTTGTTTGGATAGAACAGTTGTTAGGGTCAGCAGTCTTTTGGGAGAAGCAAGTTGTAAAGACTGTTTATTCAAAGGATCAAACTATTAGCATATTTTGGCTTTCTAATCATCTGTTCTTCTCCAGGTCAGCAGACCCAACAATCTCCCCCTAGAACAGATGATGCCAAAACTTAGCTTTATTTATTGATCTTTATTCCTCATCAGACTTTCTCTGATTTGACCTTTGAATTGTAATTCAAAGTTCAGAGCAAACAAGTCTTCTTCATCTCTTTCTAGGTCCAGATTTATCAATGTTTGGTGATCTTCTGCACATAGGCTGTAAGCATCATCCATGTTGATCTTCTGAACCCTTCCATCTGACCTGAGCAATGTCAATTCATGGTTGTCTTTGTTGACTTTCCACTTTAGAATTTTTGAGTCAGTGGATTTGCTGAGCTGAAGTTTTATTCTTGATGAGTTGGGTGAAGGTGGTCTTCCAATGAGTTCTCTAAGCTTCTCTGTTGTAGGATCAGAGAAGAAATGGACTTGATTGAAGAGCCCTTCCTTGATGAATGTATCAGCAAACTTTCTTTGATCTTCCTCTGACATTTCCTTCTGCTTCTTGAACTGTCTTCTTGCAGCAGTTGTTAGATCAGGGGTTTCAAGTAAGCTGTCCAAATTAAAGGTCTGTTGGGGTCTCTTCATCATTGGCTCACAGTGTAAACTGGTTTTCTTGGTAGGTTGGGATCCTTCTTTCTGTTTTCTTCCAGACTTTTGTATGTTTCAACCAACCTAAGCTCAGACCATCTTGAAACTGACCTCATCTCCCCATAGTTTGCAGCTACAATCTCTTGCCTCATCCTTTTGAACTTCAAGGCTCTGACTGGGTCTCTGCCTTTGCCAAAGTTAGGAGTAGAGACTTTAGCGTTGGGGTCTTTGGCCATTTCTTCAATTCTGATGAGTTCTTCTCTCAAAGCATGTGTGGTCCAACCATTGAACTGCTTCTTGGTTGCTTTGTAAGGCTTGGTTGCCATAATCTGTTCCAGAAGAGAATCCCTTACCTCCTTTTCCAAATCAACACTGAGAGGCATGGAGGACATGGAATTGCTCAGGGTCTTAGCAAAGTCTTCAATCCTTCTGAGTTTGCTAAGTTCTTCTGAATGGATTCCCTAAGCAGTCCTGTCATCCTTCCCTTTGCATTTCTCCTTAATGATGGCATCCACCTGTTCACCCTTGTATTTCAGATATTTATCAAGGTTGAGGGGAACAGGGAAGTTTGGGAGAGATGGGAAGGATCTTTCTGATGGCTGTTCAGTATTGTAGAAGGATTGTAATTCCCCCTTGAGTAGATCAAGTTCAAGGGGATACTGAACAACCAATGGTGTAATGGCTGGTGGTGGTCTATGGGATCTGAACTTGGATGTGTGTGGTGAGAATGATGTGATTGTAATAGCTGTGATGGGAGGAGTGGATTGTGCAGTTGAGATGGTGTTTGGTGATGTGTGTATGTTTTCATCATGTACAACAAAGGTTGATTTTCTCTTCCTTGTGTACATGATTTTAGGTGATGGTGATTTGGTAGCAGTGGTTGGATTAACATCTGTTGGCCTTTTAGTAGAACCAGCAGATGTTGGGGTTTTGGCTGGTGATGTAGGTTTGGTGGTTGTTTGTTTAGGTGTGTATGTTGGTTTGGGTACAGTGGTTTGGGAAGCAGTGTTTTGGGTAGTTTCAGTGTTTTGGGTGGCAGTGGTTTCAGTAGCAGTGGTTTTGTCAACAGAGGTGTTTAACTTAGATGGTGGTTTTCTAACATGCTTAGCAGGCCTTTTCATCCTTTTAGAGGATCCCACATCTTCAGTTTCCAGCTGTTGTTTCTTCTTGAGTTCAACCAATGATTCTGCTTTAACTTCCAAGGTGTCAGCTCTTTTCTGTTTTTCTTGAGCAGCCTTTTCAGCTTCTACATTTGCAGAGTCATCTACTTCTTTATTCTTCTCAGTGGTTTGTTGTGGTGGTGCTGTTGGTGTTGCTTGTTGTTGTTGTTGTGGAGCTGATTTGGTAGACTCTGGTTTCTTGGCAGACTTGGCTTGGCCTTTTTGAGAAGGAGGACAACCAAAAGGATCTAGTTTTGGTAGCCTATCTCTGCCACTCTCCCCCTTTTTGGCATCATCAGCCGTGAAAGCATCATCATTTTCATCCCTGAGGATGGTGGTAGGGGCAGAGCCAGTAGTCTTCAGCGGGTGGTCCTTGATGGCTTTAATATCAGCATGGGTATCTTTGTACCTTGCATCTACCATATTCCTGATCTCAGCCATGTAAGTCTCATGTGTCTGATCAGCCAATTTTCTGTGAGCTATGATGATGGGGGAAACTTATTTCCATAACTCACTGGCTATATCAGCTGTTGATGGTTGACTCTTGGAAATGTCTGCAATAGAGCTCAGTATAAGCTTGACATCAGATTTGATGTCAGCTACAGAGGTTTCAATTACAGAAACTCTGTCCGTCAATTCTTGGTATTTTGACCCATCTCCTAAGTTAATAGGATCATCTGAGTCCCTACCAGTGGTAGTTCTACCTGATTCAGTCCTAATAGGTGAATCAGATGCCCCTTTTTCTTGGTACTGGGGACTTCCAACTGTTTTTGGAGACACTATAGTGGCTTCAACAGTTGTTGCCTTCAAGGGAGTCTTAGCTATGTAATCACTGTCCTGATGTGAGACAGTGGTCTCTACATCAGTAGTGGCTACTCCACTTGAAAACTCACCTAGAGTTGCATTGAACTCAGGTGGTGTAACCTCCTCTTCTGTTTGTGGGATAGCAGATTTAATATTATCAGGACCAGTCACATGTGGAAGTATACTCTCAGTGACAGGTGGAAGAGAGGAACTGGGATCTTCCTGAGATTTTTCAATTGCCTCAAACAGAGGTTGCATAGTTTGTGGGACATGATGTGATGGTGAAGGTGGAGGAGTAACAAGAGAATTAGCCCTGGGAGAGGGGCTTGTGAACATTTGGTCAAGTGACTCAAATGTATCATGATGTGTGTCCCCTTGGCTTACAACATGATCCTTTTGAGAGGATTCATGAGGAGTTTGGGCAGGTGGAGGTATATCCAACTGTTGTGAGGAAGTAACAACAGTGGTTTCAGGTTGCTTTTGTTGTGCAACAGAGGTTTCTTCTGGTACCTCAACATCCAGAAGCCTCATTTGTGGTTGAGTGGTGGTTTTTGTGGATGGATGTTTCTTTTTGGAAGTAGCTGGTGTGGGTTTCACAACACTGGATGTAGTGCCATGATCACCAGGAGCAGTGGGCTCAACAACAGAGGTTTTGACAACAATTGTTGTCTTTGTCCTCTTTGTTTGTGTTTTAGAAACTTTTGACACTTTAGACACTTTTTCTTGGGTGTTGCCACCCAGCATTCTTGTGAAAGTTTCATCAGTTAAGCTTTTCATTTGCATAGCATCACCCTTTTTGAAAACTTTTTCAGGTAAGACTTTTTGTAAGATTACACTAAGAATTCTTGGGTAAATAAGAAAAGCATTGTTTGACCCAGACTTGACTGCTTTCACATTTGATACCAAGTCCATGAACAATCCCTGGGAAAGATTGAAGTCAGAGTTTGACAACATGGCATAACCCAGATATTGCATCCTTAATGGAATTTCATTAAAGGATGTGGACTTAGTAGAGACACAAAGAAGAAGAGTATGGAAGAAAAATTTCATGACTGGAGGGAAAAACTTTTTGAAAAGAGTTGATCCAGTCATCTGACCATCATACCCTCTTTCTTGGAACTCAGTGTGAAGCTCTGTTTTAGTAAAGGAATCCTTACCTGCCAGGTCATTTAGTGTGAAGGTTGTGGATATGGTTTCAGGGGTAATTACGATACTGGTTTCTCCAATTTTGGAAATTATGGAAGTAGGCTTTTTGTCCTGGAGTAGAAACTCAGCATTCAACCAGAATTCTTGAAGAGTATCGAGATAAATGGGGGCGTTAACGGTTAAGATGGGTAAGTATTTGGAGTTTAGAAAAATGTCAATGGTGGAATGGAATGAGGCGTTGTCATCTGTTTTAATCAGATAAGGGAGACAATTGTGGGTGGCTTTAGCTTGAAGATCCATTGTAATGGATTTCGAAGGTGAAGATGATTGAAATTTGATGGAGGGTTTGAGAATGAAGAAGGCGGTTTTCAGTATTTTGAATACAATGAGACAATGTAACGTCTGTTGTGATAAAACAGGGTTTTTATAGGCTCAATGAAACCGCTGATGTGGCCAAACCTCTGCTTATATGAGCAGACGTGGCAATCATCTGATGGATGAAACATCTGGTGGAGAACAGCTGTTTTTGGCAAACAACTGATACAAACAGCTAATGAAACCAACTGTTTTTTTTATAGATATAGTATAAATATATAATGTAACAGTTGTTTTATCTGATCAGAGGTTCTGAAACAGATTTTTCAACTAACAGTTGTTTTATCTGATCAGATGTTTTGAAACAGACTTTTCAACCAACAGTGGATATGAATGAAACAGTGGTTGTTTATCTGATCAGATGTTACAGACAGATTTTTCAACCAAAACAGCTATTTTAAAAAAAAAAATTGATTTTCTGAAACATTTTATTATGATTTATTGAAAATTTATTTGTTTAATCCATGTTTAACATACCAATTCTGGAAATCAGATTTGTAAAGGTAGATGTGTCTAAAGCTTTTGTTAACACATCTGCCAACTGATCCTCTGTTGGAACATGGTGCAAGGAAATCAAACCTTTTTCATAGCTGTCTCTGACAAAATGATGTCTTATGTCAATGCGTTTGGTTGTGGAATGAGAGACTGGATTCTTGATGATATTTTCAGCAGCTTGACTGTCCAACATGAGTGGAGTCCTAAGTGCAGTTATCCAGTTATCCCAAAATCCAGTAGTTGATTTTGAAGCCACATGAGTTGGGCTGTACAGCTTGCAGCAGCAATGTATTCAGCTTCAGCTGTTGAGGTTGAAACAGTTGCCTGCTTTTTGCTTTGCCATGAAACTAAGGCATTCCCTAGGAATTGGCACCCTCCAGATGTGGATTTTCTTGTGGTGTGACAGCCAGCAAAGTCACTATCTGAATAACCTGAAAGCTCAATGTTTCCATTAGCAGGATACCAGATACCAAGTGTGGGAGCACCTTTGAGGTATCTGAATATCCTTTTTACAGCAATAAGGTTTGACTTTCTGGGTGAAGCCTGGGATCTGGCACAGACACAGGTAGCAAACATAATGTCTGGCCTAGATGCAGTTAAGTACAGTAAAGACCCAATCATGCATCTATAGTGTGTTTGATCAACCAGTTCATCCTTGTCATCAATAGTGAGCAGCTTGACTGTACTCATGGGTGTACTACATGGCTTACAATCATTCATCTCAAATCTGGTTAATAAATTCTTTACATATTTGTTTTGGTGAATGAATGTGCCATTTTGCATTTGTTTCACTTGAAGACCAAGGAAACACTGAAGCTCACCCATGGCACTCATCTCGAACTCTGCTGTCATGAGTTTTCTGAACTCTTCACACATTTGGTTACATGTGGATCCAAAAATGATGTCATCCACATATATTTGAACAATCATTAAGTGTTTCCCTTTCCATTTAAGAAATAAAGTTTTGTCTATTTTACCTCTTGTGAAGCCAATGGATAAGAGAAATGTGGAAAGAGTTTCATACCAGGCCCTTGGTGCTTGTTTGAGTCCATACAAAGCTTTGTTGAGCTTGTAGACATAGTCAGGATGGAATGTGTCTTCAAAACCAGGTGGCTGACATACATAGACCTCCTCCTGAATTTTGCCATAAAGGAAAGCACATTTGATGTCCATCTGATACACCTTTATGTTGTGGTTGACAGCAAAGGCTAAAAAGAGTCTGATGGCTTCTAGTCTTGCTACAGGAGCAAAAGTCTCATCATAATCTATTCCTTCTTCTTGTCTGAAGCCTTGAACCACAAGCTTGGCTTTATTCTTGACAACAATACCCCTCTCATCAGTCTTGTTTTTGAAGACCCACTTTGTTCCTATAGGACAAACATCCTTAGGAAGTGGTACAAGCTCCCATACTTGTTGTCTTTTGAATTGAAGGAGTTCTTCTTGCATGGCTTCTACCCAACTGTTGTCTTTCAGTGCCTCTTGGTACTTGACAGGTTGTGTGAGGGATAAGAAACCTGCAAAAAGACAGATATTTGAGGATTGGCTTCTTGTGAGCACACCCTCTCTGATGTTGCCAATGATCTGGTCTGGTGGATGAGCTTTTAAGTAAATAAGATCTCCCTGATATGGAACAATGGCATTTTGAGGTGATGGACAGAGGTTTGGTGACTCTGTTGGTGTAACATCTGTTGGTACTTCTGTAGTGCCATCAGATGTTTGGAATGGTAATGGAGGGATGGGTCCAAGTGGTCTGAAATTTGACTGACTTTTGTCAACAGATGATTGACTTTTGTCAACAGATGATAGGTCAGTGGTTGTGAGGGGTGAAGCAGTGGTTTGAGGATAAGACTGGCCAACAGTGGTTGACACAGCTGTGGCAGAGTTTTGACAATTGTCTTGAACAACTGCTTCCTCTGATGCAGAATAGATTTTGTAGTGACTGGGGATCACAACATCTGTTCTGTAATCTTGTTGTGGAGACTGCGGAATACCTGCATTGTTAGCTTTAACAGTGATATCTTCAAATTTGAATTTATCTAAATCAAATAGTTCAGCAGGGTTTGCAGGGATTTTAAGAGATGAAAGTTCATTGAACTTTACATTCAGAGTTTCTTCTATTGTCTTAGTCCTTGTGTTAAACACTTTATAGGCCTTAGCAGTAGAAGAATATCCCAGAAAATAACCACAGTCTACTTTGGCTGCAAATTTTGAAATGGAATCTTTGAGATTTAAAATGAAACATGGGCAGCCAAAGATTTTGAAGAATGAAATTAATGGTTTGATTTTGAACAAAATTTCATAAGCAGTTTTTTGATGTCTGGGGTTGATCAAAACTCTGTTTTGAACATAGCAAGCAGTGTTTACAGCCTCTGCCCAAAAGGACAGTGGCAAACCAGAATCTGCTAGCATGGTTCTTGCAGCTTCTATAAGAGTTCTATTTTTCCTCTCAACCACCCCATTTTGTTTTGGTGTTCTTGGGATGCTGTACTGCCTCACAATCCCTTTTGACACACAGAAGTCATCCAACTCCTTATTTTAAACTCTGTTCCATTGTCACTCCTGAAGACTTTTACTGGCAAGTCATATTGTTTTTCAACTTTGGTGACAAAGTCCTTCAATATACCTGCAGTCTCATCCTTAGAATGTAAAAAGTAGGTCCATGTAAACCTAGAAAAATCATCAACTATGACAAGACAAAATCTTTTTCTTCTTAGACTCATGATTTTAACAGGGCCAAACAAGTCCATGTGCAACAATTGTAAACACTGACTGGTTTTGGACTCTTCAATGGATTTGTAAGAGCTTTTATGTTGTTTCCCTTTTAAACAAGAAACACAATGCTCATCACATTTAAATTCTTTTGATGGTAAACCTCTGACAAGGCTTTGTTTGGAGAGTGTGTTGATAGTATTAAGGTTGGTGTGACCCAATCTCCTATGCCACAATTCTGTCTCCTTAGTGGAGGCAGCAGAAAACAGACAGACATTTGCCATAGGATTGTCCTTTAACATATCAACAACATACACATTGCCACTTCTATGAGCAACAAGTTGTGCTTTGATCTCAGCAATAATGGTATCAATCTTTTTCACCACTTCTGGCCCAATAATCTTACAAGTTTTCTTTGTGAAAAATGAGCCATAACCTTTGTCACTCATTTGTGAAACACTCAGAAGATTAAACTTGAGATTATCAATAACATTGACATTTTCAAACTTGAGTTTTCTTGCTTGTACAGTCCCTGAACCCAACACCTTACCTTTTGAATCATTTCCAAAGGATATATCACCCCCTCCATGAGCCAAGAAGTCCAGAAGAAGGGCTCTACATCCTGTCATGTGCCTGGAGCCTCCACTATCTACATACCAAAGACTATCTAAACAAGCAGAAGCTCCCTGCACATCAGTAAATGATTAGTTTTGGTGAGTGTCCAAAGCCAGTTTGGCTTTGGATGGGTCCTCAGACCTTTCAGACTCAAGCTTTGTAAGGTGATCAGTGGTTTGGACCAATTTTTGAATTAAGGTCAACAACTGCTGCTGACCATTTGCCAGTGCTTGGATGTCAACACTTGGGGCAGCAGTTGTTTGATCACTTCCTGACAGATGATAATACCCATATGGATTTCTGTTCACTCTTGGTTTAGAGGGTCTTTTTGGCTCCTCATAAACATGTGGCAGACTGTGACATGGAGGTTGACCATAACATCTTGGGTATTTGCTTGTGGGTGGAGCATCTGTTACTTGGACATCTCTAGAAGCAGATGTTTCAAGCCTTTTTGTAACAGATGTTTGGACAGGGGTGAAGGTCTGTTTGGGCTTTCCTTTTGAAGTACTAACCACAGGGTTTGCAAGAGTTTTGGCTTTGTATTCTTGTATTTTAACATCAAAATTTTTGAGATACAAGCACTCTTTGGTCTTGTGATTCTTTTTCCCACATATTGAGCATGTGGCTTTGGAATCACATTCACTTGTTCCTTTGTTAATGTCATATGCTTTTAGAAGAAAACAGTTTTTGGTGACATGATTCTTCTTTTCACAGAAATCACAGAACAAGTTGACAGTCTTTTCTTTCTTCTTCCCTTTTCAGTCTTCTTTTCAGCAGATGTTTGAGCATCTGCTGGAAGATTTTTCAGAGGAATGACTTTTGCCAAGGGAATGACCTTTGCCTGAGGAGCTGTCTTTCCCTCAGGTGTTTTAAAATCAACAAGTTTGAAATTCTCAAGAGTATCACACTCATCAGACCAAGTAGGTTTAAATTCATACTTTTCAAGTTCAGTAAAAGATGAGGAACCTTCTGGTTTTTCAAGAACAATTTTCTTACCATTTGGTTCAGTGATTTTAATCTCTTGACCCTGCAGGTTTGTTGGTATTACCTCAACAGACTTTTGACTCTTTTTGTCAGTGTTTTCAAAAGCTGGAGCAGTGGTTTCAAAACCAAAGCCAAACTTCACATGACTTTTAGTTTGTTTGTTGAGTAACATTTCAAAACCTCTACATGATTCCACCCATTTCTCACATTCAACTTGGGTGGACTCTAGCTCACTTTTACAACTTTGATATTTTGCTATCATAGTTTGGAGCTGGTCTTTGGTTATGGTTGCTTCATGTTTTAAGCTGCTTATTTCAGATTCTTTTGCAGTTAAACTTGTTTTTAAGTCTTTTGTAAGTTTTTCAAATTTAACTTCATCATCCAAAATTTTCTTTCTAAGGTTTTCATTCACCTCTTTGATGTTAGCAAATGCTATTACACATTTGTCAGAACACAACTCTTTAAGAATTTGAGGAGATACCTTAGCAGCAGCCATCAAAGCACAATCACACTTGCACTCAAAGTCATCAGATGCACCCCAGGGGTCTGTGAGATTCACAACCTCTTCTTCAGGCTTTTCACCTGTAACAACTTCACTAACAACATCATCAGTCACACCATCAGATTCAATTACCACCTCCTCAGATTCTATCTCATCCACCATGGCCATGAAACAAAAATTTTCTGGTTCATTTTCAGCTTTGGCAACTAGTGCAAAATTTTCATCTGTTAGCTCATCAGGTAGACTGCTCCAATCAACAAAGCCTTGTGTAAAGAAGCTCTGTTGACTGGTCTCTGCAGGAGCAGAGGATGAAGCAACAGTCGTTTGCACAGGTGCTTGAGCAACAGGTGTTTGCACATAGTGGATCTGAGGAACAGTGGTTTGGACATACTGGACAGGAGCAGTGTTTGAGGACTGTGCAAAATGAGCAGTGTTTTGCACATTTGGTCCAGGGGCATTATAGGAATTCTGATAAGTGTTGGTCTGTGGTCTTTGATTTGGATAGGTTATCATAGGTGTACCATGTTGACCCCTACACTCCCTAGCAAAATGACCAAACCTATGACATTTGTAACACTTTATCTTTGATTTATCCAACCCAACCTTAGATCTGCCAGTTAACCCTGGAAACCTTCTCCCAGTTTTCTTGTAAAAATTATTAGTTCTTACACTGAGAAGGGCCAATTGGTGCATAATGTCCATTTCCTCCAAATCATCAGGGTCAAAGTATTTCAGGTCATCATACTCAAAGGATATATTGTCAGATGCCTGGATATCACCACCACTTGCTGTGAAAGCATAGTTTGGTGAATAAGAATCAGAGTTAAAACCTGAGTTAAAACCTGAAGTTATGTCAATGAAATGATCATAACTCTGATCCTTAGGGTTTCCAGGCACCTCATCATGACCCAAAAGTGTTGTATTCCCAAATACATAGTCATCAGACACTTTTCCAGAGTCTTGGAGCTTCTTTTTCTGGTTAAGCTCTCTCTCATAGGTCAAGAGCTTACCATGAAGCTGGGTCAGTGATAGGTCTTTAAATCCAATTGAGTTTCTCATCACAATAGCAATAGTGTCCCATTTGTCTGGTAATGATCTTAAAAACCTATGGTTCAAGGTTGAATGAGGGTAAGTAAGACCAACCAATTTTAGTTCACTAATTAAGCAATTAAACCTCTCAAACTGTTGAGTTAATGACTCTCCTTTGACATGACTGAATGTTTCATATTGTTGGTTAAGTATTTCACGATTGTTTTCAATAACCTCCTCAGTCCCACCAAACTGTTCTTTCAGTGCATCCCACAACTCCTTTGCATTGTTACAGTGTAACAAACCAGCATATATATCATTGGGTAGAGCCATGGCCACAATACTGAAGGCCTTAGCATCTAACTCAATTTTCTGAAAATCCTGGTCGGAGTAGTTTTCAAGTTTCTTTGGCTCAAACACCTTGGGATCTTCAGTACTCGGCACAGTCGGAACATGTGGTCTGAAGATAACCGACTTCCAACACCCAGTGTTTTGTTGAGCTAGAACATGGCTCATCCGACGTTGCCAGATATTGTATTCAGATCTGACAAGCATCGGTGGCTTGTTGTTCGTGCCAGTGTTATGTGGATCGTGATTGATTGAAGCCATTCTCTGATTTTTCAAAAAAACAAAGTCTGTTTAAAAACGGTTGAAACGAAATTAAACTATTACTCTGTTTTCAATCCGACAGACAAACGATATCAATAATTGTGAGCTGATTATTAAATTGATTTGTTAGATCGAATTTAATTGACCAAGCTCTGATACCAATTGTTAGGATCTGAGTTTGATTGTTTTGATTGTTTAACTAAAATATGATAATAATGAAATGAATATAGAATGAAAGTGCAGCGGAATAATAAACTGTTAATCAAAACAAGAGAGTAAATGTTTTCAGATCGAAAGCTTTCATTTATCTAAAAGATTACAATCGTACAATTACTCCCCCTCAGCCTGATCACACAGTGTTTGTCTGAGAGAATGTTTGTGTGTGTGATGCAATAGAACAGTACAAGCACTGTTCTATTTATAGACAGACTCAAAACACTGATGACCTAGGCTGACGTCACCTAAGACAGTGACCTCTAACAGAATAACAAACATAAACATCTGCCTATTACAAACTACTGTTACATTGAAAGCACTGATATTAAACAACTGTTGTAGGAAAACTCTGATGGTCTTGTATCCACTGCTGGAGCCTAAGTGCTGTTGGTTCCAGCAGTGCTTTGGTCTTCAGTACTTGTATCAGCAGTTGTTCTTCATCAGACCTTTGGTCAGCAGTTGTTCTTCATCAGTTGTTTATTCAGCAGTTCTTTGTATCAGCAGTTGTTGAGCAGTTGTTTGGATAGAACAGTTGTTAGGGTCAGCAGTCTTTTGGGAGAAGCAAGTTGTAAAGACTGTTTATTCAAAGGATCAAACTATTAGCATATTTTGGCTTTCTAATCATCTGTTCTTCTCCAGGTCAGCAGACCCAACAATTGGTTTCCCTGATAACTTCCCTATGAGTTATTGTGGCTGTTACTACCGCCATGGTTGTCATGCCTCTTATTCTGTTGCTGCTGCTGACTGCCATTAACTGGGAGTTTGCCGGACGCATTCTCCCACTTCCTCTTGTTATCACTAGTACCAGAAGATGAAGCACCATGAGGGGTAACAGTCCCTCTTCCACTTTCTAATCAGTCAGCTGGTGAGCCATACGAATAACCCGTTAAATGTCATTGAGGTTAGCAGCAGTAACCATACTCTTGATTTGGGGCACCAAGCCCTTGATGTATAACTCGATCCTTTTGTATGGCGGGTTGGAGTAATTTGGGCACATTTCCACCAACTCGATCCAGTTGTATAGCTCTCGATCTCCGATCCCACCATCTTCAGATTGAGATACTCAGTCTCCAGCTTTTGAATCTCATCCCGATGACAGTATTCCTCCTTCATCAGTTCCTTGAAATCCACCCAAGATGTTGCATTAGCCACGTCAACACCTGGCATCTGCACCTGAGAGTTCCACCAGGATAATGCCGCATTCTCGAGAGTAGCAGTGGCATATTTCACCCTGTCAGCTGGTGGACTGTTACACATAGCGAAGCAAGATTCCAGTTTTTCAAACAACCTCAGTAGCCCGACAACCCCTTCAGTTCCTCCAAAGTTCTGCGGCTTGCAGTCCATGAAATACTTGTAGGTACAAACTGGAGGGTGATGCACAGGTTGGCCTAAGTACAAAGAGCGAAGAAACCACAAATGAGTAAAAAGCATAACGTTGGAGTCTAGAGGAAAGTTTAGAGCGAAATGGAGTTACCAGCTTGAAAAGCTGCGAGGGCTTCAACCACCCTGTCGTTAATGAGCACGTTCAACTCCGCTTGGGTCATGTTAATGTTTCCTCTTCCGTGTCCTCTTCCCGCCATAGTAATTCTACATTTACACTATATTCATGAGAAAAAAATAATATGTCCCACATACAGTCGTTGACATAATACAAGTAAACTAGAATATAATATAGATAACATGCACGAGAATAGAATAAAGTAATCGATTAATAGTAGAAAATTTTTTTTTAAACATAAGACAAACGATCCTCAAGTCTCACAACGATAAAACAGAAGTCATAATAAGAATGTATAGGAAATACTAAGATAACAAGATAATAAAAGAAGTCAATCATCCTCGCGATCCATGGAGACACACAAGCCTTCATCCTCGCTCTCGTCTAGAATCTCCAATGGCCCTTCCTCCTCTTCCTCAGGTTCGAGCTCCTCCTCGAGTACTGCATCCATAGCTGCTCCTAGAGCATCGAATCCTGCTAACATAGGCTCTTCCTCGGGATGTTCCTCGGGATCCTCCTCAGGATCCTCCTCTAGTTCCTCAGCATTTTGACCTACGGCTTCCTCAAGCCTATTACGAACCAAAGTCAACTCCTCTCTCGTAAGTGCTAGCTCCTGATTAGAAACCGACCTCTCATGTCTAGCCTCATCAGCTTCCTTGTTAACCCTTCCCAGTTCACCAAACAAGTGATCGATTTGCCTCTCCATGTGTTTAATGGTTTCATCAGCGTTTCTCCTCCAAGACTGAAATTGTTTTACAGCATTGTAGGCGTTTTCCAACTCCGTATGCTCATGCCTAACCATCCCTGACAAAGACCTCTCCCATGAATCAACAATGGGAGGTACCTGAGCTGGCACTCCGTATCCAACAACCCACGAGTGCAACATGTCAGTGAACCACAACCAGCGACTGGAATCCTCAAACGAATCCCGTGTCGATGCTGGACGCTCATACGGATCTAGGGATGAGGTTTGCGAACCCCCAATAGCACGATAAGAAGAGTAGTTATGATGAATAGGGTTAGTCATGTTTTCCTGCAATACGTTAGATCAGTATACGTATCCAAGACATAACAAGTGGTGAACTTAAAGCAGTAAGTGTACTAATACTTATGCTATGAAGATTATAGACTAGATGCAAATCCTAGTTCACTATAACCAATGGCTCTGATACCAATCTATCACACCCTCAAATTTCCACTGTGGAGTATATACCGCGAGGTGCATGACAAACCAGGATCCCATAGCCATAAGTCTCATGAACGACTCTAAATGCCCAAACCATTTAGTTCGTTATTGTAAAACCAAGTTAAAATGTTTCAACCAAACCAATTAAGTATAGCGGAAGCGAAATAACAAAACAGTTAAACAAAAGTGTGTGCAAAACACCACGCCCAAAACCATAAGTAAATAGTTAAATATTTAAAAATAGTTTATATGTTCATAATCCCATGACATAACATGATGCATGCCCTATTCGTGCTCCATACCTAGTTACCTACAAAAGCATGCTAACGTGTATCAACATAAAGTCAGTGAGTTCACAAAGTAAAGAAAGTGAGTAAGTAAATGCACTGGTTTCCCAAACCACGTAACCAAGTAAAAGTGTAGGTCTCCCAGACCAAAATATTCAAGTGTTATCAGTTTAATCATGTCAGGGGTAGCTAACCCACTCATTGCAAATAAACAGTAATATTGGGACACATTCAGTAATATAATAAATTGCCTCAGAAACTAGTGTCTATCTACACTAGCCAACAAATATGGTCAGAAGTTCATGTCCATGCTCCAAGCATCGCAAACATGAGGTTGCTGCACAACCTAATAGCACTATCAACTAATAACCCGCTCGCTCCCAGCGATTAACCCAATAATATGTAAGGACTTTTCAAGTGATAGAGTGTTCAGTTCACAAATGACCAATAAGTTTTAAACTGAACAAAACGCAATCCTCCCCGAGGATTCGTAAAAACCCGACCCACCACAAGAGTCAAAACATCTCAACCCGAGATGTAACAATAGTCCCAAACCGGACAGGAAAACGTTTATCAAAGTTGTCTCACCATGAGACGCATGCTTTTGAGAAAAAGTAGTGAAACTCACCTTAGTATCCAAGCAAATAAATCCAAACTCCAAAGTAGGGTGTGCTACCGACTCCCTAGTACATGTGTCACTAAGTGAGTATATGTGTAATACCATTACATCATATAACCCGTTTGTTCAAGGCATTTAAATGTTCAAAATCGTATAAGTGACACCTAATGATTCTACATGCATAAGTAAACCCTACGGACCCGTTGGTGAATATGTTGGTTATCACTAGTTTAACACTTCATATTGTTGGGTAATCTTGATGGGTCAGGTCATGGGTCAGTTTGTTTACAGGTCATCGGGTCACGGGTCTCGATTTGACTTGGTAATGGATGACTGAGTAAAGTGGGAAGAATGGAAGTGAACGTTGAGTTTGTTGCTAATAAGGAGGAATATGTGGAGTTGTTTTGGCATGTGGTTTGTTTCTGTATTTATTATAAATAGGTTTAATTAGTTGTTTATTTTTGTACCTATCTTTTCAATTCTAATATAGAAGCTATTCCATTTACGTTTTCTTTCTGCAAATTATCATAAGATACATACGTGTATTGAGTGTTTATAGAGTTCGATTGTGAGGCCTGAAACCAACATTTGGTATTAGAGTAGGTAAAGCCGGTGTTGGTCGTTTTGAGAGTCTAGTATTAGAGAAGGGGGAGCAGCCCTCTAAATTGCGAGTATGAGAAAAGAGAGGTAACCGAAAAATAGAGAGAGTAGCGGAGGTTCTGTGTGAACCAAACACGGTTCTTAGTGAGCCGAATACGGGTCGTATTAGTGATCTAGAAGTGACAAGGAAAGGACGATCTGTGTGGTCGTGGAATGGTTCTGAGTGAGCCTTGTGGAGGCGATATCAAGAGTTGGAAGGGTTTCTAAGTGATCTCAGAAGAGTGGAAAAGATCTTAGTGATTGGGAATGGTTCGGAGTGAACCGAACACACGGTCCTGTGTGAGCCGGTGGAGAAAAAGAAGAGGCGATCTGTGTGATTCGCTTGAGTAGAAAACATCAGAGATCTTCGAAAGGTATCTGTTGTGTGTGTGTGTGGGTTGTTTGTTTATTGAAGCAAGAAAGAGGCTTCTAGGTGAATCGATAAGAGGTGTAGATCTATGTGATTCGAAGGAAGAAATTCTTTGTGATAAGTGTTGGAGAAGATTCATAGAAGGACGGGGGATGAGTCATGAAATAGTCTAAATTAATTAATCCGTGCGAACCAGGTTTGTCTAATCGAGTGAAGAGTCTAGTGTGGAATTTGAAGAAGAGTAGTGAGCTCAAGATATTCTATGTGGTTTGACCTAATTAATATGTGTGATTTTTAAGTCAAATATTTGATTAGGGTTGAGCTTAGGAGATACAAGAGGCTTAAGGTTGCTTAAATACATGTTTAAGTCGGTTATGTTTCGTCAGCGCCCCGTGAGCGGCCGCTCACAGCTCCCCGGCTCGCTCCGGGTGTCCTGCTTCGTTGCCCGGCCTGTTTCCTTCGATGTTTTCGCTATTTCGGAACATAACAAGTGTAACCCCATGTGTTAAGACCCCAACCATCCTAATGGTCCATCCATTATTGTTTTTATTAACGTATTCGGTTTCAGTTCACGTAATCACATACAGTTTGCACATAATTTCACAGAGTATCATAGAAGCATGTAATTGCAATCAATCTCAATCCATTAATTCACAATTATTTATTTTCATTGTTCACCAACGTCCGAGGTTCACTAATCATGTATATAGTCTGGTAATTCCCCGAATTACCACTTCATGCAGTTATTAATCTATAACTGTGCAACGTGTGTCCTATCTAGCTAACCCTAGTTAAGTAGAATGCAAGGAATGTAAATAGATTTTAGTTAAAGTGAGAACCTGGAATTACGATGTATCACAAGATTTCTCGTTCTACATGTCGTGAGGTCGAATGAACATAATCAAACTGGTTCGACCTCTGTAACTAGTTGGTTCGACCTCTAAAACACTCGTTCGACCTCTCGAAGGGTCGAATTAATATCTTTCATTCGACCTTTTACAGAAAAACGTGTTCATCTTTAATATTTTATGTAAATCAGTCCATAAACACTCTAATTGTTCGAATTCAATGACGAAACTTGTACAGAAAGGTGCGGAAATGAAAACATAACCCTCGAATGGACAAAAACTTGGAAAAATCACATGATTTTGGGTTCAATTAAGGATCTTGGGTTTCAACCTTTCAACAAAAACAGAACTTAACGTATGGAAACCATGAAATCGAGCTGTGATTGATTCAAACAACTGTTAGATCGTTCAAATCGATATCACGGCTCTGGTGCCAATTGAAATTTCGGCTTAGGACCAAAATCATGGATCGATTACGTGAATACAACTCGGTTTCAGACGTAAGATTTGAGACGAAACAGAAATAGACGTAAACAATGTCATCACAGATTCGTATTACATCTTAAACGGTTACAGACACTGTCATCAGTAGGATAAACATCTATCTTGGGGCCGGGGGAGGTCGGGCATGACCTCCCCCTTGAGAGCATTCTAAGCACAAACTCACAATCTTCTAATGAAAAACCCACATGAGATTGCTATATATAGGCCAAAGACATAGAGTCCATTCGAACCCTTCAGGAGGTCGAACCAACTGGTTCGACCCTTGCAGGGTTCGAACTAATGACTCATGTTTTGGTCTATATTAACAAATGCATCAAATCCATAAATTGCCCTTATGGATCACCACAATCTCATGTTATACAACATAAGACTCAACCCTAGTCTATTTGACAGTGACGTCCACATAAAGTGCATCAACAACAGAAAAAACACTTTAGGTGAATTGACGGACAGAGATTAAGTTTTTAACAAGTTTAGGTGCGTAAAGAATGTTATTAAATTTGAATTTGGGAAAAGGGTATTGTAAGCTATGATTTTCCAATCGCGTGGACTAGAATATTATTGCCATCACCGACGGTAATGTTTTGAGCATAAACTTTATTAAAACAAGACATGAGATTATTATTGTTGTTTGTCATAATACCTGTAGCACCTGTATCCATGTACCAAGTGTGGGCCCGGAGGATGCAAAAAGAGAGTATTGAATGCTTGGTCCAACTCGGTTGGGGTATAAGTCGCCTTGGAAGTAGCATGGGGTTGTTGTTGTAGACGGGGACCTAGAATACCCGCTTGTGTAGTTGGGTTCGTGGGCCTGTTTTATGGGGTCGTGGGATACGGGCACGGAGGTGCGGCCCAATAATAAAGGAAGGAGATGTTGTTCAAGGGAGATGGTTGTCGGTTGTGGTGTGTAGTGAGGTAGGGGTGTGCCAAGGGAAGGTTAATTGGGTTTTCCAAATGGCTGTCTAGGAGGAAGACCATGAGGGTTGTTGAGATCGACCACGACCACGACCTCTAGTACGGCCTCGGCCACGGTTGTGGTTGTAGGGTTATTGGATAGGAATTTGAGTGGTATGAGTGTTGGAGTGAGTTATATGAAGAGTCGTCTTAATCAAAAACCGATTCGCCTTAGTGGTTTTCTTCGATTATGAGTTGAGAACGTGCTTCATAAAATGAAGGAAAGGGTTTGGTGTTTAAGACAATAGAATCTGCGCTTCCATAAACTTCGTTTAAAACGGTGACTAGTTGAATAACAAGGTTTCGTTCACTCACCGGTGAGCCGACATTGGCATGTTGATCAGGGAGGACTTTAACCTCTTGACAATAGGCTGCCATAGATTGAAAAGACTCAAGTTTCACATTGGCGAACTTTGTTTTGGAGAAGAACGACCCTCGTGGCTTGATTATCGTGGAAATGGCATTTCAAGGTGGTCCATGCGTAGTAAGCCGATGAATCTGGGTGAATTATTGTGCTCAAGAGTATTGAAAAAATGGTAGTGAAAATTGATTTTTTCACTAATTTTGGACATAAATAAATGTATTTATATATGTGTTATATAAATAATTATTTCTAGGTTTGTGTACTATATTGTGAGAGTATCACAACGAACCAAACCACGTCCAAAATGGAGCTAAGATGATGAGATATCGAAGCTTGAAAGTTGTAGGTTGGAATAACCAAATATGAGAAAAAGGATTAAGCTTTGTCAACTTATCCCACATTTGTGGGATGACAAAATGGTTTATTAGAGGAGCACTCCTTGTATATTGTTTAGATTGAGCCAAACACTAGTGGGACCCTAAAAGGTGCAAAGCACCTTTAACTCGCTCTTGCACACGCGCGCGCGTGGCGTGGACGATCGACGCAATGTGGCGCTTCGATGGCGCATTTTGCACTTCGCACACTCGCAACGCCCCGAGACGCTTGAGAGCTGCCTTTGTATTTTTTACCTTGTGCGCATGGTCTGCTACATGGCGGAAGGTTGACGTAAATCGTAAACTACAAGTGGCGTCTGTGTGCTGGTCCGCATGGAGGTGCGTGCGCGGTGGTGGTCATACGTGGATTACATGGCGATTCGTGTGGGACATGTGCGCGCAAGATCACGTAGCGTCCTGATCTGCGCTCCCCGATGTAAAATGTACGTGTCCGCGTGGCGGATTGCGACGCGTAGGGTCTAGAGTGCACGCGAAATCCTGGTTTCGCGTATGAGCTACGGTTGACGTGTACGCATAGGGATCTAGAGTGCACGCATAAATAGGTAGCGTACCCGGTTTCGCGTAGCAATTCCAAGCGCGTCTTGTGGCACGCGCAGACTGGCGTACCAGTTCATGCGCAGGTCTGCATCAGCTCTCGAGATGTTGTTTCAATCCACTAGACTGTTTTAGGTCGTCCCATAAGGAAAATGGAAGTTACGAGTTTGACCACTTAAATCCATTTTATTGGTATTTATTATTTTTATTACAAGATTTATGATCTTGTTAATAATATTGTAAAAATGTTTCATCTTTTTTGTTAAATAAAGATGAGTCTTGTACTCATTTTTATGATAGTAAGATTAGAGATTCTCATGACAAAAAACACCAGAAACATTTCCTGCCAAATGAGAGGAGTACTCTCAAGTTGTTCATTAACTTTCCTTTTTCCTAATATTTATAAACACCAAATAACCAGGTGTTATCTCTCACTGACAGCCATCTCCGACAGTACATCAATGTTTTGGTTGTTGTATTCTTGGAGACAGACCGTCTGAGAGGAGGTGCGAAATCTGTTTTAAGGGCCCCGTATCAAACACGATCCTTAACCAAAACCGTCAACGACAAGTTTGTTCATTCTTGCAGCGGAGCGCTACACAAGATGGTTCGGTTGAAGTTTTTCTAAAGACATCGGCTTGAATCAAGCTTTGATACATGTATTTGTATTTGTATTTATTTTATTTACATTTAGTTTTGTAATCGGTATCGTACTATTATGTTTCCTACGAATAACGAGAGTCTCGTTATTATTTTTATTTTATTATTATTTTAATAAAATACTGAACCCCATCTCCATCATTCGAAATGGTTACATAGATCCACGGGAGTATAATGGCGTCAATATAAGCCCATACTTCATCAGTGGTGGAATCGGTCTTATTTTTTTCGGGTTCTTTTAATGTAGTAGCCGGTGGGGGATCCTGGATTCTTGGAGAAAGATGATCAAGAACTTGATATGCGCGACAGTGAATTTTGAACAATTCAGCCCATGAAGAATATTGGCTGGTTTGGACTTCAAGGGTAATTGGAATAAAAAATTTTATGTTAGTTACGGTAATGGTCTGATGAATTTTTTGATCCATATGATATGAGGGGAGATGGGGTGCTACTAGATTTGGTCACGGGTACCCCACTATCAGCACGGTAACACCGTCGCCACCCGTGCTGGTAGGGTTTCCGTGAACCGTTTTCTGGTTCTTTCTAACAGGCTGATAACCATTTATTATTTAATTTTAAATTATTATAATTCAATTTTTTTTAATGGTGACTGTTCTCGTAACACATTTTGGTTATTTATTTTTTATTTAAATCGTGTGTTTTAAACATAAACGAAAACAAAATTAAATAAAATCATAAAACATAATTTATTAATATTAAACATAAATAAAAATATATCAAAACCTAAAAAATAAAACTTAGAGTTGACGCATATTCTTGAGATGTTCAAAGTTGCCGCAGTAACGACCCGCATAGCTCGCCTGGGTCAACTCCATAGCCAATTCCGCCACAATGCCTGAGTGCCGGCTCATGGTGCGCTCGTAGCAGGTGGTCCACCGATTACACTTGTTGTTTAGATCGGTCTATTTTCTCTGTAGGCTCTCAATTGTGCGGTTGCTTTCGCCGATTTGTTGTTTGAAATCAGCCAAGACACGGTCCCAGAAACCTGTTTGGCTACCTCCTGAGCCACTTGGGCCCCTACGGGGTTGGCGCTGCAAGGATGGGTCGTTTTGTGCGTCTTTAGCGCACACAACCAGAGTCATATCTTCATTTTCGGTCCAATGAGTAATTTTGAAGGTGTGGGTGTTTGTTGGTGTTGAAGTGTGTTTTCACCACCGTGGTATGGTGGTTTATATACATAAAAAACTCAACCGTATTACATGTGAAATTCAATATTTTTTGACTGTTAGATGAAACCGATTTTAATGCACATAATTTTTTTGACCGTGTTAGTAGGACGGTTTATGAGAAATCTGACCGTTTGGTGTTAAAACCATGTGAATTTAAAAAAAAAACAAAGATTAAGATTTGAATTTAAATAAAAATAAATAAAAGAATCAGTGGAGTGTTGTTTCTAAAAAAGTGTATCGGTAAAGTAAATCAGTGAAGTGATGTGCCAGTGCATGATTGGTTAAAATCAGTTAAGTGAAAAGTTAATTTTACAAGCGCCCGTTCCCCTGATAGGGAAATTAGTGGCTGAAGAAGGAGGTTTTTGGACTGTTATTGTCGATGAAACAGGAAGGAGAAAGGAAAAGAATGAAGAAAGGGAAGAGGGTGTGCTGCGCAAATGATGGAGAGGTCACCGAGAATTTAATTCTCGGATACCATGTTGAATGGTCAATTTTTTCTTGTTGTCATGCATACATATGTGTTGTACATTATATGATGGAGGGTGTGCTAAATCCTACAATTAAGTTATTCTCAATAATGTTTTGCAAGAAATAAGGAATCTACAATAATGGAAAATACATTCCCTTTATACACTAATAATAAACTAGTAAGTTACCACCCGCGCTCCGCCGCGGGTTCGAAACGTACATAAAAATTAGAAAATATCGACGGGATATTGTTTGTGGCGATAAAAAACCATGTCAAGATGCTATAATTGAAAGTCACTTATGTAAAGATAAACACATCTGTCGCGTATTACAAAAAAATATAAAAGCACACTGCAATGATGCATTTAGATATGAGCCTCAACCACGAGCGTTGTAGCGAGACTTTAATTTGATATGGCTTCGTTCTTTGTCGGTAGAGCAACCAAATAATATATATATATGCAAAACCATAAAAAAATAAACGTGAAAGAAACTTTATATGTGAAAAAAAAAACAGAAGCATCGTTGATAGCCTTTGCATTTTTAGATAGAATAACAAAACTATAAGAAAAAAGCTATATTTCATATAAAAGAGAAAAAAAATCCTATTTAAAAAGGGTGATGTTATTTGCACCGGAGGTTTTTTGAGGGTTTTACACAACTCTACTGCTCGTAGAGGCCTCTACGAGCAGTAGAGGTGTCAGAGCGCTGAAACCCACAAAACTCTACTACTGGTAGAGGCCTCTACGAGTGGTAGAGCTTTGTTGCCCTAAAAACCTAACCCTACTACGACTCGTAGAGGCCTCTACGAGCCGTAGAGATGGAGGCCCACAGAACATTCAATGTTCAGAGTGCATACAGGCCTGTCAGTCAGCTCTGCGACTCGTAGAGACCTCTACGAGCCGCAGAGGCTTGGTAGTTGATGTAATTAAACCCTATACGACCAGTGCCACCTACGCATGAATTTTGGAACCGTTTGGTTGGGCGACATAACGTTCATACAAAACCATGGGTTAGGCTATACTGGGATCGTTTGCAACAGGGTCTTATGTTGTAATTATAACGTGTAACGTATTATTAATTGAATTTTTTATTTTCGTTTACGTTCTTTTATAGATATAACAAGTAGTGGTTTTTTTAGGGTTTTACACAACTCTACCACTCGTATGGGCCTCTGCAAGCAGTAGAGTATTTATATACGAGTCGTAGGGGACTCTACTGGTGGTAGAGGGTGGAACAGATACGAGCGTAGAGCACTCTACCACTCGTAGAGAAACAATGTTGGGAGCTCGTAGATGAACTCTATGACTCGTGGAGGTTTTCTCTACTACTAGTAGAGACCTCTACTAGTCGTAGAATAACACACATTTTTATTTTCTTTTTTTTCTTTTTTTAAATAATAGTATAATTTATAATAATAATAATAAAAATAGTTATTTTTTAATATTTGTTTCTCTACTGCTAGTAGAGCCCTCTACTGGTCGTAGAGGATGCTTCTGCAAGTCATCCGAAACGAAAGGAAAAGAATTCAAGTGAAACTCTACTGCTCGTAGAGGCCTCTACAAGCAGTAGAGGTGTCATTAAATGATTGTTAATGATTGGCAAGGTGGACCACATTTGATAGAGTTCTCTACGAGCAGTAAGACCTCTACGAGCAGTAGAGTTCCCTCTACAGCTCGTAGAGGCCTCTACAAACCGTAGACAGATGCAAATAAGTTTTAAACAGGTGCAAATAAGAGGCGCCTTTAAAAAAGAACATGAAGTTGTCGAACTTCATGTAAATTAACATATTACCAAACCATTCCACCAAGAAAGGTTTCCAAGTTACTCTTGCAAAATAATTTATAAAACCTCAACATACACTAAAAGACAAAAAAAACCACTGTAGACGAGTACTTATATATAATAACTAGCAAAACTATCCCGCGCTACGCGGCGGGAACTCGGTTGATATTGATTCGGCTCGTGTCATATTGTTATGACAAACCAATAAAATCAAATCGTAATACGATCAAAGGATATTAACACTTGATTTACATTGATCCAAAAATCCATAAAAACAAATACTAGTAACAGTTTCGATAACACCAATACCGATACCGATGTCGATATCGAGTAAGTTCGTCAAGCTACCAGCATTCATTGTATTATTTCGATAGTGATAGTTGTATATCAAAAATAACATAATGTTGTTACTTTGTAAATAGGATTTGTTAAATAATAAAATGAGTAAATTAGCAATTAATAAGATAACTAATTATAAAACTGAAAAACAACACTTAAAATGAAGATATCAAATAGAAAAAAGAAAACCAAAGGTAGGTAACCTACGCATTTGTGGCTTTGTGCTATAGTTCCGTTTCTGAATATCAAAAAAGTTAAAGCATAACATGACACCTGCTCGCTAAAAATTGCCACGTGGACCAACATAATATTGTTACTGTTCACATCAATTTGAAATGTTATATATAGAATTTCATGGAGTAAGTAAGGTTTTCATTCCTTCCTTTCAATGCTTATTCTTAAAGTATGTGTAGTGGTGGAGGGTTATGTGGGGTTTATGGTATTAAAATATTAAAAAGTAATAGAAGGGGGGTTATGTGGGGGTTATGGAAAAAAGGGTGTAGTGGGAAGGGGGGTTATGAGGGGGTTATAAATGATTGGGTAATAATTGATTTTTATTGTTTTATTATTATTATTATTATTATTATTATTATTATTATTATTATTATTATTATTATTATTCAGACTAATAAAACAAAAAACAAAAAAAGACTTCAAAAAAATTATTATTATTATTCTCTCTCTCTCTACGTCTCTCTCTCTTATCTTCTTCTTCTTCTTCATCTCTTCTTCTTCATCTCTTCTTTATCTCTTCTTCTTCATCTCTTCTTCTTCATCTTCTTCACTTCTTCTTCCTCTCCACACACACTTCAACAACAACAACAATAATAAAAATAATAATAATAATAATAATAATAATAATAATAATAATAATAATAATAATAATAATAATAATAATAAATCAAGAAGCAGAGCATAGCGCTCGTTGTTCAAATGACCGGATTGAACCAAAACGCCCCATAGCGCCGCCGGGGCGGTGTTCCCGGCGCTATGGGGCTTCAAAACGCCCTATAACGGGCCACTACACATGCCCTTATAAATATGCAACTATATAATTCATATTTAAATATAACTATTGTTCTTAAAGTTAGTAATAGTAATTTTATCAAGAGTAAACTAGATTTTTGATACCTGAGGTTTGTTATTGTTAACATTTTTACTCCTAAGTTTAACATAATAAACTTCTTCACTTTTAAATATTGTGATTTAAAAAATAGAATAGTCTTTATTATATTTAACATTTCATCAGAAATTTTCCCTCGTGTATTTTTAATTTTATATACATAGTATAGTAATGTGTAATGGTTGCCTGCCTAGCAAGAAGCAATATTGTACATATATAGTACAAGACCCAATTGCATCATATACATAATATTTAAATTTTTAGATTCAATTTTAATTTTAGAGTAAACTGCCATTTTCGTCCCTGAGGTTTGACACTTTTTGCCAGTTTCATCCAAAAGTTTATTTTTTCTCAACTGGATCCAATAGTTTTCAAATTGTTGCTCGTTTCATCCAACTTGTAAACTCCGTTAGTTGAACTCAATTAAATAAGGGCAGTTTTGTCATTTTATCTTTTAACTGAAAGGCATTTATGTCCATTCGTTAGTTTTACCAACTCCATCTATTTAAAACACCAATCAGACAAAAAAAGCCCCAAATCATCATCTTCTTCCAAATCTTCTTCCAAAACCCTAATAAATCAAAACCCAAAATTGAACAATGGTGTTGGGTTCTTGTGGATCAGAAACTATAATAATAACGTCGTGGACAGCTGGCGGGGTCATATTGGGTCCAAACCGAGCCATTGCCAAGGCCAGCATATGTATCTAGGCCTTTTTCCGTTAATGAAGCTTTTTCGTGAATCCAGTTCTTTAAGTTGACTAGTCAACTCTTCTACTCTTTCCCTCAAACGAGCAGCCCTTGTGTCTGCCAATTTTAATGATGTTTCAGCTGCGTCTCTTGCTGGCATGGCAGCAGCTGCCGTTTCTTCCTTAAACTTGAGCTTTTTTTTCTGATTTTATTACAGATTGTTTTGCTTCTTCCAGTTCTTGGCGTATGGTTTGTAACTGCAGGGATGGCAGCAGATCACATAAGTGGTGTTTGGATGGGCCTTTTGAGAGTGATTATGTAAATAATGAGTAACCAGAGTTGTATATAAGAGTTTTGATGTGTTTATCGTGGTTTGAGGTTGTAATAATAAATTAATAAGATAATTGGGTTTTGATTTATTAGGGTTTTGAAAGAAGATTTGGAAGAAGATGATGATTTGGGGCTTTTTTTTGTCTGATTGGTGTTTTAAATAGATGAGTTGGTAAAACTAACGAATTGACATAAATGCCCTTAAGTTAAAAGATAAAATGACAAAACTGCCCTTATTTAACTGAGTTCAACTAACAGAGTTTATGAGTTGGATGAAACGAGCAACAATTTGAAAACTATTGTCTATTGGATCCAGTTGAGAAAAAATAAACCTTTGGATGAAACTGGCAAAAAGTGCCAAACCTCAGGGACGAAAATGGCAGTTTACTCTTAATTTTACATACATAGTAATGTGTAATGGTTGAATGCCCAGAGAAGCAATATTGTACGTAGTACAAGACCCAAATGCATCATCTCCATAGTATTTAATTTTTTTAGATGCAATTACTAAATGGTAAATCAACATATTTGACCACAAAATTTCCTCAAATACACATTAACTTTTACATATGTTCAAGTTATATGTGAAGAAACCAGATCTCGGAGTGTGGGCTATGAATAAAAATGGGTTATCAGGGTTTAGGTTGTGAAGGAGCCGGATTTCGGAATGTGGGCTATGAATGAGCCTGATTATCAGAGTTTAGTTGTGGAGGAGCCGGATTATCAGAGTGCAGGTTTTAATGAGGCTTGATTGATTATTGATATGTGGGATGTGAAATAGGACCTAATTCTATATTTGGATTGCTTGAGCAAAACTTGTGGTCAACATGATAGACTAAAGTTCACCAACTTATTACTACATAAACCCTAGTTAGCATTTTTCGTCTTCTTCTTTTTGCTTGAACACTTTTTAAGAGATTCATTGTGTGATCCGATCAAATGCGGGAAGTTAAGCAAAGCTTGAGAGCCACGGTGCTTAAAAGCCGCTCGATCATACGCCATGGCTGCTTCTTCAGGTGTCTCATAGGTCCCAAGCCACAGTCTAAAACCTTTCTTCTCTGGGTTCCTCATCTCTGCTGTGAACTTCCCCCATGGCCGTCGTCTTACACCTCTATACCTCTTGTAAGGCATACATGGTAGCTTTGTATCTTGAGACCCGTCCCCATCACCAAAAGGAACGATATCACCTGTCGAAAAATCCAACTTCACCCGCTTGTTTGCTGCTTCAGTCATGCTATTATCGACAGCAGAAATATCAGGGATGGTGGTCGGATAAAAGTGTGGAATTTCGGTGACTTCTCTATTGGTGTTTTGTAATATTTGAGGGCTGTCATTTTGGTTATGGGATGCATTTGTGACTTCAAGAGTTGGGTTAGTGTTCTCTACTAAAAAACTGCATGTTTCCAAATCATCAAGATTAAGTGGCGACTCTAGGAGATCATCCATATATAGGATTGAACCCGAGCTATACAACTCGGTCGAGTTTGGTGAACTCAACTCCATGAAAGAGTTTATGGATGATTCAACTGAGTCGTTGTGAAAACACCAATCATTAATGTTAAAGATGGAAAAACTACTTAGGTTTTGGTAATAGTCAGGAAGAAGAATATTATCAAAATGATCATCAAGAAGGTAACTTTGAATTGATTCGAGGTTGGAAGGATTGGCATTCACTTGGGTAACCATGTTTCTTGGATGTGTTTCAATGACAACTAAACCTATTTGTTTGGTCAGCCATATAAAGGCAGAAGCATTGGTCGTTTATTGACTGCCATAAGTATGGATGTGGAATATTATTGTGGCCAGATGCTTAAACAGTATAAAAGGGGTGTTTTGGAATGACCATAATAAGATAATTATTTAATATACAATTTTTTTAAGCGTGACTTTTTATGTACAGGACTGAATTGGTCGCCAGGTCTTCGTCAAAGACGACTACCCGTCAGCCCCGCTCCTATGGACGCGATGTTCTATCGGGCCCCGGCCTCCGCGCAAGCTGACCGTCGCCCGGAAACCATACCGCCTCCACACGCGAACGCTAGGTAAAACCAGATTGCCCTCAGGATCGAACCATGTCTCGGTAGGAATTATACATCATTGAGTCGTCCCCAAATGCATTCAGTAGGGATCGAACCCAAGCCTCCCAAAGGAAAGGTTGGGCCGCCTACCAGCTGAAATTCGTTCTGCATCAGTTGTTTGTATCGACATTCACTATAGTAATTGAAAGAGAAAAATCACATTAGAATGTGAAAGAGAAAAATTACAAGACATGTTTAACATTGATTGCTGAAAAGAATATCGACACGTGTTTTATATCGATTAAAACTATAAAAATAAATATAGGTACCAGTTCCAATAATCCCGATACTGCTACCTATGTTGATCGGTTGGGACCATTGGCTCATCATTATACATGGCTATGGTACCGACACTCGCGAAAGATTACAACATTAGAAAACTAATATGTTTTGAATAGATTGTATTATATTTGACCAACATTGTTTTTGATAAAATTTAATCAAAGTTATTATTTATGGGTTATCATTTTGAATTTTTCTCAATAATGCCTTTTTCATTTGATCCAATATCTATACTAGCTTGTAGCAGAAATTATTTGTAGGGAATTGGCATTTCGATTAAATTTTAAGAAACCTACTACTAGGATTTTTGCTTTTTAATAATTAAGAACATTCAACTAGGATTCTTAAAAGAAAGTAAGAATAAATTAGATAGAATAAAACCTTTGATCTAGCTAGTATTCTGGTTACCACAGTGATTGTGCGTTTCATATTCTGCTTTTGCAAGAAAAACGATCCAACCGATGCCAATGTTGCTATAAACTTGTAATGGTTTAACTTATTTGTTTTATTTTTGTATAAACTTGTAATGGTTTAACTTATTTGTTTTATTTTTGTAGAACGCTATGAATACAAATATAAAGATAACAATGAAGGAGATAATTGCTCCTCTAAACATAAATATATTTTGACTTAATAATTATACATTGACTCAATACACATGAATAGACTTTGACTCAATAATTATACTTTGACTCAATACTTTGACTCGGTAATTATGTTGTTTTCTTATACGCCCGTCAATGCAAATTGGTGGAGGTCCAAGACGAAGCATTGTTCGAAATCTTTCAAATAACGGTTTAGGTAAACTCTTGATGAATATATCGGGTACTTGTTTGTCGATCGAGATGAATTTGGTGTGTAGTTTTCCAGTGGTTACCGATTCACGGACAAAATGATAGTCGATTTCAATATGCTTCGCTCGTTTGTGTGAGATAGGATTTTGAGTTAAGAACAAAGCACTCTTGTTGTCACATAAGAGTGTCGGGCGACCCGGTGGTAGAGAATGAAGTTCCCGAAGAATATTAGTTAACCAAATAATTTCAGTTGCTATATTTGCCATTGCTTTATATTCGGATTCACAGTTGGATCTTGACACTGTTGGTTGCTTCTTTGCGCTCCAAGAGACCAAGTTTCCTCCTAAGCAGATACAATAGCCGTATGTTGATCTTCATGTGTCAATACAATGAGCCCAACCTGCATCTGAAATACCTAATAAAATAGTGTTAGGTGGACGATCAAAAGTTAAACCATGTGCTAAAGTGCCCTTAACATAACGAAGATTCCTTTTAACTAGCTAGAAATGAGTGGTTGTGGGAGTTTGAAGGAATTGGCTAGCTTGATTTACGGCATAAGAGAGATCAGGATGGGTGATGGTGAGATATTAAAGAACGCATACAAGGGATCGATAAAGAGTGGGGTCATGAAATGGTTAACCTTCAGAGGTGAAGATATCTTTGGTTGTTAAAGGAGTGACAACGGGTTTAGAGTCAAGTAAACCGGCTCGGGTGAGAATATAATGGGAATATTTGGATTGATTTAGAAAAAGACCCGATTTTGTGTGATGAACTTCTAGGCTGAGAAAAGAATTTAGAGAGCCAAGGTCCTTTATTTTGAATTCCTTGTTAAGTCAAGATGTGAAGTTGATGAAATTTTCATTATTCTCGGTGATAATAATGTCGTCAACATAAACAAGAAAATAAATTAAGATACCTTGGGGATTGTGAATGAACAAAGATGTATCGGCTCGACTGTTTTGAAATCCACAATTAAGAAGGAAGGAGCTTAATCGTTGAAACCAAGCACGGGGTGCTTGTTTTAAACCACATAGAGCACGATTTAGTTTACACATAAGGTTGGGTCGGTGAGAATCTTCAAAACCCGGAGGTTATTCCATGAAAATGGTTTCGATGAGGTGACCATTTAGGAACGCATTGTTGACGTCTAATGACAAAGATTTTAATTATTGATGGTGGCGAGGCTAAGAACCACCCGGATGGTGGATGATTTGAAAACGGGATTAAAGGTGTGAGAGAAATCTAGCCCCGGTATTTACGTGAATCCTTGAGCTACAAATCGTGCTTTGTAGCGGTCAATAGATCCGTTGGATTTATATTTGTTTCAATAAATCGATTTTGAGCCAATAATGTTGGTGCTAGTGGGACGAGGAACAATAGTCCAAGTTTGATTTGCATGAAGGGCTTTAAGTTCGTCATGCATTGCTTGGATCTATTTTGTCACAACACGACAATGGTGGAAACACGTGGTGTGGATGCGAAAGAGAAATGTTTCATATCCAAGATTAAACAAACACATAATTTAGAAAATAAGCATTCATTAGACAGCGTATAGTATTTTGTTTAAGTGCGTGTCCCAAAATGTAGTTTTTAACAAAATAAGGATTTTTGACTATTTCCCAATCCCATAGGAAATATTAGCAAATCCCTAACAAAAGTTCGTCTCGTCATTATTTTGCCCGCCCTAGCCATTGAACGCCTTCACATTCCTAGTTACCTAAAATATATGTTAGGGAAAATGTCAATATATAAATATATTGGTGAGTTTCACATGTTTTGAGACACAAATAAATTAACATTCATTTGTAAGTAAGTGCGCATAACGAAATAAGAAATGTGCTAGATATAAAATTAGGGTAGCTAGTCCTAATACCGATGGATTCCCCATGAGCCCATAACCAAAACCAGACTATTTTACATTGCCCTGCAAGTTGTTTACATGGTAAAAACTAATCTAGAATATCGTCGCACCTCGTGGTCCTTCCATGTTGATCGCTAATCAACCGGGGCGGGTCTCGTCAAGAACCAGTAGTACTATTCCCATATTCTATGGCTACATCAGTTTGTATAAATGGTTACGGTTAACTGCATAGACTTCACGTCCCATGTGACTTTACCATTACCCATGTGCCCATCTTATATACCATTTCATACTTTCACCGGTTACCGCACATTTAATACTTTCTTACTTACATATCTTTCCCCCAAGTTTAAAAACATTTAAACAGAAAAGGGGACGTGAAAACTCACTTCAAACGTGTAACCCAATCAGAAAATAGTCCTTGCCAAGTCCAATGTGAGACCACCTAGATGTGTCCTAATTTAGTAAGGCACTTGTCTCAGAGTGCGTGTCTTACTGGCAAGTTGTCTTTCCCCAACTCCCGAAACCACGTTTACATATTCGGTTTAACTATGAATATACCCTAGTCTTAGGTCTGTTGGTGATGATGTATCCCATCACAAGTTTCACTTAGTCTTATATTATAACCGTTGATATTAATTACCAAGTTAGTTGGTTTCATCATCGTGAACCCCAATAATTGCCCGTTTTCTTACACGTCATGATCTTTAAACATATTTATCAATATATATATTTACCAACTTGTATTAATATTCCGTTTATATTTCCCTATAAAAATAAATATATCAAGATCTTGTCGAGCGAGATTCATTTCACGTTAAGTATTTATTGTTCCATAAATATACATATACTTATAATAACATACTTAACTTATTTTCTTTCTTACAAATTCTCCCATTTTACTTCCAACACTTAGAAAAGTGTTCATATATATTTTCCCCCTTTGATCATCCTTACATATATTTTGTTCACAAAATATATACATATTTTCTTACTTGAAATAATTAGTCCGCAAACGCCGCAATAACGTATACTCGTATCTTGTAGGAAGTTATACATGTACACTTATCCTTCCGATTTACTTTTTGTTCATTTTATGATTTATCCGATAGCTCATCACATTAACATTCGTCCACTTTCCCGCTTTCTCAATATATATATATATATATATATATATATATTTTGTAGGAAATAATATTTTTCTTGTCATTTTACATATATATATAGAGAGTAAAGATCAAATAAAAAGTGTTTTTCGGTAAGAACTAAAAGAATCAAAGGGGGTAAAAAAATTTTATTTTATTTTTTTAGAATTTTTTTCCCATGTGCTTAAACATACTTTCTAAATGAATAATACGAAAAAAAAATTAAAATTTTTTTTTTTAGTGTAATTACACTAGTTTACACTAAAGTAAATACACTAGTTTACACTAAAGTAATTATGTAATTACTCTACACGTAATTACTCTACACCAATATTTTTTTTATTTTTTTAGTTTTCAATACTATAATACATGTTTAACAATATGGGAAAAAAATTTGAAAAAAAATAAAAAAAAAACTCACCTTTGATTCTCACAGTTCTTACCAAAAAACAGTTTGTACAGGATCTTTCCTCTATATATATATATATATATATATAGGGAAAGTATAACTAGAAAACCCATTCCAGTTAAAGAAACCTTGGAAACCCAATACTAGGTCCAGAATTAACCACGTCATGCCTTTTCTTATCCCTTCCAAGGGTAATTTCGTCACAATATTTTGGGGCCTTTCTGCACATTCTGTAACATGTCAGAATATACCTTTTCCATCATTCATCCACTCTCTCTCTTGCTTTCACTATCTTCTGAATTATATATAGAACACACCTCTCTCTCTTTCTTTTCATCTTACATCCTCTCTCTCTCTCTCTCTCTCTCTCTCTCTCTCTCTCTTTCTTTTTATATGCATATGTCTCCTTTTCACTTTTTTATTTTCATCTCTCTCTCTCTCTCTTTATATCTTTTCATAATTTCATCTCTCTTTTCAGATTTCTAGATCCATCTTTTGAAGGTGGTGTTTGGCAAAATAGGTGATATAAGTGGTGGCAACAATGGTGTTAGAGATGGTGTTTGCTGTCAGAGTGAGTCGTGAGGTATGTTGTTGGTTATGGTTCGGCGATTAACAGGTCAAGATCTGGTGGTGGGTTCGAGACGTGCAGAAACATGAAGAAACATGAAGCAGGAGCAGAGCTGTAACACAATAGTTCAGATCTGTAACACAATAGTTCAGATCTGTAACTCGAAGCAGGAGCAGATCTGTAACACAATAGAAACATGAAGCAGGAGCAGATCTGTAATACAATAGTTCAGATCTGTAACTCGAAGGAAACTCGAAGAAACATGAAGACGAAATCCAGATTTGGGTTTATTTTTTTATTTATTGCATAAATCAAGATCTGTAACACATTAGTCCGTATGTTTCTTTATTTGTTTATTTATTGCATAAATCAAGATTTGGGTTTTTATTATTATTATTATTATTATTATTATTATTATTATTATTATTATTATTATTATTATTATTATTATTATTAGTTAACCAGAAATCCAGATCTCGGAGGGAGTTGTGCTTACAAAGAGCTATAACCAGAATTCCAGATCTGGGTAACAAAGAGGAAGACGAATCAGGCGGTGGTGGTGCTTACAAAGAGGTGCACGACGGTGGCGGTTTTTTTTTTTTTTTTTTTGTAGATCTTGATTTTATTTTTCAAGAACAACCAATTGCTATTGCAAGAACACATTTTTTTTTGGAAAAGTAAAGGTGAAGGTTAGAAAAATGGAGAGGCTTATCTAATGGAGGTTACACACACTTTTTTTATGATAATTTATGGGTTAGAAGATTAAAAGGCTTATATTTTTATAAATAAATGTAATTATTGTTCTTTTTTTTAATAATTGTTTTCTATCACATTTTTTTCCTTTGCTTTCTTTTTTAGATAACATAGATTTTGTGAACTATGGTTCATGTTTAGTTTTTGTATTTTTTTAGTTTTTGTTACTTATAAAGTGTTACAATGTTAGTTTTATGTAAGTGTTACAGTGTTACCATGTTACATTACAAATGTAAATGTTACAGTTAAACGTGACTGTTACAAGTGATCTAGCGTCAATTGTTAAATTGTTGTTATTATTAAAGTTATTTTGTTCTTGTTACATACGTGAACCAGCTTGTTACAAATAAAGTATGTCGTGACATATATAAGTTAGCTCGTTACAAAAATAACTATCAAAATATTAAATGTGTGACTTTTTGTATTAAAGTGGATTTTTTGTTTTATATCTTGTTACAAAAAAAGAAAAATCGTTTATTATCTATGTAACTTGGATGTTACATATAAAAAGAATAAAAACTAGAGTTACAAGTTACAGATCTTTTGTATTTACTAAAATGTATAAGAAATAAAGTAAAAAAAAACGTGTAATTTAATAGGAGAGAGAGAGAGTGTGTCAGGAGAGAGAGTGTGTGTCAGGAGAGAGAGTGCAAAAAAAGAGAAAGAGAATTTTTGTTTTTACTTATTTGCCCTTTTATGTACTTTTCTTAATATTTTAAATCATAAATAAAGTAGAAAAGCTAGATTAATCAAGGGCCATAGATCATGTGTAATCAATGGCTATGATGAAGTTTTCAAGGTTTCTTTAACTGAGGAGGGTTTTCAATTTATCCTCCCCCTATATATATATATAGGATTTGGATCATTTGAGAACCACCATTTAGGGAGAGAACCAAAGAACCAGTGTGAACAGGTGGCATTTTTGTAAATATGAAGGTGTCTACAAAAACCCCTCCATAAAAAATAAAAAAAATTAAAAAAAATTTATATAACCTAAATAAAAAAAGTAAAAAAAGTAAAAAAAACCAAAATGATTATTTTTCATTATTAATTCGAAAAAAAATAAAAAAAATTAAAAAAAATGGCTTGTGACGTCGTATGACGTCATCCTGATGCACATGTGCATTTCGCTGTTATATATACAGAAATACACCGTATGCACATGTGCATTTCACTATTAAATCACAATTTTGAATGAATTGTCAATTACCATACTTAAATGATTATTAAATGGACGCGATACAAATATATAAGGGGTTACAAATTTTATTCAATGATCATTAAATGGACACAAAGTGAGATATAAAATACACTTGAACTTGTCAAGTGTTTAGTCATGCATATTATAACATAAATTGAAAATAAAACACGTGTATGACAACAAACATGAATAAACTTGAAACACCTCTATATAAGAGCCATAAAATAGGAAACGTGTACTGCATGCACATGTGCATTTCACTAATATTGTTAGAATTTTTTAGTGGTTTAACTTTCGAACATACATATATGCATGCATCATCCTTCAAATAACAAAGTTTTTATACCAATTTGTTTTTATCATACAACTACATGTAGTCTCTACAAACGTATTAACTCAATAAAACAAACGATAACAAAAAGATAACAATATTACAAACCAACTATGTTAACCACCTACATACAACATTCTAATTATCTCACAATCTCACGTTCACCAACATAACAAAAATGTTAATCCAAACATACATTACACAAAATGTTATACAAACTTCTTTGTTTATTTGACAATTTCCTTATCCCCAACCAAAGTTTATATGGTGTAACACGTGTTTGTTTCGAACGCCAATTTGCTTTATTGATAACCTTCTTTTGAGTTGACTTCATTACCACCATTTTAACACTCTTTGCTGTTTTTTTCTTTCTTGTAATTGTATCTGCACACACATTTGTCAAAAAACACATTATATCATGTTCATCCACAATTATGCACATGTGCATACTCAACTATCTATGTTAAATATTATGCAAAACAACATACCATCATTATTCACCGTCACAATATGTTTTCGCTTATTTGACCTCGTTTAAACCTTTCTTCTTAAATCTATATCTGCATACAGGATAATTTGTGTGTTTAAACAATCAACATTTAATATTTCACAAGCAAAACTGCACATATGCACATGTGCATTTCTATATAAATTTACTAAGTAAATAATAACAACCTGATTCAACTTCTTGATAAACATCTGTTACATTATCAACTTCTGCTTCTGGGAGATCACATGGAGCTCGATTAGTTTTTGCTATACAATAAATAAAGAACATAAATACTAAAAGGAAGAAGGAAAAAATACCAACTACATCCTGACTAAACAAATAATGCCAACCTGATTCACATTCCTGATGACCAATTCTGTCATTATCTTCACTTGTATCATCTAACTTTTTTTGTTTCTTTATCCCTTGATTGTAATATAAATGTTACTTTCTTTGGTTTTTTCCCCATCTCTTATCTACAAACATTATAAACGCATAAGAAAACCGATATTTCGTCATGATTGCACATGTGCAACACCATTACTTTATTAATTACAACAAAACGGATGCAAGTGTGCATTCTTATAATTAACTTAATCATAACAATATGTGATATATCATTAATTTAAACATTAGAATCTACATTTTGCACATGTGCATCAACAGCATATGTAACACCCCGTTGTTACGTGTCCGAGATTATATATAATTCATAATTAATTAAAGTAATAATAATAGATTATAATAAATAATAATTAGTATTAATATGTTAACATTAAATGCACATGCTTTCCTTTTTGCTTACCACTGTACACGCACACACATACATTCATTTAGTTTTGGACAACACACTCCTACCATTAATTTATTGCTTTCTACCTTATCATATCATTCATGCATTATTTCCTTGTTGCATTTCTACGCACACCAACAGCCTACATATCATACATGCATGCACATATGCATGTTACCTCAAGATCGATAGACACCAGCCCCTTTTCTTCATTTGCTTACATCCTAAGCACACACACCTGTCCAAGATTCATCCTCCCTAATCATAATATTACAAATACATACATACACCATTAAAGAATACCACCTTCAATATATATATATATATATATATATATATATATATATATATATATATATATATATATATATATACTGCTGCACATATCACATTCATGATATACCTATATTATAAACCAACATAATATGCACCAATTATAAATAGAGAGAGAGAGGAAGTACGATGAGAGAGTGAGGGAGAAAGGCTTACGGAGGTGACCGGCTCCGGTCATCTTCTCCGGCCTGTCACCACCTCCGATCCCGACCACCTCACCGGTAACCTTCCCAACCAACGCCGGTTCCGGTCATCACCAGCATCAATGTCCAGAGCTCTGTTGACTTCTCGTCTGGTCAACATCATATCGTTGCATCTGTATCACCTTCGTTGCAGCATCCATGTCCAGAACTCTTTAATCAAAGCCTATCTCATTATAAAATTCATCGTTGCAGCATCTGTTCCACCTTCGTTCTTCATCTGCTTCGCCTTCGTTCTTCGCTGCAATGACGTGATTTTAACCGGATGATAATTATAATGAATGATATAAGCTTTAATTTTATAATCATTATCAGACCTAGTATCATCATCAGCATCTGTATCAGCTTCGTTCTTCATGAATGGTTAGACCTAAAACATCATGAATTGTTCGTCTTCCTGGTGGATTTTCTCGATTGTTTGATCTAAATCTACATAGATCGTTTGTTAAAACTTACAGATCTGTCAGTTTTTGTTACCTTGCGCTTGAAGATTGTTGGTAGAAGATTATTAGGGCTTTATTATTCAATGATATAGGAGATATTTGATTGTGTTTGTTGAAGATGTTATACAGAATGTGAGAGAGAGTACAGAAGGAGATATATTGGGTGAAGAAGATGAATGTCTTGTATTTGTTTGTTCCCCCTTTTTTTAATTTCTTTAACATATTTACTAAAATGCCATCTGTTCACACTGGTTCTTTGGTTCTCTCCCTAAAGTTAGTTCTCGTATGATCTCTACCCTATATATATATATATATATATATATATATATATATATATATATATATATATAGTGTAAGTATATAGAGAAAACCCATTTTAGAGTGAAAACTGTGGAAACTCTAACTTCCCGATGTTTTTTTTTTATGAAAATTTTAGGGCATGTAATATACATGATTCTAAGCATTTTGAGCCAAAAAAACCAAAAAAGCGCCGAGCGTTTTTTTTTTAAAAAAAAAAAAAAAAAAAAAAACCGTTTCTGGGTAACACATGTTACAGAAATAACATGTGTAATTTTCGTGTAACATGTGTTACCCGAAAACTTTATTTTTTTTTTAAAAAAAAACGCTCGGCGCTTTTTTGGTTTTTTTGGCTCAAAATGCTTAGAATTATGTATACTACATGCTCTAAAATTTTCAGGCCCTAAAAAGTTTGGGAAGTTAGAGTTTCCACGATTTTCACTCTAAGAGTGGGTTTTCATAATATCCTTCCCCTATATATATATAGGGTTAGGATACTTTGAAAACTCCTTTGAGTTGCGAGAACTCAAGAACTCATGTAGACCATTGATCTTGTGCATCCAACGGATGAGATTTCATCTTATCTTTGTTTTGTCTTTTTATGAGTTATTGAATCTATTTAGATTTTTTAATTAAAATAATAGGGGTAAAGGGTATTTAAGTAAAATACACAATGAGAGAGAATAAAACAATATAATATCATATTAACATTTTATTAAGAATATTAAAATATCATAATTTTTTTAACTTTAATTTATTTTTTAATTCATTAATTTTATTAAAACAAAAATAACAAATATTCAAAATTCAAAATCTGTGCATCCATATCCCTATATGAAAATTATTTACACTAGTGTAAAACCCAAAAATAATATTTTGAATTATTTACCCCAGTGCAAAATCAAAAATATACTTATAATTTTGAAAGCCATAATTATTTTACACCAGTGTAAAACCAACGAAAAACATCTACCACCAAAAACATCTATACATTGGAATTACACCACTGCAAAAATGCCCCACAACATCAACAAAAACATATATACATTCGAATTACACCACTGTAAAACAACCAAAAGGATCTATACATTCAAAAACACCAACGTAAAAACATAGTTACACCATAAAATATACAACCTACATCTAAAAAACTACCTCTACAAAAAAATCTTGTTCACCAAAAAATATACACAAACCTACACCTCAAACTAGAAAAAAAATACATGAGTGTAAAAAAACCAAGACTACAACAGATCTATACCTCAAACATCTACGCGTTTCATATTTTCACTGGTGTTATTACATCATCATCTTCACAGCATCTCCTGACAAAAACCAAAAAATTAATATTAATAATTTTACATTGATGCACAAAACTAAAATCAGAAATAATAATAATAATAATAACATAAATAATAAAAATAAATAATAACAGAAAAATAATAATAATAATAAAATTAAATAATAATAATAATAATAATAATAATAAAAAATCCTAATACATGTCGTACCTTCGTCGTCGTACCTTCAAACACCACAGACGACCACCATCAAACACCAAAGAACGAACTTCGCCGACCACCATCAAACACCACAGCCATGCCATACCAGACCCACCCCTCGAAAACCAGATCTGTCATCATCGGACACCACACCCCGCCGACCAGTTCGTCCCACCACCGTTCTGTTCTTTGCTCATCGAACCTCGAACCACCCCCGTTCTTTTCTCATCGAACCTCAAACCAGATCTGTTCTTCGCCGACCAGTTCGTCCCACCACCGGTTTCCTGTTCGTCTGGTAGAGAGAGAGAGAGAGAGAGAGAGAGAGAGAGAGAGAGAGAGTAAAGTGATGAATTTTGAATTATGATTTTTTTTTAAAAAATCTGTAACATAAAAAGGTGTGGGTGTGGGGTGGGGTGGGGTGGGTGTGGGTGGGGTAGGGGATGTGATAAAATGACTTTGTTGCCCTTTATTATTAAAATGATATTATGCATATGTGTCATTTTCTTATTGGTCTACATGAGTTCTTAAGTTCTCGTAACCCAGAGGAGTTTTCAAAATATCCGGATCCTATATATATATATAGGAATGGGTTCATGTGAGAACTCCTTTGAGTTGAGAGAACTTAAGAACCCCTCTAGACCAATTACAAACTGACACATATGCCACCTATTAATATAATATTAAAGGGCATGATAGTAATAAAACCCCACCCCACCCCTTTTGTCAACAGATTATATCTGTCTTTTTTGTTTTTTTTCAAAACAAACACACACTCATCTCACACACACTCCTCACTCTCTCTTCTCTCACACGTTTCTCTCTCTCTCTCTCTATCTCTCTCATCTCATCTGAAGACGATGGTGGTGGTTCAGGGGTCAGGAGGTTCGTGGGGTTTTGAGGCGGTGGTTCGTGGTTTGATTTTGGCGGTGGTTTTTTTTGGGGATGTGTAAACAGATCTGGAAGGGAGGGGGTGGTTCGTGGTGGGGGGCAGGGGTGGACGACGGTGAACGTAGGCGGTGGGATGCTGATGGTGATGGGACGACGGTGATGGTGATGATGGGATCTGAACAGATCTGGGGAGGGGGTGGAGGAGATGGCGGAGGACGGTGATGGGGGTTTTCCGGTGGTTTTTTCCGATAAGGTATCCCTTTATTATTATTATTATTATTATTATTATTCTGCTATTAACCCTCTGTAATTATTATTAGTATTATTATTTTTGTTATTATTTTTATTATTATTATTTATGTTATTATTTATTAATATTATTATTATTTTCTGTTATTTTTATTATTATTTTTTTCTATTATTGTTATTATTATGATTATTATTATTATTATTATTATTATTTCTGTTATTATTATTATTATTATTATTATTTAAAAACACCAGTGTAAAATATGAAATTTGTAGAGGTTTTGATGTATAGATCTTTTTGTAGTTTTGGTTTTTACACTAGTGTATTTTCTGTAGAAGTTTGTGGTATATATGTTGTTTTGGGGGGTTTTTTACACTAATGTAAATAATTACCCCCGGTGTAATATCGAATGTATAGATTATAGATGTTGTTTTTTGGGGTTTACACTAGTGTTTTTGTGTGGCAGGGGTTTTGGCAGGGGAGATGATGTGAAGATGATGATGTTTTGAAGAAGATGAAGTTTTTTGATGGATGATGATAGTTTGTTGTAGATGCAGCAGCAGGTTTTTTTTTTTCCTCAACAATAATGTGTAATACGAGTTTTATAATTTTTTGGTTGTTTTACATTGATGTAACACACATTTGTTGATGTTTTGAGGCATTTTACGGTGGTGTAATACGAATGTATATATGTTGATTTTGGTTTTTACACTAGTGTTTTTGTGTAGTAGGTTTGTTTTTATGGTAGATTACCCCGGTGTAAATAATTACACCGATGTAAATTATGGTAGAATTACACTGGTGTAAATAATTACACCAGTGTAAAAACGAGAGAAGACAGAATGTTAAAGTTGATTTTTTGTTTTAAAAAACTAAGTTGGTTTAAAAAAATAAAATAATTAAAAAAATAAATTAAAGTTAAAAAAAGTAAAGAAATTAAAAAATAAAATATAGTTTAAAAAATCTGATTTTTTGAATTATTTGAATAAAAAAATCATACAATTTTTTATTAATTATAATATTTCTTTCTCTCTCTATGGTGTTTTTACATAAACACCCCTAATTGTACTTAATTATATTAAATTAACATGTGAAGACAAAACACTTAACATGTGAAGACAAAAACCTCAAGACTTAATCTCAACCATTGGTTTTACAAGATCAATGGCTTAGAATGGTTCCTACGGTTCTCACAACTCACCATGGTTCTCAAAATAACCCAACCCTATATATATATTGAAAATACATTAACTTGGATATTTTATTCCTAAAAATTCTTACAACACTTTTACATCCCCATAAATATAAAAATGATCATTTTATATAAAATATCCCAAGTTATTTAAATTACCATTTTTCTTACAAAAATGTTAGTGTTTATATTTTCCAACACTTATAAAAATTTATGTTTTTATAAAATACTTTTTATAAAAATATCATTCTTACAAAATAAAATATTTGTGCAACTTTCCTCACATTTACACAAGCACCCCTTTTAGAATCTAACTTTTCATTGTCAGCCTTTTACTTTTCAAAGTTACATTTTACAACATAAAGTTTCCAAAATGACATTTTACACCCATGGACTTTCCAAAGTTAGTTGCCAAACCTCTATATTTACAAAGGTTACATATTCTTCCCAAGACTTATAAAATGACAATTTCTACTAAAACTAGTAAACTTTAACATGTCAAAATTTACAATAAGTGTTCTTTTCACTATCCCACACTTTTATTAGCCACATGTGATCATTTTAAACCTACTAACATGTTTGATTTAAGTCTTGGAATCCATTTGTTCATACTTGTATTTTTACAGTTTGCAGCTTTATTTTTGTGATTTTGGCTTCATTATATTTTGTTACAAACATTTTATTTTCTAATGCTTCCATTAGTCATAATATGATGATCAAAACCATTTTTAGGTGTATTAGGTGTTCATTTATGTTTTTCATCCAAAACAAATAATACTAGAACATACAATATTTTTGTAAAAAAATAACATCACCAACTATCCTAAAACTTATGTTTATGACCATTTTTGTAAATGTTTCATTTCATTTTTTTTAGAAAACACACAAAACCTTGTTTAAAACTTTGGATAAAATCACCGAAAAACAACTTGCAAGTTAAGCGCATAAATGAACAAAACTTAAACAAGATGAGTTTTAAGAAACTTACTACTAGCACAAGGCTAGGGAGGTCACAAAAACACTAGATTATGAAGGGGTTATGTGTGTCTTCCAAGGGTTATATTCCAAGCACTTGTACACACTTGATTTAGGGTAGGAATGGAGTGATTCTTATGTGTTATTAGCTTGAAAATGGACGTGGGGGTGAGGGTTAATGGTCACAGCAGCAACAACAAAATTGTTGGAGGTTTTGAGTTGGTTTTGTGATGGTAAGAATGAGCATTTAATGGTTTATAAAGTGTATTTTATGATTATAAAATTAAAATATCCTAAGCATGCATAAACACTATCATAATGTTCCTCATTCTTGCCAAAGGCCATTGTGGGACCCATTTTTGTGCCAAAAATATCTACCAAGTATTTACTTAGAATTGAACCGGTTCGGTTAGCTTTTTCGGGTTTTTGAGCGTTCTTATTACGAACTATTCTGGACATAAAATTAACTACCAATTACCCTTAAACATTGCCTAGTTTAAGTATTGGTAAATTATTTAGTCTCTTACCGGGTGAAATTATATATTTTACGCACATAGGGTGCGATATGCAAACTTTATTCCCTACTCGGAGATTTTGATTTGGGGTTTTCATTTATAGGTTTGGGGTTCCAAAACACTTTATATTTCATAAAAATACCCTTTATTTTACATCCCGGGCATTCGGGATCGTTCTCGGTTATTTAATTATTATAGGGAAATCATCAACGCCCGTTTCGGACTAGTTTATTCTTATGTGATTCCTTCGCATTTCTAATTAACCTAAGGCATTCCTATGCCATCTATTGGACTCCACGATTTTCCTAATACTCAATTATACTTAATTGTATTAGTTCTTTCATAGAAAAGTTAATTACCTATATTAATTACGTATGGATTTACCTAAATTTTGCCAAACGTCACATTCTGCCCCTGTTTAAGGAGTTTCGTCCGCGAAACTCGGCTTGAGCCCTTCTTTCCAGAATATTTCTGAAACAAGCCATGATATTTCTTCTTAATTTAATCTTCCCTTTCCCATGTGAACTCCGGTCCACGCTTTGCGTTCCAACGCACTTTCAACTTCCCAGTCCGTTACTTCTATCGGTTATTCTATAAAATGGAGCTTATCGTCAACATAAATCTCATCAGCGGGAATGATCAAAGTTTAATCGGAGAGACACTTTTTCAGATTAGATACATGGAAGGTATCATGGACTCCATTAAGCTCTTCGGGCAACCTGAGCCTATAAGCAATGGGACCAATCCTAGACAAGTGTTCGAAAGGGCCAACATATCTAGGATTTAGCTTCCCGCGCTTTCCAAAACGAGCCACACCCTTCCAGGGTGAAACTTTCAACAGGACCTTATCACCAACTTCAATTTCTAGGGCTTACGCCTATTATCCGCATAGCTTTTCTGTTGGCCACGAGCCGCTTTCAAACGATCTTTTATCAGAAAGATCTTGTCAGCCGTATCTTGAATAAATTCTGGCCTGGTTAATTACTTATCACCGACTTTTGCCCAGCACAATGGAGATCGACACTTACGCCCATACAGAGCTTTGAACGGAGCAGCTTGAATACTTGAATGATAACTATTTTTATATAAGAATTTAACTAGAGGAAAATGTGAATCCCAGTTACCACCAAAATCAACTGCACAGGCTCTCAACATGCCTTCCAATGTCTGAATAGTCCTTTAACTTTGACCATCAGTTTGAGGGTGATATGTTGTACTCCTATCTAAACGAGTACCCAGAGCATGTTGCAATGTTTGCCAAAATCTTGAAGTAAATCGACTATCTCAATCCGAAATAATGGATACAGGCACTCCGTGCCTAGATACCACTTCTTTGATGTATAAACGAGCCAATTTTTCCATTCTGTCGGTCTCATAAATCGGCAGGAAATGAGTAGATTTTGTTAAAGGATCAACAATTACCCCAATAGTATCGTAACCACTTGATGTTTTGGTCAACTTTGTAATAACATCCATAGAAATTTGCTCCCATTTCCATTCAGGAATTTCAGGTTGTTGGAGTAGTCCAGATGGTTTTTGATACTCAGCTTTTACCATCGAGCAAGTTAAACAACGAGCCCCAAAAGCCGCAATATCTCGTTTAAAGTATGGCCACCAATAAAATTCCTTCAGATCTTTGAACATTTTATCAGTGCCACGATGAATCAAATACATTGACTTGTGAGCTTCGTCCAAAACTAACTTACGCAGGACACCATAAAGAGGTACCTAAACTCGATCCATAAAATACAGAGTTCCATCCGTCTTAGACACCAACAAATCAACCATACCACGAAGATTTTCCTTCTTCACGTTTTCAGGTTTTAGCGCATTACATTGGGCTTCACGGATACGATAGGTCAAACTGGTATGGATCGTTAAACCCAATGCACGGACACGTAACGGCTTGGCGTTTTCTTTCCGACTTAAAGCATCCGCTACAACGTTGCTTTGCCAGGATGGTACTTGATTTCGCAAACATAATCATTTAACTATTCCACCCAACGTCTTTTCCTCATGTTTAACACTTTTTGATCGAAGATATGCTGGAAAGACTTATGATCAGTGAAAATTGTGCATTTGGTACCATAGAGATAATGCCTCCAAATTTTCAGTGCAAAAACCACGGCACCAAGTTCTAGATCATATGTCGTGTAATTTTTCTCATGAACGTTCAACTGTCTAGAAGCATAAGCGATTACCTTATCACGTTGCATTAACACACAACCCAAACCTTGATGCGAAGTATCACAGTATACCACGAAAATCATCCGTACCTTCAGGTAGAGAGATAATAGGAGCATCACACAACTTCTGCTTCAACAATTGGAAAGCTAACTCCTGTTTATCGGTCCATTCAAACTTCTTGTCTTTTGGGGTTAACATCATCAACAATTGTGCTATCTTAAAAAATTCTCAATGAATCTTCTATAATAACCCGCAAGACCAAGAAATTGACGCACCTAGGTAGGGGTCTTTGGTGCTTCCCAATTTTTAATCGCTTCAACTTTTGCAGGATCGACATGTATACCCTTCTCATTAACAACGTGGCTCAAAAAGTGGACTTCTTGAATCCAAAAGTCACACTTAGAGAATTTAGCATACAACTTTTCATTCCATAAGAGCTCGAGAATTAACCTTAGGTGATTTTCATGCTCCTTTTTTGTTCGTGAATAAATAAGAATATCATCAATGAATACGATAACGAATTTGCCCAACTAAGGTTTGCACTGTCACACCCTCGAATTTCAACTGCGGGGTTTATACCGCGAGGCACATGACAAACCAGGATCCCATAGCCATAAGTCACATGAACGACTCTAAATGCCCAAACCATTTAGTTCGTAATTGTAAAACCAAGTTTAAAATTTTTAACCAAACCAATTTAAGTATAGCGGAAGCGAATAATAAAACAGTTAAATAAAAGTCTGTGCAAAACACGCGCCCAAAACCATAAGTAAATAGTTAAATATTAAAAGCAATTTAAGTGTTCATAATCCCATGACATAACATGATGCATGTCCTATTCGTGCTCCACACCTAGTTACCTGCAAAAGCATGCTAGCGTGTGTCAACATAAAGTTGGTGAGTTCACAAATTAAAGTAAATGAGTATGTAAATGCGCTGGTTTCCAAAACCACGTAATCAAGTAAAAGCGTAAGTAGTTGAGTTGGTTCCAAAAACCGTGTAACCACTAGTTCATCGCATGCCAAGGGTAGCTAACCCATTCATGATAACTAACACCGATATACCGAACTGCTAATGTACGTGTTGTCACAAATGTGAGCAGTTTGCCTTGCATCATTGCCTATCAACAATGATAATCTATTAAGTTATAGTTCACTCCCGCACTCCCCCGAGCCGGTGTAAGGTATGTCAGACCTAATAGCGCTATCAACTAATAACCCGCTTGCCATAACCCGGCAACTCATTCGGTATGTGAAGGACTCACAGTGATAGAGTTGGTTTAGTTCATCAAGGACACAGTTTGCGAACTAGCAAAACCCAACCCACACAAGGAGTCAAAACCTGACCCACACAAGGAGTCATAGCATCCCAACCCGGGATGTGTAAGTACTCCCAGACCGGACTAGAAAAGTTAAGTATGTTGTCTCAAACCCGAGACGCATGCTTTTGAGAAAGAGTAGTGAAACTCACCTTAGTATGCACGCAAATAAATCCAAACTCCAAAGTAGGGTGCACTACCGACTCCCTAGTATAAGTGTCACTAAGTAAGTATATGTGTAATACCATTACACCATATAACCCGTTTGTCCAAGACGTTTAAACGTTCAAAATCGTGTAAGTGACACCTAGTGATTCTACATGCATAAGTAAACCCTACGGACCCGTTGGTGAATATGTTGGTTACCATTAGTTCTACACTTCATATGCATCTCATATAAGTGCCCATTCATGTACATGTCAAATACATACCACATAGGACTCCAATTAGTCACATAATACACAATCTTCGTTTTTAGGACAGATTGTGCGCCACGAAAAGCAATTTATTTAAAATACTTAACCAATGAATTAAACTCCCAAATGTTTACTGAATATTCTTTGGGGTTTGTTTGTTAACCCATTTTTTTTTGTCTCAAAGCCAAACACAAAAATTATGAAAAATCGTACATCACAGACATGTCCAGAAAGTTTCTACAACAGGTTAGGTTAGTAGAAAAATTCCCAAAAGTTGTGTATTCATCCAAACAGGATGAATCCACTTGGAAAAGCCAATTTATTCCAATGTTAATCTACTGTAAAAATTTCATAACTTAATTTTTATAAAACTCGAGTTATGATGGTTTAAAGTTGACTCAGTTTGTTAATCTGAAAATCTGATGTGACCTTTATTCAAAGAAAATTCCAAAAACTATTCAAACGACGTCCAAATCACTTGATTTTACCCATTATGAAAAGCTAAGACTAGGTATAATACAACCAAGCAAAGAAATCATCAAAACCATCATGTTAAAGTCACGTAACAGACCCTACAAGTTGACCTAAACATTCTGTCCAGATTTTAATCATGCATAAACTCTTATTTAAACGACTCACATGTGCGTATAATCAATCAACAACAATCAATAATCATAACAAAACATTCATAAGACCTATCATGATCAGAACCTATCATAACACATACAAAATCATAAACCCTAACGATCAAAACATCACAAACTTGCGCAACAAGTAACCTATCATATTCCTAATCGCATATGATCATGTTTAACTCATTAAATCTTTATAAACTTCAAGTTTTAATCTTTATAAAAATGTTTCAGACCTGGGCAAACTTAGTTATAAGGTTTTTATAACATATTAAGAAGATTAAAACCTAATAGATTAAGGATTATACCGCAAGCTCTTCGAAACAATCGACCGAATTCTCTTGAAGCTTCCCGATCGATGTTCTTGCGCCTTAGCAGGTGTTTTGGGGTTAATATTTCGCAAATAGGGCCGTAGGGGCGATTAGGGTTTGAGTTTAGGGGATACAAGAGTCTTAAGGTTGCTTAAATATAAGTTTAAGTCGGTTGTGTTTCGTTAGCGCCCGCGAGCGGCCGCGTGTAGCTGTGAGCGGCCGCTCACAGCTCCCGGCTCGCTCCGGGTGTCTTGTTTCGTTGCCCGGCCTGTTTTCCTTCGATGTTTTCGCGATTTCGGACCATAACAAATGTAACCCCATGTGTTAAGACCCCAACCATCCTAATGGTCCACCTTTAACGATTTTTATTAACGTATTCGGTTTAAGTTCACCTAATCTCATATGGTTTGCACATAGTGTCACAGAGTATCACAGAAGCACGTAATTGCAATTAATCTCAATCAATTAACTCACAATTATTAAACTTCATTGTTCACCAACGTCTGAGGTTTACTAATCATGCATATAGTCTGGATAATTCCCCGAATTACCACTTTATGCAGTTATTAACCTATAACTATGCAACGTGTGTCCTATCTAGCTAACCCTAGTTAATTATAATGCAAGGAATGTAACTAGAGTTTAGTTAAAGTGAGAACCTAAAATTGCGGGGTATTACATGCACACCCGGTTCATAAAATCCATGAAGACAGCAGGAGCATTTGTTAGTCCAAAAGGAATGACAAGAAACTCATATTGACCGTAGCGAGTTTGGAATGCAGTCTTCGGTATATCTTCTTCCTGAATACGCAACTAATGATACCTGGACCTTAGGTCGATTTTCGAATAATAACTAGAACCTTGAAGTTGATCGAACAAATCATCAATTCTAGGAAGGGGATAACGATTCTTGATGGTAAGTTTGTGCAACTCACGATAGTCGATACACATGCGAAACGTACCATTTTTCTTTTTAACGAACAAGACCGGTGCTCCCCAAGGTGAGAAGCTTGGTCGAATGAAACCTTTGTCTAACAACTATTGCTACTGGTTGGACATTTCTTGCATTTTGAAGGGGGCTAATCGATATGGCGATCGCGCCACAGGAGCAGCTCCAGGAATAAGATGAATACGAAACTCAACTTGTCGGGGAGGCGGCAATCCCGGAAAATCTTCAGGGAAAACTTCCGGAAAGTCTCTTACCACAAGAATATCTTCGAGCTTATGCTCTTTGGACTTCATATCAACAACATGAGCTAATAATGCATAATAGCCTTTCCGCAAGCACTTCTGGGATTTCATGCAAGTAATGATTCGCAAAGGTGTTCCACACCTTACCCCTTGGATTGAGAGAACTTCATCGTTCACTAGAGGGATTCGAATTAACTTTTTGTCACATACCAAGACCGCACAGTTTGTTGATAACTAATCTATGCCAATAACGATGTCGAAGCTACCCAAGACGACCAGTAGAAGATCAATACTAAACTCATGCCCACAAAGACCCAATTTACAATCTTTTGCTACTTCATTCATTTCTATAGTTCTACCATTGGCCAATTCTATGGAGTAAGGTGTATCTAGTTTATTAGCCTTTAAACCAAGAGAGCGTTTAAAATCAATAGACACAAAACTAAAATCGGATCCAGTATCGAATAGAATAGAAGCATAGTGATTGTTAAAGAGAAATGTACCGATGACAACATTGGAATCCTGACGTGCTTCACCGGCACTGATAACAAAGGCTCTTCCTTGGGCTTGATTTCTAAGCTTTTGACAATTCTTCCTCCAATGGTTAGTGGATCCACATTCATAGCACGGACACTTGTCACTAGGAACCGCAGGTGTTCCTGTATAGCATTTATCACCACTATGACCAACCCTTTTGCACTTCCAGCAAACAGTTTGATTTCCACCACCATTACCGTGGGAATTTTGTCTTTTACCGCCATTTTGAGTAGTGGCAACAAAACCTTTGCCTTTTCGATTAGATCCAGATTTGTTACCAGAAGAGTTGTGGTTCTTGTTCCCAAAAGCTTTCTTTTACGACCAGAAGACTGACCTTCAATCACAGTGTTTTTAGCCTTTCATATCAGAATCTTTACCACCAGTAGCCTTTTCCGACAATATGCCAATACGTACAGTAACCTCTGTCAGGCTGAGAGCAAGATCAATTACTTCATGCATGGTAGGAGGCTTTGATGAAGCCACCATGCCACAAATTTTAGGGGACAAACCATAAAGATACCTCTCAATTTTCTTCGACTCGGGAGTGACAAGGCGGGGTACCAAATGAGTAAGATCATGGAATCGGGAGGTATAGGTAGCAACATCCGCCCCGATCATGGAGAGGTTCCAGAATTCAGTTTCTAATTTTTGAATTTCGCTAGCTGAACAGTACTCTCTAATCATTAGTTTCTTCAAATCAGGCCATGAAAGAGCATAGGCTGCTTCATCGCCCATGGATTGCACTTGACTGTTCCACCAAGTTAGTGCATTGTCCCAAACGAGGTTTGTAGCATACATGACTTTCTGTTCATCAGTACACTTGCTGATACGAATCACAGCTACAGTTTTTTAAAACAATTTCAGAAGACCAATGGATCCTTCAGTGCCGTTGAAGTTTATTGGCTTGCAATCCAGGAACATTTTGAAAGTACAGGGGGGAACAGGATTGCCAGATTCTGCAACATTACACAATAATGCCACCACAAGATAAGTCAATTTGGGATTTAACCCCACAAGATCTGTAACTCATCAATTTTGTCATGCACATCATACTAGTAAAATAAACATCCCACAAGATCTGTAACTCATCACCATATAATCACCACATCAGAATATTTTAATCACAAGGCAAGAATATATAATAGTTGCAATCATAACAATAATAACAACCATAACGAAAGATAACCACAATACAATAATATATTTTACCATAATACATCATGATTTTCATTAATTTTCATCATTTTTTTCATACATAACAGAAGGTGGTGATATCTAATCCCACATACATCGTTTGAAAATAACAAAATATCATAACATAATACGCTAGTCATAACCAGTCTAGCTAGGTAAAATACAAAAGATACAACATCCATCTCTACTAGAACCATCTCTAACAGCAGCCACAATCCAACATCCACCATCCACTGGAAACTCGACTAAAGCTGTGAAGGAGGCTGAGGAGCATACTGTGGAGCATAAAGCCGAATGGCGGCGTCCAAGGCAGCAATGTGATCATAAATTCGCTGGGCGTGATCGATGTGCTCACCAAAAGGAATGCCACGAAAGGTATCCACACGTAGCAAATCATCAGCAATGTGAGTCATCATAGAGTTCGTCTCTATAATGCGAGCCCAAATGGACCGAATCTGTGTATCAACATGGGAGATAGTGTAGGAAAACGTCTCCGTCATGGACAAGAAATCTTGCTCAAGAGCGAGCAAGGAGGAAACAGCAAAAGTAGGTATATGTGCCTCATCACGGGGCTGACTGTAAGAGACACCAACAGGTTGAGATAGACCAACCATCTCAGGAACAGACATGCCAATAGGATACTAAGACGGACCTACCATCCCAGAGATACCCGGAATGACAGGAGCTGGCTGCAAAGAACCAACCTCAAAAGGTACACTGGGAACAACAGGGGTAGCTGGGACAACGGTAACAACAGGGATAACAGGAGCAAAAAGGACATCAATAGGAATAGGATCCTCCACGGGAACAACTGTGTCAACAACAGGCAACACAGGGAGTGCGGTGGTGCCTCCACCTCAGGGCTAGCAGGGACAAAATCCCTGGAAGCATCATCACTATCAGTAGCGCCGGCACGCATCCTAGCGCGTCTAAGCTCCCTACTACGGGCAAGACTGCCCTCCAGAGTAACAGCAGGATGATCACCCTCTATAGGCTCATCCTCTTCATCCGAAACGAATAGACCATGAGGCGCTACTGGCACCTCACCAACAACAGGAGCTACATGCTCGAATGGACCAACCGGCTCATCAGAACCCAAGATACTCCCAACGATAACAGGGGCAAGAACGATAGAGGCCATAAGAGTAGGGGCAGGAATTCGCTCGGTAGGAGCCTCAAGAGAAGGTGCAGCAAACGGCTCGATAGGAGCCTCAGACACGACAGGCACACTCGGGCCAACCTGACCCGATGGCCCAGCACTCGAAGATGGGGCGATAGAAACCAAGAATCCCAGAGGGAAGGTACTAATAGAAGCGACAGGGTAAACGAGGAATGTAGGTGTGGGAGCGATGAGTGGTGGGGAAGTGATTGACGCCTCAGACCTCGCATCCTCCTCACTAGGGTCCTCATCCTCCTCGTACCCACAACCACTGGGGCATTGGGAACGTTCTCCACAATCTGAACGCTGCTATCGGAGTAAGACATGTACTCTGATTCTTTAGAGGCAGACATTTTCTTTCCTGGAAAAAGTACCATACTATATATATATATATATATATATTTAATTAACTTAAGCAAAAACATCTATACTTCCAAAATTTCACCATCTACTTTTTGTTAGTTCCCTTGGTGTGCTTGGCTAGGTGATTCGGGACCTCCCACGTACAATCCAGTGGTACGTTTTTGTTTTCATTTCCTTTTTAAAATATTTTCCGTGTTTGTTTTTAAGAAAAATATATTTTTTTCTCTTTCGAACCAAAAAACCGGTTATAGTTTGGATTTTTACAAAATACTAGTTCGCTATAACCTTGGCTCTGATACCATTTCTGTCACACCACGACAATGGCGGAAACACATGGCATGGACGCGAAAGAGAAATGTTTCATAACCAAGATTAAACAAACACATAATTTAGAAAATAAACATTCATTAGACGGCGGATAGTATTTTGTTTAAGTACATGTCCCAAAATGGTTACGGTTAACTTTGGAGACTTTACGTCCCATGTGACTGTACCGTTACCCATGTGCCCATCTTATGTACCATTTCATACTTTCACTGGTTACCGCACATTTAATACTTTCTTACTTACATATCTTTTCCCCGAGTTTAAAAACATTAAAACAGAAAGGGGCCGTGAAAACTCACCTCAAAAGTGTAACGCAATCAGAAAATAGTCCTTGCCAAGTCCAATGTGGGACCAACTACATGTGTCCTAATTTAGTAAGGAACTGGTCTCAGAGTGTGTGTTTTAATGGCAAGTTGTCTTTCCCCAACTCCCAACACCACGTTTACATATTCAGTTTAATTATGAATATACCCTAGTCTTACATATATTTTGCTCACAAAATATATACATATTTTCTTACCTGGAATAATTAGTCCGTAATCGCCGCAATAACGTATACTCGTATCTTGTAGAAAGATATACTTATACACTGTTGGATCAGTTGCTTGTTTTAACAGGTTCTTATCATGAACACTTGTATATTTAAACTATCAAAGTAAGTTGCACAGTGGATTATAAGTTAAGTGTTCAAGTTAAAGATGTACTTTTTAAACGTAATAAATACTCCCCCTTGAGTTATGAAACTAGAGTAGCAAGTGAGATTCTAAAAATAGTTAATGAATAAAACAGTAAATACTTCAATAATTCTCAGATTTAATGGAAATAATAACTACAAAAGGAATGTCTAAAATAGTGTGATGAACCTATCTATTTATAGACTAAGAGTAAACGTACAAGAGAAGTATTGAAGCATTATAATAAGTACAAATACTACAATAGGATGTAGCATTTGTACCTGTACAAAAGATCTAAGAATACTAATATTAAACTAAACTACAGAAGTTCAAAGGCGGTGGGAAGCTTCTATCAAAACATCTAATGAGTGACAAACTACTAATGAGTAGTTTGTCCTCAGCAGTTCTTCAGTTGGCTTATCTGGTTTGACTTCAGAACTTCTGATCATTACTCTTCAGCACTTGATGTTTTCTACTTCAGTACTTTGAATCTTGCTCTCCAGCAGTTTCCATACTTAGAATATTTTGCAGAAATAGGAATTTGACTAAGGCTTGCAAAAGTGATTTCTTTAATCCTTTCTGTCCGTACATACACTTATCTGTCTGATTTACTTCTTGTTCATTTATTGATTTGTCCGATAGCTCATCAGATTAACATTCGTCTGCTTTCCCGCTTTCTCGACATATATATATTGAAAAAACATTAACTTGGGTATTTTTATTCCTAAAAACTCTTACAACACTTTTACATCCCCATGAATGTAAAAATTCTCATTTTTATACAAAACAACCGGGTTATTTAAATTAACATTTTTCTTACAAACCTCTATCTTTACAAAGGTTACATATTCTTCACAAGACTTATAAAAATGACAATTTCTACTAAAATTAGTAAACCTTACATGTCAAAATTTACAGTAAGTGTTCTTTTCCACTATCCGGACTTTTATTAGCCACATGTGGTCATCTTAAGACTACTAACATGTTTGATTTAAGTCTTGGAGTCAATGTGTTCATACTTGTATTTTTACAGTTTACAACTTTATTTTTATGATTTTAGCTTCATTATATTTTGTTTTAAATATTTCATTTTCTAATGCTTCCATTAGTCATAATATGATGATCAAAACCATTTATAGGTGTATTAGGTGTTCCTTTATGTTTTTCATCCAAAACAACTTCAAAAAATACTAGAACATACAATATTTTTGTAACAAAATAACATCACCAACTATCCTAAAACTTATGTTTATGACCATTTTTGTAAATGTTTCATTTCATATTTTAGAAAACACACAAAAACTTGTTTAAAACTTTGGTTAAAAGCACCCAAAAACCACTTGCAAGTTAGTTGCCAAACCTCTATATTTACAAAGGTTACATATTCTTCCCAAGACTTATAAAAATGACAATTTCTACTAAAACTAGTAAACTTTAACATGTCAAAATTTACAACAAGTGTTCTTTTCACTATCCCACACTTTTATTAGCCACATGTGATCATTTTAAACCTACTAACATGTTTGATTTAAGTCTTGGAATCCATTTGTTCATACTTGTATTTTTACAGTTTACAACTTTATTTTTGTGATTTTGGCTTCATTATATTTTGTTACAAACATTTCATTTTCTAATGCTTCCATTAGTCATAATATGATGATCAAAACCATTTTTAGGTGTATTAGGTGTTCATTTATGTTTTTCATCCGAAACAGCTTCTAATAATACTAGAACATACAATATTTTTGTAACAAAATAACATCACCAACTATCCTAAAACTTATGTTTATGACGATTTTTGTAAATGTTTCATTTCATTTTTTTTTAGAAAACACACAAAACCTTGTTTAAAACTTTGGATAAAAGCACCGAAAAATAACTTGCAAGTTAAGCGCATAAATGAACAAAACTTAAACAAGATGAGTTTAAAGAAACTTACTACCTGTACAAGGCTAGGGAAGTCACAAAACACTAGATTATGAAGGGGTTATGCTCCAAGCACTTGTACACACTTTATTAAGGATATGAATAGAGTGATTCTTATGTGTTATTAGCTTGAAAATGGAAGTGGGTGGGGGTTTAATGGTCCCGGAAGCAACAGCAGAATTGTTGGAGGTTTTGAGTCGGTTTTTGTGATGGTAAGAATGAGCATTCAATGGTTTAAAAAGTGTATTTTATGATTATAAAATTAAAATATCCTAAGCATGCATAAACACTATCATAATGTGCCTCATTCTTTCCAACATTAGGGTGGCTAACTTACCCTTAGGGTGGCTGGCCTAAAGGCCATTGTGGGTCTCATTTTTGTGCCAATATTATCTACCAAGTATTTAGTTAGAATTGAATCGATTCGGTTAGGGTTTTTTCTAGTTTTTGTGCGTTCTTATTACCAGCTATTCTGGAAATATAATTAACTCCAAATTACCTTTAAATATAGCCTATTTTAAGTATTTAAAAGTTATTTAGGCTCTTACCGGGTGAAATTATATATTTTACGCGCATCGGGTGCGATACGCGAACTTTATTTGCTACCGGGAGATTTTGATTTGGAGTTTTTCATTTATAGATTTGGGGTTTCAAATCACTTTATATTTAATAAAAATACCCTTTATTTTGCATCCTGGGCATTCAGGATCATTTTCGGTTATTTAATTATTACCGGGAAATCACCAACGTCCGTTTCGGACTAGTTTATTCTTATACGATTCCTTCGCATTTCTAATTAAACTAAGGCATTTATATGCCATCTATTGGACTCCGCTATTTTCTGAATACTCAATTATACTTAATTGATATTAATTCTATCTTAGAACAGTTAATTACATATATTAATTACGTACGGATTTACCTTAATTTTCCCGAACGTCACACATTTCGGATTTTTTAGAGCGGTTTTGATGCATTTTGGGATGTGAGAAGAAAATAGAGAGTGATGTAGAGGATGAGTGGTGAGTTGAGCAAGGTGTGGAAAATGTTTTGGTTTGAAAATCCCAGCCTTTACTCGAGTGGTCATGGGATGAGAGTTTTGAATTTTGAGGAGGATGTTGATGAGTTAGGTTTGAAGTTGATGAGATATGGGAATCTGTTAATGGGTTTGGGACGATTGAGGGAGGCATTTGGTTGGTAGATGGGCCGGTGGATGCGGAAGGGGTTTGGGCCGAAGGGGGTATGCTGTTTGTGGGCTGAAGGGGGTGGGATTTGGATTTGGCTGGTAGGATCAGAAGGTAATGGTTGGGATGTTGGGTTGAGAGGGACATCACAGAAGGGGGGACACGAAGTGGGATGAGTGTATGATGGTGTGGTTGTTGGTGAGGGAATTTTAGTGGCGGTGGGAGTGGGTATTTGTTCCTCAAAATTTTTGATAGGTAAATCGGTAGTATTAGTTGATGTAGAGTTGTTGCGAAAAGGTAGAATGTCTTCATCAAATTTGGCATGGTGAGTTGTGTAGACACGACCCGATGATGGTTCAAGACATCGAAAACCTTTATACTTAGGACTATAACCAATGAATATGCAAGGAGCACTTCTTGGTTGAAGTTTATTTTTTGCATAGTCCCCAAGGTAGGGAAAAACTCGATAACCAAAAATACGCGTGTTTAAGTAAATGGGTGGTTGGTCGAACAAAACTTCAAACGGTGATTTGTCGTCTAGAAGTTTTGTGGGTAGGCGATTGATAATGTAGGTAGCGGAGTTAAAGGCATCGAACCAAAGAGTGGGTGAGGCATTCGCATTGAACATCATGGCAAGACCGGTTTCGGTGATGTGGCGGTGCTTACGTTTGGCCCAACCATTTTGTTCGAGTGTGTGAGGGCATGACAATCTATGATGTATGCCTTGTTGTTGAAAATAGGTTTGAACTTGATGCTTGGTGAATTCGGTGCCACCATCACTTTGAAATACTTTAACATTTGTTGAAAATTGGTTTTAAACAAAGATTAAGAAAGTTGAAAGAATTGCAAAAAAATTCAGATTTTGCTTTAATGGGTAGAACCAAGTGAAACGGGAATAGTCATCGATAAAAATAACATAATACCAATATCTATCCTTGGAGGGCACGGGTGCGCATCCCCAATCGATTCAAAATGGTTGAGGTTTTTAAAGATAGACATGTCTTGTGTGTCTCGAGTGTGATAAGTGGGTTTGATGAGGTGTTAAATGTCTTGAACATACATGCTCCTAACGATCCTAGTGGTAGAGGGTGTTATAGGAAATGATTTCTCAGTTCAAGGATTCGAAACAAGGTATGTGGATTGCCTTGGGCGATTACAATGAGGTGCGCTGTCCAGAGGAGAGAGTAAACTCGGTGTTCGACGCTGTGTCAACTGCTCACTTTAATGACTTTCTTTGGAAAGTGGGTTGGGAGGACTTTCAATTAACGGGAGGTAACTTCACCTATATATCCGATAATGAAGAAATCAAAATGAGTAAATTAGACTGATGTTTTGTGTGTGAATTCTTCCCATTCAAATGGCCGAATGGCTTGCGGTCTATTCTTCCTAGGAAGTACGCGGATCACTGCCCCATTGTTTTGAGGTGTAATTCGCGTGATTTCGGCCCTTGCCCCCTTTAAATTTTATAACAGTTGGTTAGGTGAACAAAAATTGGTTGATATAGTTACCTCTCATTTGGGGAATATGGTGAGGTCGGGAAAGTGTGACATTGCTCTAGAGAAAATTTTAAAGAAAGTAAACGTTGACATTAAGAAGTGGCATGCTAAGAAATTTGCTTTGGAGCAAAATGATTTTATGGTCTTATCCAAAAAATTGGAGGATATCGAGAAGAAAGCCGTAAGGAGTAGTCTCTCGAATGAAGATAAGAAAAGTAGAGTTGAGCTGAAAAGTATTCTACATAATATGGAGAAGAATAAAGAGAAAGATTTGCAACAAAAAGCTCGGGTTAATTGGGTGAAGTTTGGGATGAAAACTCATACTTTTTTTCACAGTATGGTCAACATGAATAAGGTGCGGAAAAAGTGTACGGGCTGAATATTAGGGGCACTTGAGAGTTGGATCTGGAAAAGATAAAAGATGAGATCAAAAGCTGGTTAAGAGGCAATTCTCTAAGCCAATTCATAGAAGACCCTCCTTTAAAAATATGGGGCTTCGCTCTTTGTTGGGACCTTCGCCGAATCCCTAGTTAAGCAATTCGAGGAGGATGAAATTTGGTATGCAATTAAAGATTGTGACGGGGGTATATCTTCGGGTCCAGGTGGTTTCACCTTGAAATTCTACAAGAAGTTTTGGGATTTACTTAAACCGGGAGTAGTCAAGATGTTAGCCGATTTTCATTCATCTGGTGATATTAGTCTCTGGTGCAATGCTTCCTTTATTGCCCTCATCGCTAAGAAGGCAGACCCGCAACTTGTCATTGAGTATAGACCAATTTTGCTGGTTAACTCGCTTTATAAGATCATAGCCAAGGTTTTGGCTAAGAGACTCAAAGGGGTTTTGAACGAGGTTATTAGTCTGGCCCAAACGGCTTTCGTTGGAGGTCGTAACATTCTTGATAGTCCGCTTATGGTGGAAGAGGTTATTTCGTTGGCAAAAAAAACAAGAAAAAATCCCTTGTTTTCAAAGTGGACTTTGAGCATGCTTATGACTCGTTTGAATTAGAAGTTCCTTCTAAAGGCTATGGAGTATATGGGCTTTTTGATAAAATGGCACCAATGGATTTATGGGTGTCTCAATTTCCGGGAGAGGTTCGGTCTTGGTTAATGGGTCACAATGGGCGAGTTTGCTTTTAAGAGAGGTTTGAGACAAGGTGACCCTTTGTCTCCGTTTCTCTTCATCTTTGCAATGGAAGTGGTGAGAATGTTCATCAACCAAGCGGTAGGGTCGGGTATGTTCCACAACCTGCAGTTACCCAATAACGGGCCTTTGGTTTCCCATTTTTTCTACCCGAACGATGTGGTCTTCATTCGGGATTGGTCTAAAGCGAATGTGGTCAGCTTGAGCCGGTTTCTAAGGTGTCTCTTTTTGGCATCGGGGCTGAAAGTTAACCATTCCAAATGTCTCCTCTTTGGGATTAGGGTAGACCAGCCTAAAGTCGTTACGTTCGCGAGAATCCTGCAGTGCAAAGCGAGCAGCCTTCCTTTTATTTATCTTGGAGTCCCAATAGGAGCTAATATGGAAAAAATGAAAAATTGCCAGCCGGTTGTAGACAAGTTCAATAACAAGCTGTCAAGTTGGAAATCTAAGACCCTTTCCTTTGCTGGGTGGCTAGCTCTATTTAAAGCGGTCCTTGGTAGTCTCCCGTTGTCACACCCTCAAATTCCACGTGCGGGACTTAACCGCGAGGCGCGTGACACACCTGGATCCAAGTCAACAGTTACAATAAACGAGAACTAAATGAAAGTTACATAGACCAAAACACCAAGTTTTTGATAACATAAAAACAGTAGCGGAAGCCTTAACGTGTTTACAACCCCAAAACATGATAAACAAAGTCTGTAATATTTATTCAAAAAAAACATGCAACTAGAAGATCCTAGACGCCATGCAAGACCCGTGCGCCTACTCCATCTGCTGCTACCTTAGCGACCTGAGAAAACATGCCAAAAATGTCAACATATAATGCTGGTGAGTTCACAAGTTTTATATAATACGTTTATCAGTCTTTAAAAACCCTTTCTGTTACTACTATGTTGTGTGAACGCTAGCTAGGCGTTTAGTATATTACTACTACGATTGAAACCATTGCTGACTATGATTTTCCATAGGTGTACCATTCGGACTACCGTCATCTCTGGTAGGCCCTGTGTGATCGAGACAATATGCACCCGTCTGACCCAGTCGACCCGGGTGGGGTTTGTCAGGCCCAATAGATCTATCCACATATCCCCGCTACATTACCCGTATTAGTGGTTTCCTTGAGATTTAGATGAGACGTATAGTAACATAATGAAAACCATAGTATAACATGATTGTGTGAATCCAAAATGTGTAAGCATGTTCCTTCCCCAAAAAACAAAACTAGTAAAAGTGGGGTCGTGAACTCACCTTAGGTTGCGTTCTTCTTTAATATACAATAGACAATGCAAATGACAGTCCCTAGTATTGGCGACCTATCATTAGATGTGTGTAAGTACCCGGACTAATAACTCGTAGGTTAACTAGTCCATAAATGTCCAGAACCATAAACATTTGACGGTTAAAAACACGTTTTGAACGTTAACACGACCGGACAAGACAAGACCCGACATCCCATTGGTGACCTGACATACCACATGTTAGCCAATTAAAAGAAATCAAGCATTCCTATGCAACTATGCACTTAACACGCACAATAGTTCACCAAGTCTAGAATACAATTCACATATTGGATATACGAGTCCAAACACGTGTTATCAGGTCTCTAGACATGTCACGGGGTTCCTAATATGTTCCTAAGTGTCAAACCATGTTCCAGAATCTTAAAATACACTTACAGTAGCAAAACACACGATTAGACATCAAACACACGCGATTAGGAATCAAACAGGCAATTAGGAAATCAAACAGGCCATTAGGATTTCTACTCGCCCCTAATACAGGCGAGTAGGGTTCTACTCGCCCCTAATATCAGGTGAGTGGCTTACTACTTGCCCATGGATAGGCGAGCAGGAATCCTACTCGCCTCCTGCAGTCCAAGAGCTACTTTTCGTGCATTCGACCCTCCAAATCAGATCCGAAACTTGTAAAAACACCCAACATCAAAACCAAAATCATCAAATAACTTATTCTAAATGAAAATCCCCAATTTATCATCAGTCTATCGCCCTAATCGCAAGCATTTCCCAAAATGGAATAATATTATGAAAACATCACATCAAGCATGCATAACTTACCCTAAATGGCAAATATCCGAATTTCATCACATAACAACATTGCAAATCATCATCGTACTGTTACTACATCATCCTAGTACAAACCCAACATAATACAATCATCAAATCATATCATAACATCCTAAATCCTCCAAAATCATTCAAACGGGTCAAAACGCACATTATCATCAAAACACATCAAACAACCTTCAAACTCCTAGATAAACATCCTAGCAACTTAACCATATCAGTGAACATCAAACTTATAAGAATCCCAATGTTTTAATCATAAAAATCCGTTTTTTGCATGTATATTTCACAAATAACTTATATAACGAATTAGACTTGTTTTAAAACAGTATTTCAAAGGTTTTCAAAGACACAAACTTTAAAAACCAGTCTGGACCTTTACGGATCAAAATAACAATATGATAAAATCTTAGGATGGATAACACACCTTAGATTATGCTTAAGAAGTGTGTAGAGCTGAAAATGGTAAGTTTTAGGAAAAAACGAGTTCCAGAGGTTGAGTATGGTGTGAGAGAGGTTTGGGACGAGTTAGGGTTTTGCAAATGATGTTTTACAAGTCAAGGGTGGTATTTATAGCTGATCCTAGTCATCCCTGCTGTTACAGGCGAGTAGGATTTCTACTCACCCCTGTTAAAGGCGAGTAGCCTCTTGACTCATCCCTGCAGGGGGTGATTAGGAATCCTAATCTCCCTTGCAGGTGTGTGTGGGTTTTCGGCACGTTAAACACTATTTTAACATATATAAGCACGTATTCACATACCAACAATTCGTATAATGATCATAAGCACATAATGCATGATAACTAACACGTTCACATTTGTTCACCAACAATTCGAGGTCGACCTAACTACATGCTTAGGTGATGAATGAGGTTACCTAGATCCCATCTAGTCCCCTCGTCCCCCGCAAGAATTCCAGTCCACGACATGAACCATAACGAACCCAAACAATATGAAAGATGATCCGTACACATGACCAACCGAGCACCCAATGCTCAAGCAACGCTTCCCCAAAACACGAAAATGAAACGAGAATCACAAATCAGAGATGATAGAAACAAGCATTTCATGCCCAAGAACCACTTCCTCAAGATGAACACGAGGTAACTGCTACCGACTGCCACACGATTAACCCCCTCCTGTTAAAAAATACACTGAAGACTCTTGTGATCGGTATAAACGATGCACCAGGTACCGTACAAGTAATGTCTTCAGATTTTCAGAATAACCCAAACATACTCAGTTCCTAAACATGGGTGATGTAGTTTTCCTCACGGACTCCAGATTGACGAAAACATAAACGATATCCTCCTCGCGTCGAATCAACACACAACTGAGGCTCAGAATAGGAGCATCGCGATAAATGACGAAACCGCTCGTACCCACAAGCAAGAACAGGATAAGTCTCGCAAGATGCGGTTCATTGAATCCATGAATGCCACAGACATATATACGAGACTGAAAGGCATGATCAAGAACTCAAAATGATCACAACAAGTTTGAAAAGAAATCGCCTCGACATGATACTCGAGATCCAAGTACCTACCCCCCCCCCCAGGGTGTAGGTACCACGACTAGCAACTAACAAAACTTAACAGGTATGGAACTCTAAATGGTACAAAAAAGTCAAGATAAATCGAAGCATGGCAAACAAGAAGAGAAAACGTACTGATAACAGTATCACGATCCTGTAGGGTTTTCCCCCGAACCAATAACAAAAACACGAGCATTCCAGCTGCCACCTCCGTTGTTCTGACCGCCTGGAATCGCCCTAATCCCACCTTGATTCAACTTTGGGCAATCCCGTATAAACTGCATGGTTTCACCACAAGTAACACCTTTGGTTTCCCTGACGAGTAGGGGAGGGGACAACCGCTTGAGTCTGCACTAGCTGAAGGTTGGCCCTACAATCTTTAGCATAGTGACCAGTCTGATAAAATCGCTGACAACAGAACATATCACAACTACCATAATGATGGAACCCACACTGATTACACTTCGGGTTCTTCCCGGTATAGCCGCTTTGCTTCTGGTCAGATGACGAACCCGCTGGTTCAAACTTCTTCGCCTGCTGCTAAGGCTGAACCGAAACTGAATCCTTTCCCAAAAACCATCCCACTTTCTCATATTGCTCTCAGGGGCTTTCACAGCAGCGCCCATGGGAAGCAGACAGACCCTCAGCAACCTTCATATTAGTCATCCTATGACCCCAACCGAACAGTGCTCAACAACATAGCAGAGTTACCGGCAGCAACTAACCCAGAAATCTCTGGCACTAACCCAGTAATGTAGTGCTCGATCTTCCGATACTCTGGTGTAGCCAACCCCGAACACATCACAGCCAACTCATTATGCTTGGTGGTATACTCCTCAATCTCCGAACCCACCATCTTAAGATTCCAGAACTCATGCTCCAACCTCTTAATTTCATCCCTAGGGTAGTACTCGGCTTGCAACCTCTGACCAAACTCCGTCCACGGCATCGCATTGGCGTCCCCCAAGCCAAGAGTCGATGTGGTGGAGTTCCACCAAGTCAAAGCGGACCTTAAAGAGTTCCCGTAGCATACTTCACACGATCAGCACCAAGACATTTACACATGGCGAAAACAGACTCGATCTTCTTCAGCCACCTAAGCAGTCCCACCGCTCCTTCAGTCCCACGGAAGTTGTGGGGCTTGCAGTCCATAAACATCTTGAAAGTGCACACAGGATGCACCAGGTGAGGTAGATTAACAGCATTACCTGAACTAACGACACCCGATAGTCAAAAAAAATACAACACGCAAGACGCAGATAAGAGTGATAACGATCAAATTACTACCGAGAGTCTGGTGGGCGACCTAAAAGGCAGCTAGAGCAACATTCACTTGTTGGTGAAGAAGGTTGGTCAGCTCATCCTAGGTCATATTTATGTTACCACGACCCCCGCGGCGACCACCGCCGCCACTGTCACACCCTCAAATTCCACGTGCGGAGTTTTACCGCGAGGCGCGTGACACCCTAGGATCCAAGTCAGCGATCACAATAAACGACAACTAAATGTAAAAGATACGTAGACCCTTCATTAAGTATTCAAAAGATAACCAACATCAGGGAAAGCATTAAACATCTATACAACTCAAAGACATAAACAACATAAGTTCGACAACGTTTGAAAACCATGCAAGACAAGTGAATCCTAGACGCCATGCGACACCGTGCACCTATCAACAGCTGCTACCTTAGCGACCTGAGCAAACATGCTAAAAACGTCAGCACAAAATGCTGGTGAGATCATAGGTTTTAAGTAAAACGTTCCAAAAGTTTGAATGCTCCATCATGTTACTACTATGCTAAAAGAAAGCCAGCCAGGCGTTTGAAAATCGCTAATACGATACCAAGTGCAAAACACCCGTGTGTAACCGAACTGCCAAACCACGCAAAGCTGAACTACCGATCCATAGTTAACTGAATGACCGACCCCAGCCAACCGAACTACCGAACCACGGCTAACTGAACTACCATCCAACAATGAAACTGAACTATCGTACAATAAGAAATCAAAGTAACGCTAGCATAACATGATCAGTATAAAAACAAGTACGTAGCATGTTTCACCCCTGAAAACATAAACACGGAAAGAGGGGCTGTGAAACTGTAACATCACACAAATTTTCTTTATATATATATATATAGAACTCCCTCGTTTATTCATCCGATTCATGTTTACAGTATCTTTACCATCCATTTTGTTAATTTTTTTTGTTTAAATAATGACGTATAATCAATATTAAATTGGATTGTATTAAATTCTGATTTAAAAAACGTTAAAAAAAATGTTTGCCTGTGCCAGGATTTGAACCCGAGTCCCTGGCGGGCTAAACCTTAACCACACCACACAAACCACTACACCATTTGGTGTTTTGTGATGTTAATTAAAACCAATTAAACTTAAACCCTTTCAAGGTCCCTTAGTCAAACCTGAAAAGTCAAACATAGTCTCTTAGTCAAATCAAGTCAAAGTGTTTGTAAATATGGTCTCCTAGTCAAGTCAAAGTGTTAGTGGATATGGTCTTCTAGTCAAGTCAAAGTTGTTCCTAAATTCTAGCCTAGTCAAGTAGCCCCTAATTAAAACTCCAAATTTTACACTATAAATACACTAGCCTACCATTCAACTCTTTGTACCATTCAAAAAAAAAAAAAAACATTATTATCCCATCTCCCATATACTAAAGTTTTCATCCGCCATTATCTCCTCTAGCTAGTTTCGAGTTTTCCAAGGCATTATTACTAAGTGTTTGCACGCTCAATAAAACGCACGAACTCATTATGCACCTAAGGTGAGTTTACATAGCCCCTTTTTCTGTTTACATTTTGGGGTGAAACATGTTTAAACATTTTATACACTATCATTTACTCAATCTTACATTGTTGAAACTTGTGATTCAATTACACTATCACTTACTCATTCTATCATTTGACTGTAACAAAAAGACACAGTACAATCATTAACAATGATCAAGCCGCCTGTTTAGATCATAGCGCTATAGGTCTGACAAACCCATCCCCCCGCATAAATTCAGGGATGATCGCTAACAGTTACACTTTTACTAACTTGCGAGTTAGGTCTCAGTCGACACAAGGTTTGATTGTACAAAAGACGCATTGTTACATGTCAGACTCATATTCTATCATTTCTCATTATTATACTTCAATCATGATTGCTATACAACACATTGTTTTCAATTATATGAAAAACCTATGTATTCTCACCAACTTTTGTTGACCCAAAATATTTTCAAACTTAACATGTTTCAGGTTATACTTGCTTGAAGATTTGAGTTAATGCTTGAAGATGTGTAGCTTGTATTTTTCATTTTGAGATGTACAAATTCTTAGAACAATTGTATGTAATTTATTTAAATCATTTAATGAAATTTATTATTTACCATGAGCTACTGAACAATCATCAATACGTGACATCCCGATGTTTCCGCCATCGGTTGGGGTGTTACAGAAACTAACCTTAGGTTGCGTCTTCAAATCAATAAGTTATCCAACCGAACTGATAGTCCCAGCTATAGGCGACCTGTCATAATATTTGTGTAAGTGTTCCGACTAATAACCCATAGGTTAGCTAGTCCCCGATTGTCCAGATCATGACCACGTATGTTTGAAAATGTGTTTAACCGTTATCCCGACACACCAGACAGACCCGACATCCCGTTGGTGGCCTGTTACACTAATCGATCAAGTATATATATATATATATATATAGTTAACACACTAGAATCATGCATAAAACACTTAGTTTGCATCAAAAATCGCACGTATGAAGTGGCAAGGTCGAATCACCAAATTACCAGACTGATCTGACCCATTTATAAGTCCATTCGACCCATAAGTAAGTTGGTTCAACCCTATACATGTTCATTCAACTAAACACAAGTTCATTCGACCTAACACATGTTAATTCGACCCTAACACGTGTTAATTCGAACTAAATCATGTTCATTCGATCTAACTGAAGTGCATTCGACCTATCTGCAAGTTTGTTTGACCTCTCACCATATCCTTTCGACCCCACGAAGGGTCGAAGGAAGTTCCCGGTTCGACCCTAGCTGCACAATCTTCCTAAAACGCACCAAAACACATCTAAACAGTCCGACAACGTCACGAAACACCACAAATCACAGCAGTCCGCTATCATTAATCGATCCCCAAAAAAAATTACCAATTTTACCTCAAAATCAGTCCATTTTACAAGTTACCCAAAATAGCAAATTATGAAAATGCCATATCATAGGAATGCAATCTTTACCCGATATGGAAACTTGTCAAAATCATCTAACAATTAGCTCATCATGCTCAGATTATCATGTGCAAGAAAACCCCTAATCATTTCATCAATAATAACAACATGAATCAAACCCTAAATCTACACAAAACCCCCTAAAATGAGCAAAACATTATCAATAACTAATTGTGACCCATAGCAATCATAAATCATCATCAATAACAGCCCTAGATCATTTAATAACATCTACACATCATTTAACCATCAACTAATCTCATACAAGTTCATAACACATTGTTTAACATCATTAACACATGTATTTTGCATGAAAACTCATTGTTAATGAAAAGGTTTTGTTTAGAAAGATGTTAGAAAGGTTTTTATCCATGAAACCATGTTTGAATCAGATCTGGAAACTTAGGGTTTGATAAAAACGAATCAAAATTGATGAAAATGGTTTTAGATTAAGAACACACCTTGAATCTTCTCTTGTTTGTGATATAGAGGATATTTTTGTGCTAGGATTTGAAAAACAAGATCAAAAACTCATTTCTTCAGGTTTGGGGTTGAGAGAGAGAACTTAGAGGCGTTTAGGGTTTGTGAAATGATGAAAAGTTGCAAAGTATGGTATTTATACTCCATGTTCGTTCGCACCCTGCAAGGGTCGAACGTATTGAAAAGAGGTCGAATGAATGACCCAGATGAGGGTTCGAACTCCCATGTGGTCGAACCAATATGCGGGTTTCCAGTTTTCTATGATTTTGTCATTTAAGCGGGTTTTAACACATGTTAACACATCCTAACACATGAACAAGCAATCCTAACATAGGTTTAACATGTATAATCATATAAACATCACTTAAACACGTATTTACACGTTACACATAATATATGAAGCGATTCAAGTTTATCATCTAATCCAATTATGTTAAATAAATGTTTTCTCTAAGGTAGACTTATATGTTTGAAAAATGTTACCCTGAGTTTGTCGGTGTCACATCATCCCCCAGTTGAAAGAATTTTCGTCTCAAAAATTTCCCGAAGCCAAAAAAAAGGAGACGAAAAGAAAGAAAAATTTTCCGGTTGTCACAGCCACGACCACTAGTACGTCCACCTCTACGACCACCACGAGTACCAGACATCTTCTGCCAAACATAAGAACAGAATACTCAGATCCATCACTAGTACAACCACTAATAATCACAAGAATTCAGATCCAGGCCCAGTCTAGGACTATCAGTCCAAACACAGAGTCTACCAGGATTATCATGCATCTCAGTTTATGATTTCGTGTGCACCCAAAATGATAAACTGGTCCACATGGTCCTCCTAGCGTACCCCTAGTTTGAAGCCCAAGTCACCGGACATCTATGCCTAGAGATATTACAAGTACGAGTGTAAGATAGTGTGTGTAGGCGAGTGTGTCCATTGGAGTATAGAAGGGAGATGTCCGAATCCTGGACAGATCTCATAGGTATGCCAAACCTACTCCAATGTACACCACTGCCATGTCAACAAGGCAACCTTCCCGTCCTCAAAACTCGAAGACGAGGATAAGATGGGAATAGAAGAGTGAAACAGATATGAGACAAAATGGAAGATGTAACACATAGATGATGATGATGATACTGACACCCCTGCAAATCAATAGATGTACCACGCAACACAACTCATAAGTATGTGACTGTCTAGTGTGAGAGACTCGGCAATAGACTAGACTCTAAATACAGTCCTAGATCACTATAACCATTAGCTCTGATACCAATCTGCCACACCCTCAAATTCCACGTGCAGGATTTTACCATGAGGCGCGTGACACACCAGGATCCAAGTCAACGGTCACAATAAACGATAACTAAATGAAAGATATGTTGACCAAAACACCAAGTTTTTTATCACATAAAAACAATAGCGGAAGCTTTAACGTGTTTACAACCCCAAAACATTATAAACATAGTCTGTAATATTTATTCAAAAAAACATGCAAATAGAAGATCCTAGACGCCATGCAAGACCCGAGCGCCTAGTCCATGTGCTGCTACCATTAGCGACCTGAGAAAACATGCCAAAAATGTCAACATATAATGCTGGTGAGTTCACAAGTTTTATATAATACGTTTTATCAGTCTTTAAAAACCCTTTCTGTTACTACTATGTTGTGTGAACGCTAGCTAGGCGTTAAGTATATTACTACTACAATTGAAACCATTGTTGACTGTGATTTTCCATAGTGTGTACCCTTCGGACTACCGTCATCTCCGGTAGGCCCTGTATGATCGAGACAATATGCACCTGTCCGACCCAGTCGACCCGGGGGGTTTGTCAGGCCCAATAGATCTATCCACGTTTCCTCGCTACATACCCGTCTTAGTGGTTTCCTTGGTATTTAGATGAGTTGTATAGTAACATAATGAAAACCATAGTATAACATGATTGTGTGAATCCAAAATGTGTAAGCATGTTCCTCCCCCGAAAACAAAACTAGTAAAAGTGGGGCCGTGAACTCACCTTAGGTTGCGTTCTTCTTTAATAAACAACAGACAATGCAATTGACAGTCCTCAGTATTGGCGACCTATCATAAGATGTGTGTGAGTACCCGGACTAATAACGCGTAGGTTAACTAGTCCATAAATGTCCAGACCATAACCATTATACGGTTAAAAACACGTTTAAACGTTAACCCGACCAGACAAGAAAGACCCGACATCCCATTGGTGACCCAACATACCACATGTTAGCCAAATACAAAAAAATCAAGCATTCCTATGCAGCTATGCACTTAACACGCACAATAGTTCACCAGTCTAGCATACAATTCACATATTGCATATACGAGTCCAAACACGTGTTATCAGAGCTTGAAAATGGTAGGTTTTAAGGCCTTTAGGTATCAAAATAACAACATGATAAAAACTTAGGATGGATAACACACCTTAGATTATGCTAAAGGGAGTGTGTAGAGCTTGAAAATGGTAGGCTTTAGGGCAAAAACAAGTTCCAGAGGTTGAGTATGGTTGATAGAGGTTTGGGATGAGTTAGCGTTTCACAAATGATGTTTTCCAAGTCAATGGTTGTATTTATAGCTGATCCAATTCGTCCCTGTTGTTACATGCGAGTAGGATTTCTACTCACCCCTGTTAGAGGCGAGTAGGGTTCTACTCACCCCTGTTAGAGGCGATTTAGGTTATACTCACCCATGTTAGAGGCGAGTAGGCTCCTACTCACCCCTACAGGGGGTGATTAGGAATCCTAATCGCCCCTTGCAGGTGTGTGTGGGTTTTTGGCACGTAAAACACTATTTTAACATATATATATATATAAGCACGTATTAACATACGACAAGTCATATAGTGATTATATGCACATAATTCATGATAACTAACACGTTCACATTCGTTCACCAATTCCCGGGACTCAAGACTTGCGTGTGCGCAATAAATCCGGTAATTCTACAAATCACATACCCTTGTACACATGGTTATGGACCGACTCCCAATGATCCCCTGGATCATTGTAATTACTCCCGATGATTCCCCGAACCATCATACCGACTCAACTGACCCAGTTAAGTATTATGTAAACATGACTCGCTAAGGTAGACTTACTAGTTTCACAAAGTTACTATCCTAAGTTTGTCGGTGTCACACCCGTCCTACTACTTATCTCTTTTCCAAGCTTCGAAGAGTATAGTAAAGACACTCGAAGGCATTAGGAGGGACTTCTTATGGGGTAAATCGAGTTCAAGATGCAAATTGAGATGGGTCAAGTGGGATAAAGTTTTAAAACCAAAGGCGCTTGGGGGGTTGGGTGTGGGAGGTATTGCCGAGTTTAACATGGCGATGCTAGCGAAATGGTGGTGGAGATACAAGAATAAAGTGCCTCAACTATGGACTAAAGTAGTCAAAGAGATTCATACCTCCAGAAGTGATAAGCATCCGATTCCTATAAAAAAGACGAACCCGGGATCTGGAAAGATATCGGCAACACGGAAGGTAATCTCCTCAAGGTAGGAATCAAGGTGAATAATAAACTCTTGGTGAAAGTAGGGGACGGGTTCAATTGCTTTTTTTGGACCGACAGATGGGCCTCGGACTAATTCTTTTCGGTGAAGTTTCCTGAGATATATATGGCGGCTAGAAATAAGAAGTGCCTGGTCCAGGATTTTTACATCAGAGGTGACGAGTCGCATCTGGGTGTTTGGGAGCTGGATAACTAATTCACGAGTAGAATAAATTCGACTCAATTCTCATATTTGAGAAACATTCTTTCACATTTTTCATTTCAAAGGGGGCAAAGATGAGTGGGCTTGGTCTAACTAAAGTGGACTTACGTTTTGTGCTAAAGATGTCAGGTTCGATATTGTCGCAGCTGGAGAGGACCGGCCTACCCCTGGAAACAGCTCAACTTGGAATTCCTGGGCTCCTTTGAAGGCGAACTACCTATTATAGAGGGCGATTAATGGCAAGGTCGCTACCAAGGTGGAGTTGGCTCGCCGTGGGGTCTGTTTTTCGAATTCTGGTTGACCGAGATGCAATATTGGGCAGGAAGTGATGCTCATGCTTTCTATTCATGTCTGTGGAGCCAAGTTGTTTGGTGGAATGTCATGGTGTGGATGAATATTTCATTGGTTCCTAATTTAAATTCACTCGATGGTATTGTTAATGTTTTAAAGAACTCTCCGGGAGCAAACAAATGGAGAAAGATGGTCTATAACGGTGGTTATGGCGACTACTAAGAGATTGTGGCACGCGAGAAATTCCAAGATTATCGAAGGCAAATTGATCCCGGTGATGACTATCGTCGACTTCATCAAGTAAGACTCGTTCTTTTGGATCTCTCATCGTGCTAAGATTCCGAATTTTACTTGGGACGATTGGGTTAACTTCGTTGTAGCTAAGTATATGTAATGTTTGTTTCTTCGTTTTGGTGTTTGTATTTCAGCCGCTCCAGCTGGTTCTTTATATATAGCTATAAAGTGTTTTGCTCTTAAAAAAATAAGAACAAGGCAGATTTAAGCAAAATCACTAACAATTTCACAAACCTGTCTCCTTTTATAGTAAATCTCTCAAGTTCTCTCCGTTGGAATTACAATCCAAGACAATAGCCATCGACCACCTTGTTTCTATTGTTTGATGGTGTCATTGTCATCATAGGACCAAAGATTATTCAGCTCTCTACTTCTGTCACGAGTATCGTCCTGTTCAGTTTTTTTTTTTTTCAATTTATTTAGATGTCGCCAACAAGGTAATTACAATCAACTTCATTTTGCAGCTTACGAATTACAAAAAAAAAAATACATATAAATAAGTATACTAAATTGGGTAATTTGCGAAGGAAAGAAATTTTTTTACTGTGCATCCATTATCAAGGTAATGGGGTGGAAATAGATAACATGAGGAAGTATGGAAAAAATGTTATTTCAACTTGGATATAAACCCAAAATTTGTTTGTGTAATAATCTCTTTAATCCACTATCACATCATGAGGTAACTTACAACTTGTGCTTTTATGTATTAAATAGTGATTCTTACAAATAGCACATGTAATTGAAATGGGTCAGTTTTATACTATCGTTAGCAAATGTATTGTTAGAATTCCTATATACTATTGCGATATATTCTATTAAATTAATAAACCGCCTAAACACAATACATTATGAATATCTAATTCGGTAAGGTATCACGTATAATATTATAGGTTTGATGATACGGGTAGAGCCTAATTCGATATTATAGGTTACGATTGACTGTAAGGTACGAATTTCGTGTTGTAAACTTAAATATGACAACCCTTTACATATGATATTATTATACTTTATAAATATACACGAGGTGGAATCCCGTGTGAAACACACGGAAAAAATAAATCTAACCTTAAGCACTGTTTACTAAAACCAACATTAAGAAGTCAATCGTCTGCTGCGAAGAACACCTGTTTAGTACCATCTGTTTATTTCTTTATAATTTATAAATTATTATTACCACCCAAAATATAAAAAAAACATAAGCAGGCCAACTGTTAACTACTATTAAAAGAAAAAACTGCATTTCATAACGTCTATTCCTTCCACGATACTAGTTAATAATACTGATCAGATGTTTAATAACTGAAATGTTACACCCAAGGGATTAAAGCTATGTTGAGATAACACATATTAAAAAAAAAAAAAGAGAGATCACTAAATTAAAAAGTCAATCTAATGTTGAAAGAAAAAATGTATTTGGTAACATTGGTAGGAGATATATTTTTTTTTTATGTTTTCACTGAACTTTTCATTTGACCTTATGTTTTCAAGTAGAAATGAAGAGGCCATCCATTTTTCAATTGATACTTCGGTAGCAATGCACTGATTAAATCTCATGTTTAATAATATGGAGATTGAATAAAACATAAAACTTAATACGACTCAATTTAGCATCACAAAACATAAAAAACATATATAATCTTGACAGACATACAAAACTAAAAACAAAATATAAATATAATCAACGTTGAACATCAAGATACATAGCTAGTTAAAGGAATTAATAAACTTAAGCTTCAATTCCATTGAAGCTTCAAGTTGTGCATGTAGATCTTTTAACTTTTGCCAAAAATTCTACGTCCTTAATCCCGAACATTGAATTGCACAACAACGACAAATCACGAACAGAAGTCGAAGGCACTGACATCAAAATCCGTTGCACATCATCTCGGTCAAATGTGCCCAGTGCAAACGGTCAAAACAAATCTTCAAATCTCATGTAGTCTTCAAATCTTGATAGTATTGTGCTGTAATTTGATTAAGAACAAATTCTTTCATTTCATCTTCATGTTTATTACTTGGCGCTGCCATTGATGCCATTGATGAAGACTGAAATGTAAATGTTAAGATGGTTTATAAAAAAGTTCGGGATGTTTTACTAATTTATACTGTAACATCCGGCCCCTCTCACCACCAATATTGTCGGCTTTGCCCTGATGGGTTGCCCATCCAGAGCTCACGATTTGTTTTTGGTTGCCCAGTGGAGACTTCCCAGGAGGTCACCCATCCTAGAATTTCTCCCACCTGAGCACGCTTAACTGTGGAGTTCTCCTCTCATCCACTAACATTAAGCCCAAAACGCGTTGGTGATTTAAGAGGCAAGACATTACTTATGAACCAAGGATCTCTCTTGGCCACGGCCGATGTGGGATTTTCCTGGGGTGTCACATTCACCCCTTGTTAGAGTCTCATCGTCCCTGATGAGTTATGTTCCTGGGTGTCACATTCACCCCCTGTTAGAGTCTCATCGTCCCTGATGAGGTGTGCACCCACCATCCCGAACGGCACAGGAGTGGCTCTGATACCAATCTGTCACACCTCAAATTCCACGTGCGGGTTTACCGCGAGGCGCGTGACAAACCAGGATCTAAGTCAACGGTCACAATAAACGACACTATATGATACGAAAAATGAAATAAACAACCATTAAGTTTTCATAAATCCATTCGCTGCGGAAGCGTAACCTTATTACAACCCAAAATGCAAAAGTACGTAAGTCTGAAAAAGATAAGACAATGCATATGAATCCTAGACGCCGTGTGACTCCGTGCGCCTATGGTAAGCTGCTACCTCAACGACCTGAGACAAAAATGCTAAAAACGTCAGCAAATAATGCCGGTGAGTTCACAGGTTTTATATTAAATGTTTAAGTAATAAAGCCATCATGTTATCACTATGTCAGAAATGATAGCGTTAGCTAGACGTATGAGTTATACTACTACGACCGGAAACCATTACAGACAACGAAATATGATTTTGCCCGAAATGATTTAGCTTATGACCGAGACAATATGCACCCGCCCGGCTCCCAGCCGACGGGTGGGGTCTGTCAATCCAATAGATCTATCCACATTTCCCCCGTTGTGCCCCACACATTCATGGTTTCCCCGGACTTTACGTATTGTATAGTATGTAAATGAATTAACACTAGTATAACATGATAATTTATGTAATAAGTATAAGCATGTGTCTCCCCCAAAATGTAAAGCGTAAGGTGGGGCCGTGAAACTCACCTGATGCTGCTTTTCGCACTAAGACCAGTAAACCTGCTCAATAGAAGGCCCCAAATACCGGTGACCTATCATGATGAGCGTATAAGGTGTTAGACTAACAACCCGTAGGTTGATTAGTCCCTAGTAGTCCAGACCATAACCGTGTATATATGAAATGATGTTTTAAATGTTTAACCGACCATACCAGACAAGGCCCCGACATCCATTGGTGACCCGACATCTCACATGTTAGCCGAAAGCAAGATATCATGCAATATATGCAATTAAACACTTAATGCGCGCAAGATTTCACCTAATCTAACATAACAGTTAATTAACGCATAACACAGTCCTAACACGTGTTACCAAGTCATTAGACATGTCCTGGGGTTCCTAACATGTTTCTAGGTGTCAATCCGTGTTTCGGGATGTTAAAATATACATACAGCAGCATTACACGCGATTCGGAAATCAAACTAGCATTTAGGATTGTAATCACTAGTAGAAGTGGCATTTAGGATTGTATTTGCTAGTAGTTGAGGTGAATAGGGCTCTAATTGCTTAAATATAGGCGATTAGGACTTGTAAATGCCTAAGCTTCAGGCGATTAGGAGTCCTATTCGCATGAAGCTTCATGCGAGTAGGATCCTACTCGCCTCTGCATGTCTGTAGCGTACTTTCGCGCGTCAAACTCTCCAAATCAGATCCGAAACATGTAAAAACACCCAATAATCATCCTAACACATTAACAAACATATTTCAAGCAAAACCCCTAAGTTTTCATCGTTCTAACAGTTCCGAATGCGAGCGTTTTCCCAAAATAGTAACTTAGCATGTAAACATCACATCAACATGCAAGAACTTGCCCTAAATAGCAATTATTCAAATTAAATCACATAACCACGTTGTCCGATAGCATCCTACTGTTCTAGCATCATCCTAGAGCAAACCTAACATCAAACAATCAACAACACACCTCATATCATCCTTAACCATCCACAATCCTTCAAATGGGTCAAAACATCAAGTATCAACAATACACAACCAAAACCATTCAAACTCCTAGGACATCATCATACTAACTTGTAACAGCCATAAACATCATAATAACACAAAAACAACCATGATTCAATCCTAAAAATTCTATCTTTAATCACATATAACACATATAACACATGTAAAGGTGTGGGTTTGTTTAAAAACGGTTTTAAATGGATTTTCAAAGACAAAAACATTTATAAGTCAGGTCTGGACTTTTAGGGAGTAAAATATAATCATTTAAAGGTTTGGGTTGAAGAACGCACCTTGTATTTAAGAGGAGATGATGGAATAAGCTTGAAAATGGTTGTTTTGATGTAAAAATAGGTTCCTGGGGTGTTCCTAGGGTAGCATTAATGATGTTTTGGAGGTCAAGGGTGGTATTTATAGGCGTTTTTAATCGTTCTGAGCAGTTCAGGCGAGTACGCAGCAGTAGAGGCGAGTAGGGCTGCTACTCGCATGAAGCATCATGCGAATAGCCCCCTATTCGCTTCAAAGTCCTCCCTACTCGCCTAACAAACTGGCGATTAGGCTATCTCACATAGCCTAATCGCCTATAGCCTATGTGTCCGGGTTTTTGGCGCGTTAAACCCTATTTTAACATATGTAATCACGTTTTCACATACCGACAAGTCACATAATGATTACCAACATATAATGCACGATAACTAATACGTTCCCACCCGATCACCAATTCCCGGGACCCGAGACTTGCGTACGTGCGTTAAATCCGATGATTCCACGAATCGCCGATCCTTGTACACATGGTTATGGACCGACACCCAATGTCCTTCGGATCATTGTAACGACTCCCGATGATTCCCGAATCACCGGTACGACTCAACCGACCCGGTCAAGTATGGTATTAAGTAGTTGTTTTCAATGTTTTCGTTGAGATAGACTCGTATGTATGCAAAGTATGAAACGCATGTATGTAAAGTATGAAAAGTATTAACCTGAATATGCCGGGTGTCACATATACACTTATAACACGTGAAATGAAAAGTCATAGGGTAGAATAGTTATTATACTTGGGTTAAGATGTTAAACGAAAAGTTTTGTTATAATGATTATTTAATTTCAAAACATTTATAGTATCTGGGGTTGAATAATATGGAAACCCCATCTATTGGAAAAACCCTGAAAACCCTCTAGTGACCATTGATCAAGTTTGATCAATGGTCCATGATTATTTGTATTAAATAATCAAAAAGCAAGTAGGTCACTCTATTAAAAAATAGGTTAAGGGCATTAAGTAATCTTAAATTAATTTTTCATAATTTAATTTTTCGAATCCTAGGTTTAAAAAAGTTGATTTGACACTTGTCAAGTCACCTCTCTCTACTTTATGACACTTTTTCCAGCACAAAATATTAACGTACGTTAGTGTTGTGATACAAAATTCTGACCTCGTGTGAGACATCGCTAACTTGTGTTAACAGGCATATACTAAAAAGAACAAAATAAAAGAACACATAAAATGTATATTTATTTAAGAAATGATAAAAAACGATCATTACAATCAATACTAAATATGTATCAAACAAATTTCATACAAACATAATTATTTGTGAATGATAAAAAAACTATCATAACAACACAAAAAAGATCTAGCTATGCTTCGTTCTTGATACCCATCTTCATCTTTAACACAAAACATCTCTTCCACCTACAAAAAGATAACACGTGTTAGTTGGGCCCTCCAAAACACATAATGTGACATAACTGACATGTGTAGTGTATTCTAAAACATATGTTTTACTAAAATAATGTATGTCATATGAACCCTAACACATGTTAGTTGGGCATATACTAGCATGTGTTAGCATCACTAACATGTGTATACAACACCAAATCTGCAGTGCCAAGTGTATCATACTCAATTTTACAACTATGTTAATACCTACACTCAAATACAATTAATAGGGTTTGAAATCCAATAGTAATAAATTTAAAAAATCAAATCAGAACCAATCCAAATCCATATACCAAAAAATTATCCTCATATTCATGAAATATATTATATAATAAAAGACATCAGTAGCATGTGTTAGCATATTCTAAAACATATGTTTTACTGAAAATAACGTATGTCATATGGACCCTAACACCTGTTAGTTGGGTATATACTAGCATGTGTTAGCATCACTGACGTGTGTGAGCATACAAGACTCGGACCGCAAAAAATAGACATGCACCATTAGAGTCACTTGCCAAAAAAATATATTAAATAAAATACAAAAATATACCAATTTCTCCATCATCCATTAGTTTCTTTCGCTTGCATTCTCCATTATTTGCTTCCTCAATAAAAAACATGAAACAAAGGAATTGCTTCAGAGATACAAATTACATTCCTACACCTAAACACCAACACTAGAATAGAAACACATGTTTGTTAGGCTCCTTAAACACATAATGGACATCACAAACATGTGTTAGCATACACTAACATAAAAGACTACACATTTATTCATCAATTACATGTGATCTTTCAAACTTATGTCCCCAATCTAATAACAATCTAACATAAACAAAATGATAATAATAAAAAAAAATCAAAAATGTTAACACAAGTTTTTTTTTTTCATTCAAGCATTTGATCAAACACTTGGTATGCAACCAAAAACTATCCCTAAAAAATGTTATTATTATTATTATTCTAACAAAACACATTTCAAAACATAACAACTTACATGTATTATATCTTATTTTACACGCTGTAAGCATATTCATAAAAAAGAAAGCATAATTTGCCATGATTGTTTAATTGAACTTTTAGTAGCCCTTTTTTTTTATAATTATCATTAAGTAGGTTGAATAAATGAAATAAAAAACTATATAATGAAATTCGTACAAACTTTTGTAAGGCTTCAAAAGAATACCCCAAAATCAAAAAAAAAAAAAAATTTGACCGGTCAAGCATAAACAAATTCTAGAGTACAGCTTATATTATGTTTCTTTATCATAATAATTTTATTAATATCAACAACATCTCCAGCTCTGAATAGTGGATCTAGAGTACAGCTTATATTATGTTTCTTTATCCTCCTAGATCCACTATTCAGAGCTGGAGATGTTGGGTCTCGGAGATGATACCGTCCATGAACTCTGTTTCGTCGAAGAAGAAGATTTGTTGTGGTGGTGGTGGTGGTGGTGGTGGTGATGGTGGTGGTTCTAGAGAGAGACAGAGAGAGTGTAGAGAGATGATGGTTTGATCTGATTTGAACAGAGAGAGAGAGAGAGATAGGTGAAAGAGAATAGGATGTGGGTTTAGGAGAGAGAGAGAGTTTGTTTACATAGTGGGTGGATAATTCAAAAATTGAAAGAAAAAAAGGGGAAGATAAAATTACAATTGTATCCTTTATAATATAATATTGGAAAAGGTTGCTTGGTTGATGTGGATGAATATGGTCCACTCAATGGGTTTTTGGGGGGTTTTCCATTTGAGAGGGTTTTCTCACTATACTTCCACTATAGTATCTAAAAAGTCTATAAAACTTGTGAAACATAAATGGACAAATGCTTTGGAAAACGAATAGCCGAAAAAATAAAGTATCAGTTGTACAAAACAGAATTTTAAATAATTATACCAAATATTGCGTGAAATTAATTATCTTTCGAAATTATTACTATAAATATGTTCATATCCAACCTAAAATTTATCTATAAATTCCACACAGTACAAATTCTAAACTTCATATACCAAAATGGCAAACAAATCATACTATCATTTTGCTGATACATCAGACGTTAAGTCAATATCCAGCGCTTGATCACTAAGAAAAAAGAGAAAAGACGAAGATATTAGGAATGAAGTAGAGAGGATGGAATAAACAGTTAAGGAACAATCATGGACAAACATTGGCCTGTTAGATATGGTGTTGCATGAACTAGCAACTGGTTTGAGAGACAAGATAGAAAACTACTAGACTCAACAACTACAAATCCACAAAAACATTCATGAAGCATTGATACAGTTAAAAAATGATCTTTCAAGCGAGATTCTGAAAAAGAAAGAAAGGATTTTTGAAATTTTAATTAAGTAGTTTATATAGTAGATATGGTTTTTATTATGTATGTTTTAAATGTTAGGCATTGTTTAGTAAAAACAAACATTAAGAATCCCATTGTCTGTTGTTTGACAACATTTGTTTATTACCATCTGTTTGTTTCTTTAAAAACAATTAGTTTAAGGTTTGTTTACTAAAACCAACATTACGAAGCCAATCGTCTGCTGTAAAGAAAACATGTTTACTAACATCTGTAAAGAAAACATGTTTACTAACATCTGTTTCTTTCTTTAAAACAATTACTACCCAAAATATAAAAACAAATAAACACACCAACTGTTATGCTCTGTTTTGTAAAAACCAAATTAAGAGTCAATCTACTGTTAAAGCAAAAACTGTATTTCGTGTCTGTTCCATTCACAATACCAGTTAAATGTATAGACAAATAATGCTCTGTAGAGATAACACATATAAAAAAAAAAAGTGGATGACCAAATTAAAAAGTAAATCTAAAGTTGAAAGAAAAACTGAATTTGGTAACGTCTTTCAAAGCACGCCGTGAATATAGCAGAATTTTTAAAACACTGTGTTTAAAATACTATTGATTAAAACAATTAAATTCAACTGTTTAGTTAATTTTCCCACTGAAACAACTCTTCAAATTCTTTTCTTTTTTTTTAAATACAAATTTCCAGACAAACACAAATACTATTTACCAATATTTGTAAAAGGGGAAATGGAATCTAATAATCCCAACTTTGGGGGGTTGGAAGGCAGCAGTCCCAACTTGCAACTTGTACCACAGCAGTCCCAACTTGTCAACTATTTAACTTGGTTGGTCCCAGACTAACTGAGGTTAACTTTTTCTGTTAAATGCCACGTGGGCATCCCACGTGGCAGTCCTACGTGGCACAAAGTGTGAAGCTGGCAAAAAAAATGGTGGGCCCTTATTAACTTTTATATACATTAATATTAATATTATATATAATATATATATATAAACGTAACCCAAACCAAGAAAGAAGGAAAGGAGCGGTGGGTTCTCCACCGCCACCGCCGACCACCGTGGAGTCCCGGCGTTCCGACCACCGTTCAGGTGGATTCCGACCAAGAGAGAGAAACACTAAAACTAAAGAGAGAGAGAGAGTATGAGGGCAAGGAGAGAGAGACAAGAACAGGTGGGTTCTCTACCGCCACCGCCGCCATCTGCAACCACCTCCACTGCCTTCGTCACCATCAACCACCTCCACTGCCTTCGTCACCATCAACCACCTCCACCTCCACGTTGCCTTCGTCACCATCAACCATTTTAGGGTTAGAAATAATAACCCTAAAATTTGGGGGAAAGCCCTAATTTTACATGAATCGATAAACGGAGCTGAACTTGAGAAATCAGGACGTAATGAGGAAAAGGTGGATGAGTCTGGTGGATGTGGGTTATCGTTGTCACTCTCGTTGAACCATCCTTTGACGCAGACGAGCAATAGTTCTCTAACCAGTGAAATTAGCGAGACACACTCGGGGCATAATCTAAGTGATCAGTCTTCTAGCAAGTGTAGTGTTAATCTAGATCTGTCTATTGCTCTATGCCTTTGAGGCTCTGATGTATGCAAAGGTTATTTATCTCTTGGAAAATATATTTTCACTAGTTTTTAAGATAGTTTGTAGATTAAATAGTGACTTAGAGAATGGTAGAGTGGGAAAACCGAGGAGGAGGGAGGGTAGACAAAGGAGGAGGAGGGAGGGTGGTGACAGGCGGTTGTGGGTGGTGGTCGTCGGAGATGGTGGTGGAGGACGGTGGTGACAGGAGGACGATGAAGAAGGGGTGGGTTCTCTCTCTCTCTCTCTCTCTCTCTCTCTCTCCTCTCTCTCTGTATATATACACAGATGTAGATATATAAAATAATATATGCATAGGTTTTTTTTAATTGAAAAAACAAGTGGGACCCACGTTTTTTGCCAACTGGACATACTATGCCACATGGACTGCCACGTGGGATGCCCACGTGGCATTTAACTAGAAAAGTTAACCTCAGTTAGTCTGGGACCAACCAAGTTAAATAGTTGACAAGTTGGGACTGCTGTGGTACAAGTTGCAAGTTGGGACTGCTGCCTTCCAACCCCCCCAAAGTTGGGATTATTAGATTCCATTTCCCCTTTGTAAAAATACGAACATGTGATGTTTTACGTTTTTCATATTATAAATAACTGTTTAACCTCTGTGTTATGTAAATTAGAAATGAAAAGGTTGTTTAACTTTGTTTAGTAAAAAGACGTTGTCACTAACAATGGTTATCTAAAAATGCTTACCTAATAACCGTTAATCAAAATTCCATAATTACAATTCCATAATTTGAGTTAAACATTGAATTTAACATAAATAAATACAAAATGGAAGAAACTACATTAATGATAACAGAATTACAATATGTGACTTTACAAACTACATAAAAATACAATGAGACATAAAAAAAACCCTACCAACAACCAAACCCTAGAGAATGATTTTTCTTTCTAGCATCATCGAAGCAAATCAAAAACAAAAACAGTGAAAACAAGTACAAGACAGCAGCTCGTATCTAAATATCATCCAGATCCAAAAATCCTAACCATTGAAAATAGGAACTGGATGTATATATGTAATAATTTTTTTTTTTTTTTGAACGGCCAACAAACTGACGTGCCAGCTACTCGGGCACCCAACAATCGTGAAAGCACCCATACGCTCCTAGGTGAAGACACGTCTTAGGTGCTCGCCCTAGAATGTTCCGGGTAGCTAACACACACCAAGCCACCTATTCCGGAGAAAACCCGACCCTTCACCTGCCCAAGAGCACGACGGTAAAGAGCCGGTAAAACCGGTTGGATCAGGAACCGAACTCCTGACCAAGTGGCCAAAAGTCTTCCATCATATCCCCCAACCACTAAGCTATAAGCTTGTAATAATGAATTGATGTTTTCCTTTGATTGGAAGAATCATCGGAAAACATCAAATTGAAGTTGTTTACCAACCAAACTATTGGTAATCTATTTTCCTTTGATTGTAAGAATCTTTCAAATAATTTGTGAAAACAGATTTGAAAGTAATATCATAATGCATATTGGATGGAGAGATGTAAAGTGAGAATAGTGAAAATGAATATTGGAAATTCATCCCCTTTTATAGGCTAAAATATAATAATTATTCGTAAAGTTGGAAGTAACTTTTGGAAATTTTAATTTATTTTCTATACAGTGAAAGACAATTGCAACACAACGATAATAATAAAATAGTGTTTTTAATAAAGTAACTTCAAAATCGTAATAATTATTTTTGGGTCTTTTTATAACATCTGTTGATATGCGTAGTAAATGATGAATTTTTAAACGAAGTTGTCCAGATTGTATTTATTATTTACTATTGAACACCTTTAATCTTCAATTGAACTTTTATTAACATTTATAAATTATACTTCAAAATTTTATCACATATTTTACAATATTTTAAAATAAAATATTACAACGACTGTTGAATTGTCAACAGAATTATGAAATAACTGTTAGCGAATACAATGAGCTAATCAGAAGTTAGAATGTAGAACGGAAACTAAATTTCAAAACTTTAATCCTTAAATTTGGATTTTGACAATATATTTAGATTAAATAAGTATATCTTTAAGAATATACATAAAACTTATTGAATGTAATTAATATTTTAATAAACTAAATCAATTATTTACATATAAATCAACAGATTATTATTTGACTTGCAGAAAATTAAAATTTTAAAATACAAATTTCACTCTTTATTCAACTATAAGATCTTAATGTGAGTTTTAAGTCGTTATATTAAGCCTTATTTTTCTGATTAAATAACTTAGTAAAATTAAAATTGTTAATAAAATTTTTAAACGAACTACGCGAGATCATAATTATTATTTACCACATAACACTATTAATGATCAACTGAACTTTTAGTCATATTTTGAACTAATAGTTTATAATATATTTTTGTAACAGTCTTTTAAGAAATAATAACAGTCTGTTTAGGGAAAATCTTCATTGTTCAAACGTATCTTGAATATATTCTATACTAGAATACTGAAAAAAGCTATAGCAATAAAACTCGTCATTGGAATTGCATAATTTTACTTACAATATGAGGATAAACAAAAATACAAGATACAAAATAAAGCCAAAGCACCACAAACGAAAAATGCTTACAAAATACAAAATAGAAGTACTCTAACAAAAAACTCTGATATCACTACAAAAGTGAACTAATACCAACTAACACATCTAATCTATAAAACAAAAACAAAATAAAAAATACAGCCAAAACACCACAAAACAAAACCAAAAGAACGACCACTCCAAAGAAAAAGAAAACATATACAATAATATGCCTCTAAATAGCAGAAAAATTAGAGAAATATTATTTATATAGAGACCCATCTCATTTTGGACAGGCTCTCGTATTATATGAAAACCGATAATATTTTTCTTTAATTGTAAGAATCTTCCAGCAACACTAATTCCAACTTCATTATCAATGGATTATTGGTAATACATTTTTCTTTCAGAGCGAAAAATTTTGAGAAGACCGCGAGTACGAAATTTAGATGAAATAACATTATATACTTAACGTATAGATGGTTGGTTTGCTTTTCAATGGTTCAAGTATTACAAGCTTGCAAACTGAAATGAAGAGTTACTCGCCTTTTATAGATTGAATCAATAGGTATATACCTACTATAATAATACTGTTTTTCGGCCCTCTTATATATAAATAAATATAAATAAACTGAAAAACAATTACAATTACTAACAGAAACAATAAAATAATAAAATAAATTTCAATATCATAATAATTAACTTTGGTATTCGAGCCTTTGTGAAGTTGAAATGTATAAATATCTGTTAACTTGTCAACAAATATTATCAAAAAAACTATCATCTATTACAATTTTGAAAGCATAGATTCGATACAGATGTTGTAGGAACTCAACATGTTAAAACTACTTTAAGACTAATATAACCAGATGTCTATACAGATTTTGTAATACTTAAATTGTCATTAATATCTAACAAAAGAACTATAAATTTAAAAGGTATATATGTAGGAATCATACACCCTCTAATTAGGATTCATACACCCTAGCCCACATCATACACCAATAAGTGATGTCACTACAACCCTAAAAGTCTATATGACAACTGTCCGAATGAACAATCTAGATTGTAACTTACAAAATACGACGGCTATTCATGGTAGATATACTTATTTTTACTATTATTAAACAACTAAACAATGTTACCATAAATATATAAAATATGTAATTATAGTTTTATTCAAGATATAATATTTTCAAAATTAATAACTACATCTATTATTTCATGACACACTTTTTTAACAAATGATATAAAATTTAGTCATTAAAAAATAAAAATAATAAAACATTAAAATAATATTTTTAATTAAACAATTAAAATTATTTCAATATACGAAATGAATCTACAAATGATTTGAACACTTCTATTATTCTTATAAATTTAAAAGATGAAGATATATTTTATAGCAATAAAAATTCTAAAAAAATATCAGCATCATCTATAAAATGTGTAATTATAATTTTTATTTAAGAAATAATATATTTAAAATTAATAACTACATCTATTATTCCATGACAAACTTTTTAAATCAATCAAATGAACTTTACTTATTATATTATTGTGACTATTATAATTAAAGTGCAACCAATATAAACTTCAATAAAGTAAGTTTGAATTTCGTAATGATTAACTTTCGACTTCAACCGTCTGTTCAATTGAAAGATTCATAGTATCTGTTGACTTCTCAACGGATGTAATCAAAGTACTGTCATCCATTACAATTCGGATTAATAGTTTACAAATACTATTAACAAAAAAGTATAATATTTGATTACTTGTCAACAAGTTTGCCAACACAACTGTGATCCAATACAATTTTCCACTCAAGGATGATATAACCAGATTTTTAAAACAAACTTTGTAAAGCTTAAGTTGTAATCAATATGTAACGAAATAAGTATAAATTTAAATTAAATCAGTCTTTTCAAATTCACAATTACAAAACAACCCACAGCCCTAAAAGTCTATCATGAGCACTGTACAGATGAACGGTCAAGATGAAAACTTACAAAAAATACAGCCATAATTCATGCAAGATGTACTTATTTTTACTATTATTAAACGACTAAAAAATCTTACCATAACTTTACACGTTATCCATTTTATATTAATTAAACACTTAAAACTATTTTTCCTAGAAATGATTTGAAATATTTGATTGTTCCTATAACTTTAGAATATGAACATATATTTTAAAGCAATAAAAATTCTAAAAAAAATATAAGTATCACTAAAACATGTAATTATAGTTTTTATTGATGACTTATTATGTTTTAAACTAATAGTATTTCCATGACAAACTTGTTTAACAAATGACGTGAAATTTACTGATTGTAACTAAAACTCAACAGATATTAAAATTCAACAAAAGTTAATAATGGCCACTATACAGATGAACGGTTTGTAAAATAGAAGTTACTATTTCCGTAAGACATATTTTATAGCAATAAAAATTGTTAAAAAAATCATTATTGTTAAAAAGTGTAATAATAGTTTTTATTCACAATGTATTACATTTTAAATTATTAGTATTAACATTATCATTAGTTTCAGCATCCTATTAATAAACTTTCATATACAAACCTATTCTATGTTAAAATTAATACAATATTTGATGGCTTGTCAACATATGTTGTCAAACAGCTGTGATCCATTACAATTTTCCACTAAAGGATAATATAACCACATTTTTAAAACAAACTTTGTAATGAATATCTAACTGTCACACCCTCAAATTCCACATGCGGAGTTTTGCCGCGAGGCGCGTGACACACCAGGATCCAAGTCAACGGTCACAATAAACGACATCTATATGATATGAAAACAACGTAAATTGCCTATTAAGTTTCAAAAATTCAACCATCGCTTGCGGAAGCGTAAAACTTTATTACAACCCAAAAGTAAAACATGAAAGTCTGATAATACTCAAAATGAAATGCAAATGGATCCTAGACGCCGTGAGACTCCGAAACCATTACTGAGAAGCGTTGCGTGCGTTGCCGCCCGTGTTTGAGTTGCCGAAAATAGAGACAATATGCACCCGCCTGGCTCCCAGCCGTCGGGTTGGGTTCGTCAAGCCCAATAGATCTATCCACATTTCCCCTGTTGTGCCCCGCACATTCATAGTTTCCCAGGGAATTAGCGTTGCGTTTCGTCGTATAGTAATTTAAAACAAGCGTTGCGTTTCATAAGCGTTGCGTTTCAAAAGTGTTGCGTTTCATAAGCATTGCGTTTCAAAAAGTGTTGCGTTTCATAAGCGTTGCGTTTCAAAAACATAACATTGTATTTGTTAAACGTGTGGCATGCTTCTCCCTTGAGAAAAAGTGTATAAAAGAGGGGCCGTGAAACTCACCTTAGAGTGCGTCCTCGGTAAAATAGAAATCTGATACGTGTGTAATAGTCCCTACTAGTGGCGACCTATCAATGAGTTTACATAAGTGTGATGACTACTAACCCGAAGGCTAATCAGTCCCCAAATTTTCCAGACCGTGACCGTGTATGTTGAAAACATGTTTAAACGTTAAACCGACCAAACCAAACAAAACCCGACATCCCATTGGTGACCCGACATCCCACGTGTTAGCCACATACAAGATATCATTCAACATATGCAATTAAACACTTAGCATGCGCAAACATTCACCCTATCTAGCATAACGCCCAATTAACGCATAAACAAGTCCAAACACATATTACCAAGTTATTAGACATGTTACGGGGTTCCTAACATGTTCCTAGGTGTCAAACCGTGTTTCGGGATGTTAAAATGTACATATGACAGCAGTACACGCGATTAGGAATCAAACATGCAATTAGGAAAAGTCAACTGGTGATTAGAAGGAGTCAACAGGCGATTAGGATTGTAATCACATGACCTTTATGCGATTAGGCCCCCAATCGCCCCAGGTAACACGCGATAGGGGCCAATCGCCCCTACTGCACCATTCCGCCTTTTTGCGCGTTTAATCCTCCAAATCAGATCCGAAACATGTGGAAACACCCAATATCAAACCCAAAACATTAAGCAAAAACCCCTAATTTTATTATCGCCCTAGCTGTCCCGAATGCAAGCGTTTTCCCAAAATAGCATAACTAGCATGTAAACATCACATCATCATGCAAAACTTACCCTAAATAGCAAATATCCAGATTTCATCACATAATAACGTTGTCCGACATTATCCTACTGTTCTAACATCATCCTAGAGTAAACCCTAACCTCAAACAATCAACAAAACATAAGATATCATCATCAATCCTTCATAATCATTCAAACGGGTCAAAACGCCTAATATCCATATTACACATCTATGGACCTTCACACTCTTAGGTTAACATCATATCAACTCATTTAGATCATACACATATCAATAATACAAGAACAACCATGTTTAAACGATAAAAATCCTATCTTGCATGAATACATCACATATAACAAGCATAGAGGTTTGGGTTTGTTTAGAAACTGATTTTAATGAGTTTTCAAAGACACAAATGTTTAGAAACCAGGTCTGGACCTTTAGGGAGCAAAACAATATCATTACAAAGGTTTGGGATGAAGAACACACCTTGAGCTTGTAAGATTATGAGATGTAAAGCTTGGAAATGTGATTTCTTGATCAAAAACGTGTTGCAGAGGTTGAATAAGGTGTGGGGTGGCTTTGGGGTGTATTAGGGTTTCACAAATGATTATTTAAAACATAAGGGGGGTATTTATAGGTGTTTCTAGTCGTTTAGTACGCGTCAGGCGATTACAGTGCAGTATAGGCGATTAGAATTTGTAATCGCCTATACCTACTAGCGATTAGGCTCTAATCGCCTATACCTATTGGAAATTACGCGTAATCACCTATAATGTCATACAATTACGCGTAATCACCTATAATGTCATGCAATTACGCGTAATCACTATTTTAACACATATAAACATGTATTCACATACCGGCAAGTCATATAATGATTGTAAGCACATAATGCATGATAACTAACACGTTCCCATCCGTTCACCGATTCCCGGGACTCTAGATTTAAATGTGTGCGTTAAACCCGACAATTCTACAAATCACCCATCCGTGTTCACATGGTTATGGACCGACTCCCAGTGATCCCGTGGATCATAGTAACGACTCCCGATGATTCCTGGAACCATCATAACGACTCAACTGACCTAGTTAAGTATGTTTGAAAATGTTTTTTTTTTCCGCTAAGGTAGACTTATGTGTCTTATAAAATGTTAACCTAAACGTGCCGGGTGTCACATCATCCCCCTGTTGAAAGAATTTTCGTCCCAGAAATTTCCCAAATTCAAAGAGAACGAAGCGATGAAAAGAAAAATTTTCCCGGTTGTCACACTAACGAAGTAACTATAAATTTAAATTATACTAGTCTTTTCAAATTCATAATTAGTAATAGTCCCTACAGCCCTAAAAGTCCTTGGTGGGCAATGTACAGATGAATGATCTAGATGAAACTGACAGAACATAAAACAGTAATTAATGCTAAATGTACTTATTTTTACTATTATTAATGTCACACCCTCAAATCTCCACTGCGGGGTTTATACCGCGAGGCGCATGACAAACCAGGATCCCATAGCCATAAGTCATATGAACGACTCTAAATGCCCAAACCATTTAGTTCGTTATTGTAAAACCAAGTTTAAAAGTTTTAACCAAACCAAATTAAGTATAGCGGAAGCGAAATAACAAAATAGTTAAATAGAAGTCTGCGCAAAACATCGCGCCCAAAAACATAAGTAAATAGTTAAATATTTAAAAGTAGTTTAAGTGTTCGTAATCCCATGACATAACATGATGCATGTCCTATTCGTGCTCCATACCTAGTTACCTGCAAAAATCATGCTAGCGTGTGTCAACATAAAGTTGGTGAGTTCACAAAGTAAAGTAAATGAGTATGTAAATGCGCTGGTTTCCAAAACCACGTAACCAAAATAAAAGCGTAGGTCCTCCAGACCAAAATGTTCAAGTGTTATCAGTTTAAGCGTGTCAGGGGTAGCTAACCCACTCATTGCAACTAAACAGTATTATTGGGACACCTTCAGTAGTACAATAATTTGCCTCGATAACTAGTGTCTATCAACACTAGTTCTCAATTGTGGTCAGAAGTTCATGCCCATGCTCCCAGCATTGCAAGCATGAGGTTGTTGCACAACCTAATAGAGCTATCAACTAATACCCCGTTCGCTCCCAATGATTAACCCAATAATGTGCAAGGACTTTTCAAGTGATAGAGTGTTTAGTTCACAAAAGACCAATAAGTTTTAAACTGATCAAGCGCAATCCTCCTCGAGGATTCGTAACGGACTCTCCAAAAAAGTCAATGTTCAAGTAGTCCCAAACTGGACTAGAAAACGTTTATCAAAGTTGTCTCACCCTGAGACGCGTGCTTTTTGAGAAAAAGTAGTGAAACTCACCTTAGTATGCACGCAAATAAATCCAAACTCCAAAGTAGGGTGCACTACCGACTCCCTAGTATAAGTGTCACTAAGTAAGTATATGTATAATACCATTACACCATATAACCCGTTTGTCCAAGATGTTTAAATGTTCAAAATCGTGTGAGTGACACCTAGTGATTCTACATGCATAAGTAAACCCTACGGACCCGTTGGTGAATATATTGGTTATCATTAGTTTTACACTTCATATGCATCTCATATAAGTGCCCATTCAAGTACATGTCAAATACATACCACATAGGACTCCAATTAGTCACATAAACACATAATACACAATCTGCGTTATTAGGACAGATTGTGCGCCACGAAAACTAATTTATTTAAAATACTTAACCAACGAATCAAACTCCCAAATGTTTACTGAATATTCTTTGGGGTTCATTTGATAACCCGTATTTTGTTTTGTCTCAAAACCAAACACAAAAATTATGAAAAATCGTACATCACAGACATGTCCACAAAGTTTCCACAAAAGGTCAGTTTAGTAGAAAACTTCTCAAAAATGGTGTATTCATCCAAACGAGATGAATCCACTTGGAAAAGCCAAATTATTCCAATTTTAATCTACTGTAAAAATTTCATAACTTAATTCTTTGTAAAACTCGAGTTATGATGGTTTAAAGTTGACTCAGTTTGTTAATCCGAAAATCTGATATGACCTTTATTCAAAGAAAATTTCAAAAAACTATTCAAACGACGTACAAATAAATCGATTTTACCCATTATGAAAAGCTAAGACCAGGAATAATACAACCATGCAAAGAAATCATCAAAACCATCATGTTAAAGTCACGTAACAGACCCTACAAATTTACCTAAACATTCTGTCCAGATTTTAATCATGCATAAACTCTTATTTAAACGACTCACGTGTGCGTATAATCGATCAACAACAATCAATATTCATTACAAAACATTCATAAGACCTAGCATGATCATAACCTATCATAACACATGCAAAATCATAAACCCTAATGTGACACCCGGCATATTTGGCTTAAACATTTTAGTAACATCTAAGTCTACCTTAGCGAGAAACGTTTATAAACAGACTTAACTGGGTTAGTTGAGTCGGGTCAAGTTAGGATTGTCCAGGGTGCAATGATCTGGAGGATCATTGGGAGTCGTTTTGGTAATACACTAGTACCGGGTCCCGTTGTTGGTGACATTACATGAACTAATTAAGTATATGTGTAGATTATGGGTCGTGTGATGGATTATATACATAGATGTGTTTAAATGACATGTAAATGATTATCCATGCTTAAATATGTTAAACATAGACTAAGGTTGCATGCTCATGTGTTAAGATGTGTTAGAATGCGTTAAACACGACGAACTGGAAAACTAGGCAAACAAGAATTCTGGTTCGACCACTTCGAGTGGTCGAAGGAGAAATTTTGTTTGGTTTGACCCTTTGTAGATGGGCGAACCTGGGATGTGGAATTGAAAGAATTCCCTTCGACCAGGACAGGGCTCATTCGACCCTGTGGAAGGGTCGAAGGAGGCCACCTTCGACCATTGATATGGGGCGAAGGAGGATTAGTATAAATACCAAACTTTGTCATTTTTCATCATTTCACAAACCCTAACCGTCTCAAAACACTCTCAAACGATTTTAATCACTAAGGAAGGAGTTTTTGCTCTTCTTTTTCATAATCTAACCTATCTACAACATCTAAACAAGAATCCAAGGTGGTTCTTGATCCTAAACCTTTTTAAAGCATTTTAAATTCGTTTTCATCTAACCCTAATTGTCCGGATCTGTTCTAAGGGTGTTTTCATGATTAAAAACCTTTTAAACATCTTTCTAAATCAAAACCTTATCATTTAAACATAGGTTTTCATCATAATAAACATGTGTTAATTATGTACTATGTGGTGTAATGTGTTGTTCAATGATTTGCTCTTGTATCTATGATAGAAACTTGATATAGGATTTGTTGTTGATGCTAGTTTATTGTTGTTTAGGGTTAAAGAGGGATAGATGGGTATTTTGGGGTTTAAACGAATCTAGACTTGATGCATGATATTTATGATCAATAGAACTAATAGGGAAAGATCGAACACTCGACAAACTGAGCATTTTTAGTTGAATATGGATTGATTTCAAAAGTTTCCAAATTGGGTAAAGAATCCATGCATGATTGTGAGATTTTCATAATTCTTACCATTTTGGGAAAGGGCTGAAATGGACGTATTATCGGGGGAAATCGATGGGGTTTTGTAGGGATAAGTTATTCATGCTTGACTGCTGTGTTTGATGATGTTTTGAGTTGTTTTGAATGTGTTTGAAGCGTTTTTAGAAAAATTTGCACAACATGGGCGAACCTGGACTCCTTCGACCGATCGAGGGTGCGAAGGAGATAATCCAGGGTCGAACCTGGGTTATGTTTGGGCGAATGTGGTAACGGGCGAAGGAAACATCAAACGGTCGAACGAAACATAAAACGGGCGAAGGAGACTTAAAACGGGCGAAGGAGACTTAATCTGACTGGTTCGACCGTTCTGATGCAGAAATGAGATTTTTTATACAAACTAAGTGTTTTATGCTTAAACCTTGTGTGTAATCTATGTGTACTTGATTAGTTAGGGTAATGGGTCACCAACGGGATGTTGGGTCGGTCTAGTGTGTCGGTTAAACATTTAAACACGCCTTAAAACATACTTGGTTACGATCTGGACAATCGGGGACTAGATAACCTTATGGTTATTAGTCGGAACACTTATGTGAACATTTTGATAGATCTCCGGTAGAGGGATTATCAAGGACTTAGCATTTTACTTGTAATCGAAGAACGCTATCTAAGGTGAGTTCACGGCCCCACTTTTACTGCTTTAACTTTTGGGGGAGAAAACATGCGCTAAACTATTTTGGTAACATATGTCATACTATGGTTTTAAACTTGTGTACTATACGATCTTTTAAAGTCCCGGGGGAAACCATGAATGTGCGGGGATGCACAACGGGGGAAATGTGGATAGATCTATTGGGCTTGACAAACCCCACTCGACGGCTTGAAGGGACGGGCGAGTGCATATTGTCTCGAACTGGTAACACTCGTAGCGTGGCTACAACACATCGGGCTGAACATATGGTAACAGTCTAGTAATGGTTTTCCAATCGTAGTAGTAACAAAACATACACCTAGCTAGCGTACTTGGTAACATTGATATAGTATGGACATGGTAACGTTTCGGTAACACTTGGTAACATATTGAACAAAACCTGTGAACTCACCAGCATTATATGTTGACGTCTTTTTGGCATGTTTTTCTCAGGTCGCTAAGGTAGCAACGAATGGAACTAGGTGCACGAGTCTGCATTGGCGTCTAGGCTTAGTTCATGTTTTGTAATAACACTTGGTACTTTTGGTCTATGGTCTGTAACTTGATTAATGCTTCCGCTACTGGTTTTAAGTTTATGAAAACTGTGTCTTTTTTAATGTCATGAATCTTCATATAGAGTTGTTTATTGTGATCGTTGACTTCGATCCTGGTTTGTCATGCGCCTCGCGGTAAAACTCCGCAAGTGGTAATTTGAGGGTGTGACACCTAACGATCAAAACATCGCAAACTTGCGTAACAAGTAACCTATCATATCCCTAATCGCATGTGATCATGTTTAACTCATTAAATCTTTATAAACTTCAAGTTTTAATCTTTATAAAAAGGTTTCAGACCTGGACAAACTTAGTTATAAGGCTTTTATGATATATTAAGAAGATTAAAGCATAATAGATTAAGGATTATACCGCAAGCTCTTCGAAACAATCAACCGAATGCTCTTGAAGCTCCCCGATCGATGTTCTTGCGCCTTAGCAAGTGTTCTTGCGCCTTGGCAGTATCCACAACGACATCAACACATACAACATCCTTCAAACAAAACACGAAATAGCTAATAAAACGTTACATAACTATACAAGTTGTAGAAAGAACTTATACATACTTGCACAAAGGCATAAATACCTTAGAAGTAACTTGAAACCCAAGTTGCGAAGATTCTGAAAGGTTAACAGATTTGTTTTGACAAACTTCCTGGGTGACCTAAAAAGTGCTCATATACAAATAAACATAACAGATTTTAACGTCTACTAAAAATAAATGCTTATTACAAAACAATTAGAATAAATACCTCGCTAGAATTATCCTATACATTCTCATATCCGTCAACCAACTCTTCAATTATAACATGATCATCACAAATCTTGACCACAATGTACACATGGTACTCATTTGTAAGATTGTAATCAGAAACATCAATCTTGAAAGCCAGTTTCTTTTCAACGATTTGAGACAAATCATGCCGCAAACTTTTTGTGTCGCTTTTCTTCAACTGCCTTTCCCTAATATCACATGCAGCAGCTCCAATGATCCTCATGACATCTTTATCAAACTTCACAAATGATACACTACCGGATTCATCTTGAACCCTTATCTGCAACTTGAACCTAAAACAAATAAAACATGCTTTATCTAAAAAAACATGCATGAAATGAAATGAAAAATCTGGAAACAAAAAAAGTGTATACATCTACTGCTTTACATACTTTGTGGTAATGGAAGTACATTCACACTCGCATTTTCAACAAACCAACGCAGTGGCAGGCAATTTGAGAATTGCTTCACAAACTACTTCAGCATTTTGCAAATACTCCGATTTACTTAAAACTTTCTTGTTACACTTGCGGCAAGCAGCATAAAACCAACCATAGTTTTCTTCAACACTTTTTATGGTGGCAACCATAACAAAAGACATTGGCTGCAAACACAATGTATATTCAACATACACTTTTAAAGAATAAAAACATATAGTAAAGTGAAGACATTTAAAAGGTACGTATTGTAATACCCCGTAATTTCATGTTCTCACTTTAATTAAACTCTAGTTACATTCCTTGCATTCTACTTAACTAGGGTTAGCTAGATAGGACACAAGTTGCATAGTTATAGGTTAATAACAGCATGAATTGGTAATTCGGGGAATTACCAGACTGTATACATGATTAGTGAACCTCGGACGTTGGTGAACAATGAAGTTAAATAATTGTGAATTAATTGATTTAGATTGATTGCAATTATGTGCTTCTATGAAACTCTGTTAAACTATGTGCAAACTGTATGTGATTACGTGAACTTAAACCGAATACGTTAATAAAAATCGCTAAAGGTGGACCATTAGGATGGTTGGGGTCTTAACACATGGGGATACACTTATTATGGTCCAAAATAGTGAAAACATCGAAGAAAACACGCTATAGAACGAAGCAGGCCACCCGGTGCGGGCCGAAGATGAGTGAGCGGCCGCTCACTCCCTCCGAGCGGCCGCGCGCGGGTGACAGACTCCACCAAACCGACTTAAACCACTATTTAAGCAACCTTAAGCCTCTTGTATCCCCTAAACTCAAACCCTAATCGCCCCTACTACCCTATTACGAAATATTAACCCCTAAACACCTGCTAAGGCGCAAGAACATCGATCAGGAAGCTTCAAGAGCATTCGGTTGATTGTTTCGAAGAGCTTGCGGTATAATCTTTAATCTATTTTGTTTTAATCTTCTTTAATATGTTATAAAACCTTATAACTAAGTTTGTCCAGGTCTGAAACCTTTTTATAAAGATTAAAACTTGAGGTTTATGAAGATTGAATGGGTTAAACATAATCCTATGCAATTAGTAATATGATAGGTTGCTTGTTGCGCAAGTTTGTGATGTTTTGATCTTTAGGGTTTATAATTTTGCATGTGTTATGATAGGTTCTAATCATGCTAGGTCTTATGAATGTTTTGTGATGATTATTGATTGTTGTTGATCGATTATACGCACACGTGAGCCGTTTAAATAAGAGTTTATGCATGATTAAAATCTTGACAGAATGTTTAGGTCAGCTTGTAGGGTCTGTTACGTGGCTTAAACGTGATGATTTTGATGATTTCTTTGTATGATTGTATTATATCTAGTCATAGCTTTTCATAATGGGTAAAATCGATTGATTTGGATGTCATTTGGATAGTTTTTGGAATTTTCTTTGAATAAAGGTCATATCAGATTTTCGAATTAACGAACTGAGTCAACTTTAAACCATCATAACTCGAGTTTTACAAAGAATTAAGCTATGAAATTTGAACAGTAGGTTAAAATTGGAATAACTCGGCTTTTCCAAGTGGATTCATCCCGTTTGGATGAATACACGATTTTTGGGAATTTTCTACTAAACTGATCTGTTGTATGTATTTTCTGAATATAGTTGTGTTGCGTGAATTTTCATAATTTTTATACAAGGTTTTAGCACAGACTAAAAATATGTATTTGTCCAATAGACCCTCTAGAATCTTTAGTATAATTTTGGGAGTCTAACTCACTGGATAAGTATTTTTAATGAATTAGTTTTCATGGCGCATAATATGTCCTAAAAACGCAGATTGTGTATTGTGAGTTTATGTGACTAATTGGAGTCCTATGTGGTATGTATTTGACATGTACTTGAATGGACACTTATATGAGATACATATGAAGTGTAAAACTAATGATAACCAGCATATTCACCAACGGGTCCGTAGGGTTTACTTATGCATGTAGAATCACTAGATGTCACTTACACGATTTTGAACATTTAAATGTCTTGGACAAACGAGTTATATGGTGTAATGGTATTACACATATACTTACTTAGTGACACATATACTAGGGAGTCGGTAGCACACCCTGCTTTGGAGTTTGGATTTATTTGCTTACATACTAAGGTGAGTTTCACTACTTTTTCTCAAAAGCATGCATCTCAGGTTGAGACAACTTACAAAACGTTTTCTAGTCTGGTTTAGGACTACTTTTACATCTCGGGTTTTGAGATGCTTTGACTCCTTGTGTGGTTCGGGTTTACGATTCCTTGTGTGGATCGGGTTTTGATCAGTTTAAAACTTATTGGTCCTTTGTGAACTAAACACTCTATCACTTGAAAATTCCTTGCATATTATTAGGTTAATCGCTGGAGGCGAACGGGGTATTAGTTGATAGCGCTATTAGGTTGTGCAGCAGCCTCATGTTTGCGATGCTGGGAGCATGGACATGAACTTCTGATCACATTTGAGAACTAGTGTTGATAGACACTAGTTATTGAGGCAAATTATTATATTACTGAAGGTGTACCAATAATACTGTTTAGTTGCAATGAGTGGGTTAGCTACCCCTAACATGATTAAACTGATAACACTTGAACATTTTGGTCTGGAGGACCTACGCATTTACTTGGTTACGTGGTTTGGGAAACCAGCGCATTTACTTACTCACTTTCTTTACTTAGTGAACTCACCAACATTGTTTGTTAACCCACGATATACATGCTTTTGCAGGTAGTTAGCTTCCGGTTCCACGATTAGAAAGCACTGCACACTTCACTGCATTTGGGGTCTTGGGCATACACCTAAATTACATATTATGCTTTTTTTCATTTTCCTTCATATGGTTTTAATTTGGGCGCGTTGTTTTGCGCATGGTTTTAAAAGGGTTAAATTTGGTTTACGCTTCCGCAACATAACTAAACTTGATTTTTGAAAACGAACTAAATGGTTTGGGCATTTAGAGTTCGTTCATATGACTTATGGTTATGGGATCCTGGTATGTCATGCGCCTCGCGATATAAACCCCACAGTGGAAATTTGAGGGTGTGACACGTATAAAATATTGAAACTTCTTGAATGTCAATCAGTTCGTCAACACGCTTCTTCTGTGTTCCAACTATGAATTCCTGGCACAATGGATAAACAGTTTGGGAAGAAAGAACGGTTTGAGAAGTACAACCAGACTCTTGTTCTTGTTTCAACATCAAACTACATAAATATGGAACGAATTACATCTAAAAGCTAAAGCAAATTAAATGTAAATTTTCCTATAGAGAAATATAAATAAATAGCACCTCCTCCTTAGGTCAGAAACCTCATCTATTCCTTGATTGAGAAAGAGGCAAGATCCATACTTATCTGTTTGAACTGTAATTCGTTCTAAAAATTTCACAACACGCATATCTTTACTGACTTCATTTATATTAATATCTTTTTAAAATAACAACACTGAAACACAAGTTACCGTTCCAGTCTCTAACCCTTCCATGCTGGATAACAGCCAGTAGATGCTCCTCAGTGATGTTGGAAATGAATTCCTTAAACTGTATTGCATAAGAGTTCCACAATGTACATTTTAACGTCGTACCTCTACAACAAAACAACAGAACCATAGATGTAAAACAAATGAAATAACCTGGTACTATACAAACATTAATTAGAGATAATTTATTACATCAATAAATCTGTTCCACATAAGATTCAAAACAGTCAATCATAGATTAACTTCTTCATAACATTTATTACAGAAATTAAATTTGCAATTCCAACAATGACTGTTTTCAACTATTGAAGCATAATACTCACCTTAAAAATAGAATATTTTTGTTAACTGTCAGGTATGTGAATAGGAGATACAATACTTTTCGAACAAACTGTATAACAATTTTAAGAAATCCTTACTCTAAGTCCTGAAGATCAAGATTGATCCGTTTGGTTTCGTTTGGAGCTCGTCCAAACACATCCAAGTCCCCACACCAAATGACGCTACCAGCAACAACTATAAAAACAAAACACACAATTTTGCCAAACATCTGTTAACTTTAAAGGAACAATGTTCAACCAAACTGAATGTTAAAGCTTGTTCTAAACTAAAATATAAAATACAAACCAACGTTGAACAGATTCTTGGCTTCTCCGTTAAGAATTTCTTTAAAAGGTAAGAAGTTGAAACCACACTCAACACCTTCCCAACCCTTAACATGTTTCACAGTTGTACAACGATAAAAAATGATTTTGAATTGATGCCCTACAACTCTGTAGATGTCCTTGTTTTCACCTACACCGAACTTGGATAAGACAACCACACCATCTTCTTCAAGTTGACTATCAAAAAGTTGCATAAAAGGTGCCTTGGCAGAACCTTGAATCTTATCGCCCTGCAGCTCCTTATAACCGAACGTAAAAAGTATGCACAAAAGAACACGTCTTCAAGAATAAGAAAGAAAACCAAGTTATAAAGTTTACCTGCTCATCAATGAATATCACCTCCAACTTATAAGCTATGTTCCACTTTCTTATGACTCGAGCCTTCATCTGCCACATGTCTTTGGCTGGATTCAGATCACGAATAAAAGTGACATAGTTTTCTTCATTGTCCATTGACGTCGACATTGTTTTAAATTTTAAGAGGGAAATTTGAAAATCTTTGTTTAGAAAATTCAAAGCTGATATTAGAAATGACTGGATTCGTTATGTGCTTATATATAAGGAGCTAATAAGGCACATTTCCCTACGTCGATTTAAAAGTTCCCCCTAAAAATTCAAACTTAGGGCCTAAACAGCTGCAAAATATGTGCATAACATCTGATGCTTAACGGCAGATCCAATGATTCCGAACCGTTGTTGAGAACAACATCGGTACTTTCACGTGGCCCACGTCTTTTTTTTGAATATTTTAAGCCGATTAATGGCGTCACTTTTTGCATCATACAGACATTGGTGGTCTATTTCTCCGGTTGACACATCATCTTTCTTATGTCACTCACGATTCTCCTATTATGGAAAGTATAGATTTTGGATGTCGAAGTATTTAGAATGTAATGTATAGGTGTCTAATATCAAGGATCCTTTTCTACAGTCGTAAATTAATTGCATTATGATTTCCGATGATTATTTTTGGTCAAATGACTATTTCAATTTATGTTTTTATGTGTGTTAATTGACATATACAAAACTATAAGAACATTGTTGCACTTCTTAACAAAAAAATATACGTCCATACAACTTAATCCGGGGAAGGTTTATCAAACATTTTTTTTAAATAATTGATAAACAAACGAAAAACACGCTGTAAATTGTTGGCGTTATAACGCACAGGTTCTTCACTAGTAGATAATTACAAGAATAGTATAAAAGGATGATAGTAATTAATAAAAGTAAAAAATAGTAAATAATAAATGAAAATAATGACTAAACATAAAAAAAATCCATATTGGTAACTTATGTGTTCAAAAGTTTCTTATCAAAAGTTTTAAAGTAATTTCTTATTGATGGGCAGTTGCAATTGTTGAAGTTTGAACACACTTGTAATTTTTCATTATTATTATTTTAACGAGAGGAATTACATTTTAATAATTCAAAGTTTTCATTGTTAGCCGATCATAATATGTAGTTAAAAAATTTTCTACAACAGTCTCAACTTTCAAAGTATTGACTCACAGTAAACTTTTGTTTACTGAAAACTAACCAAGTTAATGGACACTGATATGACATGCCATGTCAACGTCCATGTCAGTGTTGGCGTGCCATGTCATCATCCACATCAGCGTGAGCATGCTACGTCATCATCCACGTCAGCATCTACTAACTGAATTAGTTCTCAATTAACAAAATTTCATTGTCGGCCAATACATTTGAAAGTTGAGACTGTTATTGGTAATTTCTTAAGTACGGAATATTGATGGCCAACAAATCAAAATTTGGATTATTAAAATTCAATTTCTCTTTTAACAACTAGTTTGTTTATTAGGCAACTCTAAGTAACATCTTTTATAAAATAATATTGGTTTGAACTTATGAACCTCGTGATAGAAAGTGAAATCCATTCATTCAAAGCCATCATCTTGGTTTGAATTTGAAGACAATCAATAAAAAATAGTTGGTAACTCTGTAATTTTGAAGACAATGAAATATATTATAGTTAAATCATATCCTCTAGTGGTGATTATGGAAAATTAATCACACATAAAACTATAATAAAGAATGACTATTATCGATGACATACTCCACAAAAAACAAAACAAAACAAATTGAAAATCTAAAAATAAAATATAAGGGTTGTAACTAACAGATTACCACGTCGCTGATCAACGACGTCACTCAAACCCAACCTGGTCATCCCAGCTGGAACCCTAGTTATTGCTAGTTAATCCGTAGTAGTCTTGATGATAAGATATAGGATGACATTTCCAACAGGATTTTCAATCATTAGTTAGGTAGGGGCAGATTACTCACCTCGAGGGGTTCTCAGAACCCCGTTCGGTTTGAAATTTTTAGTGTTATCTATAACTTATAATAAAAGAATTGAAGATTGATTTTTTTTGATCGGCGAACAACTGTGTGGCAACCACCCTTGCGGGGCGCCGTGCCCAAGAATCGACTACTCGACCTCCAGCAGCCCCCGCCTTCTCCCGATGCGCGGAAACCCGAGCCCCACCCGCTTGAAGGCACGACAGTGTTATAGAACTCGGTAAAACCTCGCCGCCCGTCAGATTCGAACCGGCGCCACCCGTATTCGATCTTCACCCGGATACCAAACCATAAATGTTGGAAGTGGGAATTGAACCCATGATCACCTAAGTGAACATAAGGCCTCTCCACCACTCCACCACTCCACCACTATGGATGGATAATTAGTTGTCATTCAATGAAGACCTAAGAAAGTCATTTTAATGACATGGCATTCAAGGAGGCATTCTCCTCCTTGAGTGTGTCACGTGTCATGCCATGTGGCAAAAAAAATAATAATATAAAACCTAATCTACTAAATTTAAATTGAGTTATTTTAGGAAAAAAAGAATTTAAAAACAAATTTAAATTTTTCTCTCTTATGTTTCCTCCCATAATTTCTAAACGTTAATATATTTTATATACGAGATTTTTTAAAGAAAAAAATTACACCAAATTAACGAGCGTTTTATTATCTTTCCAACGAGTAACATAGTGCTATATAAAAAACGGAGAAAAAAAACGACTATTTTAAACACAGAGTGTTTAGGTTATTCATTAATAATGTTTTTTCTTTTAAACCAGAATCTTATCTACGATGTTGAAATTCAGCCCCGGGACGCTCCCGGTATAAAAGCTAGTTAATATATAGAAAATTAGGTAGGAACTCCTAAATATATTTAATAGAGGAACCCTTAACAATTTGAAAGAGGTTCTCTAATGATAATTCATCTTCCCTTTTAACATACAGATCGATTCCGTCCAGCCCCTTATTTCTTTATTTTTTTCTAATTTTTTTAATATAAAGTTAGGATTTTTTTTTTTTGTTTTGTTTAACTCAAACATCAGAGCCACCATTCATCATTCATATTCAAACCAATTTCGCAAAGCCTGAAACCCACAGTCCCAACCGTCCTCCTCCTCTTTTACAACCCTCGCCGCCGGCTCCCCGCCCTACTCCTCCTCGCCTCCGCCCCTATAGCCGACCTTCTCCTTCTGACCATTATCACCCTCCAATTTCAACCATCCACCGATCCACAGACCACAACCCACATGTAGTCAACTATTCCTTTAAATAATTATCAACTAATTTCATTTTATTATGTTTGTTTATGGCACTTAGTGTCATAGTGTGATAACATCAGTGGTGAATCACTGAATTGGTGATAATAAAAATGACATGACCTCAGACCTGCAATGCGAGAGTATGTCCTCCACCGTAATCTTTATCAAAATAAAGTAGTTGTATTGTTAGATTAACATAAATATTAGCATTTTACTAAGAAAACATGATAAAACATTTAAAATATATTCTGAATATTTGAAGTACCTTAAATATGCTTTGTGCAGCTGAAGTGACTCTAAATATTATGTTGTTAATGGAACTTACTGATGTGTTTGAGTTATCAGTTAGTTATGTTCGGTCATTAGAACTAGAGCATCAACAAAAGTGAATCCCTGCAAAAAATTCCTGGATCTGCCACTGTAGTTAGGTATGAACAATCTTTTCCAACAAACAATTCCTTCTTAATTTGTCGTTGATAACTAAGATAAGATTTCGTGTGAGAATCTTGACGAGCTTTCGAATTGTTTCTTGGATGAGACCTCTTTGCAATGGTGTTTCAACGATAATGTGTCTGTAATTTGTTTTATATAGAGAAACAAAAACCTATGGTAAATGGCAACCCAACATCAAGCATTTTAAAAATATAAATTAAAACCAAATAAAATAGGTTATTTGTTTCCCTAACCATAACTACAACCATTAAACTTGTCTCCCCAAACCTTCATATTTTTTACATGTTATGTACCTTTTTTGTTATTTTGATCGTAAATATTACGTTGGAACTGGTGGTCTTAGAAATAAAATCAACATAATCTTGGATTCCTCATCGTTGTATATGGCAGGTTTCAACGGTCCATACTTCCTATGTGTTCAGAAGATGTGCACATCATTTTCATAAGTTTCTTTCTAGATTTAGTTCTTCTTGTGAAAGTAACCTACGAAATACACATGGTAATGTGTTTGTCACGTGATCTAAACTACATTGTGCTGGAAAATAAATTACGACACATGGTCTTGTTGAGCTAGATATGTAGTAATCAGCATACACATTAGTGACTTTATACACTAATCTTTAAGGCACATTATTGTTTTGAACGCAAGGCAGAGCCCATTAAAGCCTACTAATTATCATGAAAACATAATTTATAACAAAATGGCTAATTATGACCTAATGTAGCATTGTGTTACTTAAATCAATTCACTAACACATGAAAATGCCTATTGAAGCCCATTAGCGTACCAATCATCATACACTTGTAGTTTTACACAAAGGGAGTTCTATGACCAAATGTGACTTTTTGAAACCAAAACCAATTCACTAGCACATGACAAGGTCAATCAGTGTACCATCATTATATGTGTGCAATTTAACACATTTATGATTTTATGTGGTGTTTGTAACCTAAACAAAGTAATTAACAACTCCTTAACAAATTACAAAGCCAATGAGTGCCTATTATTGTGCTGATCATCATATGTGTGTAATCGAAAGTTTATATCTTATTTTTTCACTTAAATGTAATTTTAAAGACTTCAAAATTCATTTATTTATCTATCTATCTATACTACTATATAATGGGTTCTAGAGGGATAGAATTGGAATTTCACATCAACTTAACAAACTTCATTTAATAAACTCTATTTAATACATTCATTTAATAAACTCCACTTAATTAATTCTATTTAATAAAGTTCAAATGTAATATGGACATCATTTTTTTTATTGTTAACTATTTTTTATTTACAAGTTGTGGGAGATATATGATTGACGACTCTAATGAGAAAGTGTAAACACCTTCTTTGGGAACCAACATACAGAGAACATGCAACAATCCGCATAGCAACAACTTCCATGTTGCTAATTTCACCTACATATGTAGCTATGCATATTTTTAAATAAACATAATAGGATGCTGTAAATTACTTCTGAATATATATTGTAAACATAACAACATTAGTTTGTATAACGTTACACTAAATGCGTAAAGGACAAAATTTTATTTGGGTACAAATTTAAAGATGTAACGCTATAGAGTTGTATTTAGCACATTCACCGTTCTATGAAATTAACAATTGTTGTTGTATTGTGTCCCCGCCGCAACGCGCGGGAACCCCTCTAGTACTACTATAATTAGTTCTAGATGGGTAAGATGGTCATTTCATAATCATTTAAATGAGTAAGATTGTAATTTCATCTATTAGACAAGGCAAATTGAATGCTTCACTAAGTACTAATAAAAGGTTACAATAAATTTAATAAATTAAAAAGTTAAATGTTAACATCATATATGTTACAATTCAAGAGTGCTTCAATCATTTTGGTGTCTCTAAAACTTAACAAACCAACTCATCGTGGAGGTGGAACGTAAAAAAATGAATATAGTTAACTCTCTTTTTTGTAGAATGCATAACGGAAAAGCACTAATCATTTTCATTTTCAATTTCCTTTATGTCTAACTAACATTGCTGGAAGGATCCATTTCAACTTTCATCTTATCTATTGCCGTAACCGATCTTTCTATGCTGACTATCTTTAAGAATTAAATGAAATCAAATAACTAAACCTGTTTTTATAATAATTTATTTTATATCACAATCATGAGAATTAATTCAGTTGGGTAAATTCACAAATACCTCTCGAAAGTGTTCTTGAAATCATCAATAACGCCTTCGCTCGCAGGTGTTACATACTACCATTCGAACCCCACGTCCAATTGAGTTGCTTATAAAAGTCTTTCCGAGGTGTACTACTTTTTAGGTATTGTGTATGATACAGTATTTCAATTTGATGACTAAAGCTAGATTGAGGGCCATCTAATGATCAAGTAATAGAATATTGCAATGAGGAGGAGACGAACCCAACTTCCAAAGAGTCTATTAGTTGAATTTTTTTTTTCCCAAACTTCACTTCAAACATTGTTTCTTATGGTGCCAAAGACATTATTAAGTATCTAGCTCAACATCGTATGGTTAGTATTTCAAGGCTATTTGACCAACATATCATGTATTAGTTTAGACATAAGGTAGCTTCATATTGATTTCTATATGATGATGATTCTTTAGAGCTTATGTTTGATTAAATCAAAGTTTATCAGCGGTGGTATACAAGAACAGGGGTATGATGGGCATAACATCTACAATTGGTTTTTATATGATGATGATTCTTTAGAGATATGTTTGATTAAATCAAAGCTGATGTGAGTATGATAAAATTGGTGGCATTGAGGAAAATATCATAAAATACCTTGCAGGCACATACAGAGGCGATTTTTGCTTTTAAAGGACTTAATCATATTTGTAATTTGTTGGTGCCTAATGAAAACTACCATAAGTTTGAAGATTGGATCATCTCGATATTTAAGCAGATGTTGAAGAATAAAAGACAAATGTATTATAGTGCTCCAAAACTATATAGGAACTTTTATATAAATTTTAAACTCTTATTAATAATTTTCTTTGAGCAAATTGTGCATGTAGAAATTTATACCTTCTTTCTTTGTATTTTATCAAAAAAACTGATAATGTGTCCTTATGGTACGAAACAAAACCGAGTCCTCTAAAAATACAGAGGCATTGGCATGCATTAATGCGGCTAATCAGAAGCTCGGATGAGGCAACTTCTTAGAAAAAAGTAGTGTTTTAAGTACTAAGATAGAAGTTATTTATTTATTTTTATATCTAACTAGGCTAAAGTCTCATGCTCAATAACTAACTTGGTTTGTTGTGGTTCAAAACTGAACCGAATCGCCCCATCCTAAAATAAAAATCTAAGTGTTATGCTCCCGTCACATACAGAGGCAATTTTTGCTTTTAAAGAACTTAATCATATTTGTAATTTGTTGGTGCCTAATGAAAACTACCATAAGTTTGAAGATTGGATCATCCCGATATTTAAGTAGATGTTGAAGAATAAAAGACAAATGTATTATAGTGTTCCAAAACTAGATAGGAACTTTTGTATAAATTTTAAACTCTCGTCGATAATTTTCTTTGAGCAAGTTGTGCATGTAGAAGTTTATACCTTCTTTCTTTGTATTTTATCGAAAAACTGATAGTGTGTCCTTATGGTATGAAACAAAACCGAGTCCTCTAAACATACAGAGGCATTGGCATGCATTAATGAGGCTAGTCAGAAGTTCGGATGGGGCAACTTCTTAGAAAAAAGTAGTGTTTTAAGTACTAAGATAGAAGTTATTTATTTTTATAACAAACTAGGTTAAAGTCTCATGCTCTATAACTAACTTGGTTTGTTGTGGTTCAAAACTAAACCGAATCGCCCCATCCTAAAATAACTAATCTAAGTGTTGTGCTTCCGTCACCACACGCAGGCACCCCACTAGTAATTACTGAAAGGGTTTACATAGAAATAGTGTTAATCAAATTATAATTAACTTTTGCATGAAATGTTTGAACAATCGATTGATTGTGTCATTGTGTCAATCTCTCTTTTGAATTAGTATTTGGTTATAAACAATAAAACAAATATATATATTGTCGAAAGGGAATTTTGAATTGTGGATTGATTGTGTCTAACCTCTATATTAAATTAGGGTTAGGGTTACTAACAAATTTATTTAAATATTGATTGTTGTCGTGTTTGCGTGTATCTTTACACCAGTTATAAGCAAATCAAGTTTAGGACGGAATATTTTTTCTTTTATTTAGAAGTTAAATATGTCAAGCTGCGTGTATTTAGGGCTGGAAACGAACTAAACTTTTAGCGAATAGTTCACGAACTGTTTAGTAGAAAGTTCGTTTGTGTCCGTTCATTAATAAATGAACGAACATGAACAAAGATCGCGTTCGTTCGTTTATATTCGTGAACGTTCGGTAACGTGTTTGTTTATGTTCGTGAACATTCGGTAACATGTTTGTTTAAGTTAATTTATGTTCGATAGTTTAATAGGGTTTTTAATTTTATAATGTCTTCTATATTCTTTAAATTTTATTTATTTTACCCAAATAAGTAAATAGTTTATATGAGATAAGTATATGGCTATACAAGATCAGCATACACTTCTTTTATTATAATCATTAAATAAATAATTAATAAGAACCAAGTAATAAAGACTTCAAGTTTAAGATGCGAGCTTAGTTGTTTAAACATTATTTTATTATATTTACAAATATTATCTTAAGTACTAACTACGTTTGTATAATTATGTTATATTTTGAGTGAATCTAGTTAATTTTTTAATATATATGAATTCGATATTATTTGGAAATTAATATATGTCCCTTTGTGTTTGTTTCCATTCATGAACACTTTGTATTATGCACAAATGTTTGTGTTCATTAATGTCCAATTGTGTTCGTGAACGTTCATGGACAAAATTAACAAATGAACACGAATACCAGTGTTTTCTTAACAAACGAACACGAACAGAAAATATCATTCGATAAGTATTCATGAACTATTCATGAACACATGATTTCTTTAACAAACGATCATAGATAAAGCCTTATTCGTGTTTGTTTGTAGCCCTACGTGTAATTAACAATCTTGAATTTGACCATGATGTGAAAATGGATTGTTTTGACTTTTCTGTAAGGAGGAATTCACTTCACTCTTCCCGACAAATTATCTTATATTATATTATATTATATAAAGAATTACATATAATTTATTCTTTTTAACATCTAAACGCAAATTTTATTCTTTTATTCATCACCACAACAAATACATATACAACATTTAAATGTCCAATTAGCCGGTGATTATCTAGGCTGCATCTCTCGTAATCACCAATAATTGGTTACAACTACACTATTACACCCTTTTGTTATCTACCAAACATAAAAACTATCCAAAATCAAAACTTGAAAATTCATACCACTTCGCTAAATCAATACCCGAGACCTTGGATCTTTTTAACATCCACCAAAAGGTTTCCTCTTTAATATCTTCCACGGCCTTAGATGTACTTGTGTCTCACCCTTTGAAAATCTTCTCAGTTCTTCTAATCCAAGTATTCCTTATCACCATAAAAAAATGTATATATAACTTCTTTCTTTTTGTCCCCACAGTTTATTGACCAGCAGTGATCCAACAATTGAAGAACAGATTCTTACCATGCTGGTTCTAGGATCCTCAACCACGAGCAAAGGTTCCACCACCGTTCTAGCCCAAAAGACATACATTATTTATGGCAATCCATTGACTATACATTAGAATAGATTTATGTAATGGGATTATTATTTTTATTAGCCTCGCAACCAGAATAACGGTAGTAATGACATGGCATATTTAGAAATTGTTCAAATTGTGGTTTATACAAGCTTTTCTGGACATGACTAGCTCCTAAACAAAATGGCACTCAAGATCAATGTGTTTTGCTTGTTTTTAAGAATCCGGGTTTTGACTCATAAATAATGCACTTCGATTAGCATAAGAGTGTCGGACGATCTTATGGAAGCACATGTAACTCATGAATAGATGAGTAATCCATGTAGGGAGGAATTCACTTTTCCCGGCTTGTGAGAGATTATTTGTATTATATAAAGAATTATATTATCTTAAGGCTGAGTAGTGCATAATGGATCCACTGCAACCTCATTGTCACGTATGCGTCACGTCAAAATGTGTTAGAATAAAGGCCCGCTCCTCCCATCCCCTCCCCAATAACTACCAGGATATATAATAAATCTCCCTCAATCATTACCCAATCATCTAACTTAAAAACAACATTTGTAAAAATATATATATATATATATATAACATTTAAACTAAATAATATATAACATCAAAAACTAAATTTAGTTTAGTTTTTTTATTTTAGTTTACTTTATTTTTTAACAAATATATACACACACACACATAGGGTGTAAAAAAACTCGCAACTCGCTCGAAAAAAACCCGGCTCGAAAAAAGACGAGCCGGCTCGGCTCGATTGTAAACGAGCTTGAGCTCAATCTAGGCCTGTCTCGGCTCGTGAGCTCGCGAGCTGGCTCGAATTATTTTATTTATATGTATTAATTTTATTTTTAAATGTTTATATTAAAAAATATGGAAGAGGAGGTAGAAGTGTTAACATTTTAAGTTTAATTAATTAATAAAATATGAAATTAATGGAAAAAAAACACAAATTATACATATAATATTTTTAGTATGCCTTCCGTTCTTTAAAATATTAGAAAAATAAAAAAAATATACATGTATATGTGTAATTTTATTTCTCTGGCAATTTATTTCTTATTATTATTTTTTATTTTATAAATACATGTAAGAAAATAATAATAAAATAACGAGCTGGCTCGAGGCAGCTCGAGCTCGGCTCGAACATTTACGAGCCGAGCTCGACCAGAAAAAACGTGTCAAGCCGAGCTGGCTCGTTTAACATCGAGCTCGAGCTCGAGCCTAGCCTGGCTTGACTCGACTCGGCTCATGTACAGCCCTATTGACACACACCCTTCTTCTTCTTACTCCTTAGACAATTAAAACACTACCTCCTCAAGAAACACACAACCACCACCAGCTCCTCAATAATCATCATCACCACCATCCATAACCATCACAACCACCCCCAAAACTCCGACCCATCCGGCAGCAACACCACCGTCCAACACCATCAACCTTCTTTCTCCTTAAAAAAAAATGTGGGCACCACTCTTCACCCCATTATCTTCGTCATTGCAACCACAATCTTTCAATGGCGCCCCCAATGATGTCACGGACACAGACAAAGGACGCTATTGAAGGAAAATGTGTTGATGTGGGGGCGGGGCAACCACCATACCGCCCGGCCTAACAATGAGCAAATCTAGTGAATAGGGCTACAATTTTATTGGTCCAAATTTGTTGGCCAACAATAAGTGTTTTTTTTTTTTCTCTTTTCACATTCTTGCTTGCACGATATGGAATGGTTAATGCACTATTTATTTATCGTACTTTGTTTGACCCTTCCGTCTAGCAAGATGCTTTCCTTTTTTTTGTTCTCGAAGAACCTCACGTCAATCAACCATATTTCAAAGAATCATAAATTATACAGTACAAAATAATTTACCATATTTCAAAGAATCATAAATTACACGAGTACAAAATAATTTACTCCCTCTGTCCCCTTTGAAATTTCATGAGCCCACAAACACACAGATTGAGAAATCTTTGTTTGTATGTTGTAAAATAAAAATAATATCCTCAAGTTATTATTTCAATTTTTTTATTGCCTTCTGTCTTTTATACGCAAAACTGAAAAATGCTTAGGAATAGAAATTTAATTTAGGACAACAAAAATTGCAAAAATGGTCATTTAAAATGGGACGGATGGAGTATAATTTTCTCTGACATTGTGTATAAAAGTGAATTGTAAGAGCATTCACATCTCATTCACCAAATCTCATACATTAAATTACACTAAAAATCATTACTTCACCTCTAAATTTTCTCTCTCCTAATTAAAATAATAATACTTTTCATATTTTTATCATTACATTTTCTCTCTCATCACTCACAACTACTTACAAAAATATTAAAATATATATATGGGTGAACAGTAGTTTTTCATATTTAGAGTGGAACAGTGCTTCCATCAAATATTTTCTCTCTCCTCCACTCACACCCATTTACACTCACCCCATATGATTTAGTAAACACACTCACGTAGATTTAATGGATGAGATGTGAGTGCTCTAATCTTCCTTTTAAAAAGGTTAGTTTTAAAAAGGTTAGTAATTTATTTCTATTGGGCTTATTTGTTTTTTCACGAAAATACATGTGGATGAAAAATAAATTTAAATATTAGAATGGTAAAATTGAGTTGCTAAGTTGGAAAATAAGGTAGAACTGGTATTTGTCTCACGGGCGTTGCCCGCTGAACACGTATCTAACCTGATAAGAATAAATATGATTGTGAAAATAGGTCATCCGTGGGACCCGAATACACGAACATGTAGTTAAAAGGTAGGCGCTCTACGAACTGAGCCAGAATGAACGGTGGTCAACACATCCAGACTAATTTTCGGGAACTTTATGTCAAACGTGAATTTAAATTGTCTATGTCGAGCCCTGAAAGTGAATTTCTACCGCCTACGTCAAAACTTGATTTTGTACCGACACCTACATAAAAAAAAAAACACATGACGAAGTCTTTATTTTAGTGAAAGAATTAAAATATAGTGTGAACCGTAAACGTTTGAAACTAAAGGGATATAAACGACATTTTATAAAGTTGCTATAAATTAAAAGGGTTTAAAAGTGTAATGTTTTGGTTTTTAGTTGTGCGGCAAATTCGATCGATCAGTGAGGTCACCGACTTTCTCTTTTAATATATATACAATACGCTTGGATGAAAGTTTTTATTTTTCAAAATTACTCTATATATTAATTTCAAACATGTTAGCCAACAGTAAACTTTAATTATTTCTACTTTGGCCACTAACTTTTTTACTTTCTGTTTTCCTAATTTGGCACTTTATTTTTTTACAGTTTGGCCACTAAATAATTAGGCCACTAGGTTATATACTTTCTTTTCTTCCAATTTGACCACCAAATTTTTAGCTTTTAAGATTCTTTGCACTTTGGCCACTAACTTTCTTACTTTCTGCTTTCCCAATTTTGCACTTTATTTTTTTTACAGTTTGGCCACTAACTTATGTACTTTCTTTTCTTCCAATTTGACCATCAAACTTTGATCACCAAACTTTTAGCTTTTAGTATTTCAAATTTTGACCACCAAACTTTTAGCTTTTAAGATTTCACCCAACTTTTTTAAAGTTGTATTGCAGCCACTTCCAGCAACCTTCGCGCAACACGCGGTGGAATAGCAGTGCATATCCCATGCAACCCATACGTAGCACAGGTGCACTATACTAGTTAGAATTATGGTTAGACAAACAAGACTACTATTGTAAGTATTAATGCGAAAATTATAATACAATTTAATTGGAGTTTATATTTTTAAATTCACCAACAAACTATAGGGTAGCGTTTGGTACGAAAGAACAAAAAGGGGAAAGGAATGGACCATTATGAGGTGATAAAAAATAGTGTGTTTAGTTGGTTATAGGAATGGAATCACCCATTCGACAAGTCATTCTATTCCCTTAAAACTATTCTCCCACCCCCATGTTTTTTTTTTATTCCATCCCTCATTCACCTTTACTAACAACACCATAACCTACCACCACCACCCACCACCATCGTCACCACCGTTGTCGCCACCACCCACCACCCACCATCGTCGCCATCCAACACCACCCACCATCGCCTCTACCACATGCCACCGTTACTCACAACAATTTCCTTTATCCACCACTACCGCCAACACCCACCACCTACCACCACTCACCACCACCACCGCCGCCACCTCCACCCACCACCACTACTACTCACCATTGTCACCCACCCACCATCACCGCCATCCACCTCCACCCATCACCACCACCTACCACCGTTGTCGCCACCACCCATCACCTCCGTCGCCACCCACCACCACGCCACCGCTATGCACCACCACCTGCCATCACCACCACCAACCACCACCGCCACTGCTCATCATCATCACCCACCCACCATCATCACCATCCACCTTCCACCGTCGCCACCGCCGCTACCGCCAAATATCACCACCAACCATCACCGCTACTGACCACCACTGACCACCGCCATTAACCATCGATTTTATTTCATCTTTTCCTGCCCATCTAATAACACAAAATAATGTTGTTTCATTCTCAAGTGGCAACCAAACAGACATAGAATGATAATGATCAATTCTATTACTTCGTCCATTCCATTCGTTCATTCATTCTATTACCACATACCAAACAGACCCTAGAGATATAACAATTACAAATGGATTGCCGAGTGACACTTCCCTCACTAAGTTGTTACCGTAAGATTTAGTCATCGACAAAGATTCTGAAAAAGGTTATTGTAACATTTGGTTGTCGATGAAAGCTATATATTTTTAAGTTAAACTCAAATTGTTTGTCATGTTAGGAGGGTTCTACTTTTTGTTTAAATATGTTTGTTCAACTTATTGTATTATGTTTGATAAAAAAAATTATCTCAAGCTATTTAAATCCAACCTTTTTATTAAACATGACATTTATACTTCATGTAACTAATTCGAAATACTTCTTAGCAATTTGTAAGCCTTTATTTTTCTAAACCTGTTAAACAAATAAAATGTTAAACTGTCCTTTATCGTAGCTTTTTTTTTTTTTTTTTTTTTTTATGTTTCTTTTTTCAAATTTTATTAAAAATGGGCATGCTGTCCGTCACGAAGCGCTGGGTATAACCCATGGCAATACATTGACTACACATTATATTCTAGGACACTTTTGTGTAATGTGATTATTTTTATTTTTTTTTTATTTTTTTTTTTTAACACAATTATTGGGTTTATTCATTCCATGACAAAGAAAATTACATTAAGATAGCGGGCAGGCGGGCAACAAGCTGCGCCGCCACCCCTTTCTGGATAGCAAATCCTAATCTACTAAAAACATAACCATGTCCACCCGGAGCCGAGACACTACTGTGAATAACCCGCTGGACCCTGGTCAGGAAACGGGTAGCCTCCGGTGCCAATGAGCCAAATGTATCAAAAGCCAAAGGTACAAAAACGTGTTGGTTCTCCTCGCAAGCCAAATGTGATTATTATTCCTATTGTTTGGGTTTAATTAACATGATCGTTTTGGTTTTACAAAAACTTACAGGTGATCTTTTTTTTTTTTTAATTAGAGTTAATTACTATTTGAGGCCATCTGTTATGATGATTTTAACTAGTTGAATCAAAAATAAAAATGTTTAACCACCTGAGCACCTGGTTTTTCAATTTGTAACCATTTGAATCCAAATTACTAACTCCATTAGATTTTCTCAATTATATTATGTTAAATGACATAAATGCCCATACCGTTAAAAATAAATATTAAATATCTACACATAATTACTCTTCTTCTTACTCTACACCTCACCACCTCACCACCACTACTGCACCACCTCACAACAACCACGGACACCATCAGACCACCTCGGGCCACTCATCTAACCATTAAACCTCACGTCACCACAGGCCACTGCCCCAAACCCCCACTACAAACACAACCCTCGACCACCGTTTTCACAGCCATCACCACCGAAAAGTACTCACTGATCTTGATGTGTGTCTTTGATTTACTCATATATAGTTGCTGAAACCCTATATCATCGAAACGACTACAGCAACCGCCGTTGGGGTTCATTACGAACCCTAGCCGTAGTGAATCTTTACTTGCCGGATATGTTGTGCCAGGGTAGTATGGTCGTGGTGCGATGGGTGGCGAGTCGTGTGGTTGTGGCGGGTGTTGTGGATTTGATGTGGCAATAGTGGGAGGTGCACCAGGGTGGGTGGTGTGGTGGAGGGGCAGTGGTGGGAGGTGTGGAGGTGTAGTGGTGTTGGATGAGAGAGAGAGAGAGAGAGAGAGAGAGAGAGAGCAGGTTAATATTTGTGTGTGTATTATTTTTTAAGTACCTTATGCATTAAGTCTTGTACTTTAGATATATATGATTGAACTGCACTTCTAGCTAACAGACATAATAAACGATGTTAGTAATTTGCAGGGCAGGCCTTAAAAATTCAGGTGCCCGGGCCGAGCTGTAAAAAGTGTGCCTCTTAGCCTTAGCTTTAAACCTTAACGAAATAAATAATGTATACTATTTTTTAAGCTACGATTAAAGTAATATCAAATTGATGGATCATAGTTTATTTTTCACTTAGGTTGTAGCCTAACGGTAGAGGGAACAAACCCTCTTGAGCAGGTTGGGAGTTCGAATCGCACAAAGAGTGAAAATATAAATGGGTGAAAGTTTGGCAATTAATTTTTTTTTTTGTTTCAAAACAAAGATAAATGTTATAAGGAAGTCAAAATCAACAGGTAAAAAGAAAAAACAACTAAGTGTGAGCTTCCTTCATTTCATCTTCTTCATCCTCTCTAGTCCAACGCTCATTAATAAACCTGCAATTTTTTTTTCTCAAACCATTTCATTTTCTTCTTTAATTCTTAACCTCTCTTATCATTTCTTTACCTTTTGTTTTATATAAACTATCATTCGCTTTGATTAATACTTGATTAACAATTTTGGGGCTCAAACATACAAAAATCCATCAAATTAAGGACATCACTATTAAGAAAACTTGGATTGGCGGAGGGTTAATGTGCCCCCGAGAAATTGGGCCCAGACCGGGAGTCCTCCCCACACCCATTAAGGGCCGGCCATGGTAATTTGGACTCGGATAGTTATAATTTGAAAAGGTAGGTGCTCATATAGTCAAACATTTTTTTTTATTTGGATTCAAGTAGTTAAAGCCATCAAAACACATAGACACAAATAATAATTAACTCTTTTAATTATTTTGTTTTTGCAACTGGAACATGCAAATTATATTAAGAATGTTATAGATTTGTATATTATTGTACGATTATTAGAGGGTGTTTAGGATTGAGTTACAAAACAACTTATTGACTTATTGGTTTCTTTCAAAGGCTAATAAGTCAATAAGTTGTTTGTGTGAACCAAAAGCACTTTTGATTTTGACTTTTCAATAAGAGTGAAAAAACTGTTTTCAATAAGTCAGAAATCCTGGCTTTTAGCTATTTTACACTAATAAACTAAATCAAACACTTTTTAAAAAACAACTTATTGACTTTTCCCACCACAAATCTAATCCAAACACTTTTTTATAAACTCATTTTCAAAAAGTTATAAGTCAATAAGCCCTTTTGACTAAAAGCACTTTTAAAGTTAAATAAGCAATCCAAAACACCCTGTTAATTAATACCTACAATAGATCAAATTGTTCTATAATTTTTTTTCTTTTTTTGGGTTATTGGATTTAAATAACTTCAACTTTTATCATTTGACTGGTAACACTCCTAATATTGAATCATCCCGGTCACTCCTAACTTTCAACATATTTTCCTTTATCACTTCTAAGCTATCTAAACCCTAACCCAATTAGTTTTCTTGTTGTTGTGGCCTTTTTAAGTCACATGACATGCTTATGTGTCAAAAACAAAATAGTTAGCTGACATTCTTTTAAGAAACAAAAAATTAAAAATAAATATGAAGATTTAAAAAGAAAGAAAAAAAAAACTCTCTTTCTCCCTCTCAACTCTCTCTTTATCTCTGTCACCCACTAGTGGCAAAGCTTGAGAATTTGGATCGGGGGGTCGGAAGTCGGTGTTCACGGGACGGGACCTAATTTTTTCTGTAGGTATGGTACGGGTGATATGTTCGCGTCGGTGATTCAATTCGGGTCGAGTCGAGTCAAACATTAAATACAATAAATATCAAAGTTCTAAGCATTGTTTACCAAACAAATTGAACAAAGACACTAAAACATTAAAAAGGAGACAAATGGTTGATACCTGGATGAACAATTACAGTTCAGCCCATCGACCTTTAAGATTTTGGAATGCTTCAATTATGGATAGGGGTATAAACTAGCAGAGCTAAGCCCGAGCTCAACCAGGCTCGAGTTCGAAAAACTAATGAGAGCTCGGCTCGTTTACTATCTATTAGTTAATAATTTAAATAAAAGTAATATAAATAATATGTTCGGATCTCGATAAATGAAGTTTGGCTCAGGCTCATTTAGTAAACAAGCTTAAATGAGGTGGTAAATATTATTAAATATTAATAAATCTAATATTACATTAAGGCTCGACAAGTCTGACAAACTTCACATGCTAGGCTGAGCTTGGGCTCGATTAGTAAACGAGCTTTGTTTTAAGCTTAAGCTCGGGCTCGATAATGCTCTGCTCGTTTAGAGCTTTTTACCAAGCCGAGCTCGAGTAGCTAAGAGATAACAACTGGATCGCTTGCTCATTGAATCTACTGTCCCGCTCATGTAGTTGTTGGGCTTAGGATTTAGACTTTTTATTTACTTTGTTTTGTATAAAAGTTTTGGTTTATATAACTAATTTTTCTTTTTAAAAACGAGGGGTCGAAATCGTATATACCAAAAAAATTCCATATGAAGACTATATACTCGAAACTTCTGAATGAAAATTCGGGGGGTGGGGGGGGGGGGTCGGCTGCCCCTCCCCACCCCTTGAATGCTACGCCACTGTCAACCACCACCACTACCCGGCCACCACCATCTGACCACCACCACTATCCTGCCACTAAACTACCCGATCACCACATGACTCTTTCTTTCCTTCTTTCTCTTTCTTTCTCTCTCTCTCTCTCTCTCTCTCTATATATATATATATATATATATATATATATATATATATAGGGTAAGGATAATGTGAAAACCTATCCTTATACGGTAAACTCTGGAAACTCCGACTTCCCAATTTTTTTTTATTTTTTTTTTTTGAAAAAAATAGGGCATGTAATATACATGATTTTAAGCATTTTGAGCCAAAAAAATCAAAAAAGCGCCGAGTACTTTTTTTTAAAAAAATAAATAAACTTTCGACTAACACATGTTAAGCGAAACTAACACGTGTTAGCCATTTGTTACCCGAAGACGGTTTTTTATTTTTTTTTTAAAAAATCGGCTCGGCGCTTTTTTGATTTTTTTGGCCCAAAATGCTTAAAATCATGTGTATTACATACCCTAAAATTTTCATATAAAAAAGTCAGGAAGATAGAGTTTCCAGAGTTTACCATATAACAAGGGTTTCCAATATAACCTTATACTATATATATATCTGCACATATATCCACCACCATCCGACCACCACCACCACATGTGACTCTCTCAATTCTCTCTTTTTCTCTCTCTACCCTTCTCCACCACATGCCTCTTTGTCTCTCTTTCTCTCACCACATCTGGCCATCACGTACCCAGATCTATGGTAAAAGTTAGGCCTATAAACGAACTGAACATTCATTAACTGTTCATTTAGGTTTTAAACGAACCCAAACATGACAATTTTCTTAATCAACGAACACGAACGATAAAATGTGTTCGATTATGTGTTTGTGTTCGGTTAAAGTTAAATGAAGGCATGTTCGTGTTTGTTCGATTCGTTTACAGGCCATGTAAAATAGTGGTTATGGAAGTTTGTTTGTGTTTAGATAGGTGCGACAGAGTTAGAGTTTAGAAATAGATGGTGATGATGGTGGCTAGTGACTAGTGAGTGGTCGGGTTTGCTATCAGACTACTTTCACACCACATTATTAGCGGAAGATGCTTTTGACGATGAATCGCATCATCGTAAAGTAAGTCTGTATTTTTTAGTAACTTAGAAGTGTTCTTTATTAACAATATAGTTAGCTTTGTTTTTGTAATTGTAATATACTAATTTGATTAGGAATTTCTTATTACTGGTAATTATTTGAATAATAAAAGAATACAAGACAAATCAAAGTAATTGAAGAAATTGATGAACATCATAAAAGGACAGAGGAGTGAGTGAAGACTAAAGCTGTATAGGGTCCGTGAAGACCTTTGCATATAAAATGTAAGATGGTGTAGCGAGTCATTATCAATTGATTAGCATGATCTACTATAATTTTTGCCCCACATATTTCACCTTGACTTTTGTGTAGCTTGCTAAAGCTATGGGTGTGGTGTACACTCCCCCTCTTTCCCTAAGATCAAATCAACGTCATGTTATTTTTTTCTTCCTTTCCTTCAAATGAGGGAAATGGTTCTCCTTCTTCCCCCTACCCACAACAGTATTATTATGAGGAAATTGATTTAAATACTCTCAACTTTCACCTATTGATGGATAATACTCCCAACTTTCACTTTGGCCATTAGCACTCTCAACTTGCAACTTATTTTGTTCCATCACCCCCAAACTAACGAATGTCTAACCTGGTTAATTGTGACACCCGTCACCCTTGTATTTTATCTAATTGACAATAATAGCCCTTCAAATATTTCCATTATAGTCCCTGTAAGTTTCATCGTTCTCAAATTTAATTTTAGAGCAAACTAAAATTTTATTATTTATCGGGTATAAGTTTTAATCAAATGTGTATGTTGAAACATATTTCAGAATGGATTTTATAAAACTTTCAGATTTATAAAGTTTTAGAAATTTTTGGTTAAATAAACTTAACTTGGTTAAGTTTTATATAGGAAAAAAAACCAACTAATTATAAAGGATTCTAACCAAACTAACTACAGGGACCAGTTTTGCAAAAAAAAAAAAAAAAAAAAAAAAACAAAAAACAAAAAAACAAAAGTTCAAAATTTTAAAAACTCTCCCTCCCTCTTTCACAGTTTTCCAGTCACCGGAATATCAACTCTGGTCAAATTCCGGCAACGACAAAAACGAATTTATTTAACATCTTTGACCAATTTAATACTTGTATAACGCATCTCCATCATTGATAAGCTTGTTCCAAGGTCATAAACGAGTTAATACCGCGTTTTAATCACCATTTAATCAGGTCTTCAAGTCGTAACCGACCGGAAGCTTTGAAACGATTCAAACGCGTCTTTTAAACATCCATTATATAAACTGAATACACTATTTGTTTTCTGCACCTCTAATCGCTCTAAACCCACAAAAATCTGAATCAAAACGCTTCTGAAACCATCGTAATCGACTCCATGTTCCGTTTTTTTTTTTTTTTTTTGCTTCTTCATTTCGGCCTCCATAATCGTTGTAAGTTCGTTTTTCATATGCCGTTTCGTTGCTCATATACTAATCTTTGAAAAACCCTCTATTACTGACCTCTATTCATTTTCATATTGGTTTATTGTAATTGAAACTAGTGTTAGGGTTCTTGACTAGTGAATTGGGGAAGAAGATGATCAATTATGCAGTGTTTAAATATGGTTAATAATCGAAACTTTCAACATATGTAGCATGTGCTCTAGTGGTTATGTCCTTGTTTGTGTCTAGAACCCATAAGGGTTCGACTCCCACACACCCACCTTTTTATTTACTTGTTATTTTCATATTATATAAGGGTTTTTTTTATTGTTTTAAAAAGATATATAATACATAAATATTTTAAAATATTTCTAGAAAATTCATTTTTACTTCAAAAATTATGAAAATTTAGGTGAAACATCTTGACACTTTGAAGAAAATCATCATATTTTTATTTTCTGGAAAATACATTATTTTCATATTTTTCTTGATTTAAATTTTTTTAATCATAAGTAATTGATTAAAAATTCATTTTAAATGATTTTAACCTCAAATTTTATGGAGATTTATTTCTATTTATAATAAACTGAAATAAAATTTAACTTCTTAGAAATTGGTTATTTTTGTTATTTTTACTATTTTTAATCATTAAAACATTATTTAAACTCGTTAAATATGTTTTAAATACAAATAAAGTGAGAGAAATTATGGAAATAATATTTTCACTATTTCACATTAGAAAATAATTATTTTTTTCATAAAAACATCATTTTTAGATCATATCTCGTATTATTTATTCTATTTATATTTGATTAAATATAATAAATTGTTTAGTTAAATATAAATCATAGAATTTATTTTGTGGATATTTTTCTATAAAATAGAAAATGTTTCTAAGTATGGGAGACATAGGTGTTTTAGTCACATATGTAATTCTAAATCGTGACATATTTATTTCAAAACTATCGTTCAAGTTATTATTAAAGACTTAATCTTCCCTATACATGTCTAGTAAACCCTAATGCCTTAGACCCTAGTTACTTTAGACTCTTAGACATTTCCTTATTAGTATTCTCATATACGTTATAGGTTGAATTCCTCGGAATTCCCATTACTTAGCTCACGACCGCTTAAGTTGGATTTTGATCGCTTTCGCAAACTGTGAGTATATCTTTCCCCTTTTTACTGTTTTATTCTTTTGGGGTGACTCATGTACTGTTATTATTAAACTTACGTATATTATTTACAAAGCAATGTCCTCATTGATATGTTTTGTGTGAATTGTATGAACGATTTGTCAAAGTCATTAACCTTTGGGCCGCACCTAATAATGAGTAGTACTACGAATTATATTCCTTGGTCATTGTTATGGTTTTCTTGAACAATGTGTGAACGAATATTGAACGATGTGTGAACGATTATTGAACGATGTGAGGCTTGATTTTAACCCTTTTACATATTACATATTACATATATCATTGCACATAAATTGCGAAACACTTTTCTATTATATGTATTCAAACAGTGTATGCTCACTAATACATTTTTGTATTGACCAAATTATTTTCGTACATGTTTCAGGTTCTTATGAGATCAATTCTAAGCTTTTGGAACTTAGACCTAGAATGAGATTTATTGTATTTTAGTTTTAGATTGCTAGTTTTAATTGTTGTATTTCTTCCAATGTAATAAATTATTCAATTCAATGTATCAATATTTACACTTTAAGTCCATGAGCTATTGAACAATCGTCACTACGTGACGCCTCGATCTTTCTGCCATCGGTTGGGGTGTTACATTAATCTTCGTGGCAAAAATGTAAAAACCTAAACTTAAGAGATTGTCTACGTGGCAAAAATGTAAAAACCTAAACTTAAGGGACCTTTTTGAAACTTTTGTATTATTATTTATTTATTTATTTATTATTATTATTATTATTATTATTATTATTATTATTATTATTATTATTATTATTATTATTATTATTATTATAAATCCCAAACACCCCCCTCTTCTTCTTCTTCTTCTTTTGGTGGTGACAGGCCCACCCCATCATCCCCCAACAACCACCGCCTGCACTGTCATCCCTTACAACCACAGTCTCCCCTGGTCACCCCTACCAACCACCGTCTCCTCGTCACCCCAAACAACCTTCGTTTCCCCTATTACCCCTACAACCACCATCTCCACCCGTCACCCCAACACAGCAGATCTAAAACAACACCCTATCCACCCGACCACCACCTATCACTTACCAAGTTCAACCATTTACAAAACCCCTCAACAACCATCGACCGCCACCAACGTTGCCTGTCACATCCAAACACCAAAGGAAGATGAGTTGATTTGGGGGTTTTACCACATCAACAACTGCCGGTCTCTTTCTCTCTCCTCTGCTTCCCTCTTTCTTCCTCTCTGTTGATCTGTTTCTTTCTCCTATGCTTCTCTCTCTTAGATTCCCCTTTCTCTTCCCCTGCTCTCCTTCTCCCCATCTTTCTCTCTAGTGGGTGGTTATTGTGGATGGCGGTTTTGGACTGGTGGGTGTGGTTGTCGGAGGAAGGATGGGTGGTGGTGTGAGTGGCTGGTGGTGAAGTTTTTTCGCTGGTGGAGTTAATAATAATAATAATAATAATAGTAGTAGTAGTAGTAGTAGTAGTAGTAGTAGTAGTAGTAGTAGTAGTAGTAGTAGTAGTAGTAGTAGTAGTAGTAGTAGTAGTAGTATAAAAAAGTTTTAAAAAGGTCCCTTAAGTTTAGGTTTTTACATTTTTGACACAAAGACTAACTAGGTTAGATCTCCGTTAGTTTAGGGGTGATGGAACAAAATAAGTTGCAAGTGCTAATGGCCAAAGGAAAACTTGGGAGTATTATCAGCCAATAAGTGAAAGTTAGGAGTATTTAAATCTATTTCCCCTATTATTATTAGTGGGCAGTGGATATTTAATACTAGATTATATCTCGGGAGCGCCCCGGGGTTGAGAAATCTAACATGCCATATCAATTTTACATGTGAAATAGACTGATGCGCTTTACAGTTACATGTAGGAAAGCTTTAGGTAGCACCTACTCTAAAACAATTAACAATGTATCTCAATGTTAATATCTAACCTTAAACAATGTATAACTCTAATATTAATACCTAACCCAAAACAATGTACAACTCCAATGCTAACACCTGTTGAAAATAGAATTCATATTTACTGGTTTGGACATAATTAGTGACTTGCCTATACATGATTAATGAATTACCTGAACACTTTGTGTTTTTTTTCCTGTATGAACAAAAACCTACAAAAAATAGTCGCTTTTTATCCGTTTTTTTATATAGCACTATGGTACTCGTTGGAAAGATAATAAAACGCTCGTTAATTTGGTGTAATTTTTTTCTTTAAAAAATCTTGTATATAAAAGATATTAGTGTTTAAAAATTATGGAATGAAACATGAGAGAGAAAAATCCAATTTTGTTTTTATATATTTTTTTCATAAGAATGACATGTCATTTTTGGCTTTAATTTTATATAATTAATAACACGTCATTGCTACGTGACACACTCAAGGGAGATAATGCCCTCTTTGAGTGCCATATGAGATTTATTGCTTTCAATTATTGTAATAGATAGATTATTATTACTATATCGGCGAGTTAGGGGAAATATCACCGAAGGCACCAAGATTCGTGGAGGGGGGTGTGGTGTTCCTCGAATGGGGAGAGGGCCACATCAACTCACCAATGACTATCCCGATACCATACCCCATTACCTAAAAGATCACTTCGAGAGATTTAGCTTTTTTTTTTAACGATTAACTAGAACGCCTTTAATTATGTTCTTAAATTAGATAATTTGAATCCTTAACTTTAAAAAAAAAATAGATATTTTTCTTCAACCACTTTTGCACTACTAGACTACAATCCTTTAATAATTAAAAATAATCTATACTCACTACAATAGGAGAGGCGTGAGTGACATAAGAAAGCTGAGTTGTCAAGTGCAGAGATAGGCCAACAATGCCTGTGTGATGCGAAAAATGATGTCATTAACCAGCTTAATATATTCAGAAAAATATGTGGGCTACATGAATTTACCATGGTTGTTCTCAACAGAGTATGTTTGATATTAGTCTCGATTAACAAACAGTTGTTCAGAGTAAATTGAGCTCACATCTTAAGTAGCAGATCTTATGTACATCTGTTAGTAGTTGTTAAGCCCCTAAGTTTGAATTTTAAGAGGAAAATTTTAAATTAACATAGAGAAATGTGGTTCATTAATTATGTTGTAGGTATATAATCATATTCGTTATAAGCACATAACAAACTCAGCCATTGGTAATATCAACTTTGAAATTTCTAAACAATTTTTTTCAAATTTCCCTCTTAAAACATATTTTTAAAACCATGTCAATGTCAATGTACAATGATAAAAACAATCTTAGTTTTATTCGTGATCTGAATCTAGCTAAAGATATGTGGAACATGAAGGCTCGATGCATACGAAAGTGGAACACAAGTTATAAGATGGAGGTGATATTCATCGATGAGTAGGTAACGTTTGTAACCTGGTTTTCTTTTTTTATTATGGAAGACGTGCTCTTTTATGAATATTTTGTGCTTTGTATTCATAGATTAGCAGTTAATGATGTTTTCTTTATTGCAGGGTGATAAGATTTAAGGTTCTATTAAGGCACCTTTGATGCAAGTTTTTGACAGCTAACTTGAAGAAGATGATGTGGTGGTGATATCTAAGTTCGGTGTTGAGGAAAACAAGGACCTCTACAAACTTATAGCACATGAATACAAAACCATTTTTTTTGTCATTGTATAACTGTCAAACATGTTAAGGGTTGTATTTTATTTTTTATGTTAGAACAAACTTTCATATACAGTTTAGTTGAATATTGTTGCTTTAGAGTTAACAGATGTTTGATAAAATTGTATTTTTTTTTATAGATGTTGCTGAAAGTGTCATTTGGTGTGGGGGTCTAGATGTGTTTGGATGACCTCCTAAAGAAACCAAACAGATGAATCTTGATATTCAAGATTTGGAGTAAGGATTCCATAAAATTGTTATAGATTTTATTGGAAAATTATCGTTTCTCCTTTTCACACATCTGACAGTTAAAAAAAATATTCTATTTCTAAGGCGAGTCTTATGTTTTAAAAGTTGAAAAAAATCATTATTAGAATTGCAAATTTAAGTTGTGTAATAAATGGGATCAAGAAGTTAATTCTTCATTGACTATTTTATTTTGTATGTGAAACACATTTATTGATGTAGGGAGAGGCTATTGTACAAAGCCTCCTTAAAATACAAAGTGTAAGAAGTAATCCTGACCGTCGATCTGAGTTTTAATCAAACATCATCCTAAATTAATTACACGCGTGTTTTTAGTTTTAGTTAACACGAGAAGGGCAAATTAGACAAATTGCGAGTATAATAATTTGAATTTTTTTAATAATCGCGCCCAAATCATCTCATTTATGGACAGTTATTATCATTTGCTATAATCGTGGAATTCACAAATTTAAAACTCAAAAAAAAAATCATACTCTGTAAACCAAAAAAAAGAGAAAAATAGAGCATTCATCAAAACGAAGAAGAAATGAAGAAATGAAAACCCTAAAATTACGTTTGTATGAAACAGGTGAAGCAATAGAATGAATGAGCTTGTTTGTGCGTTTGATGAAAGTTATAAACGCGTTTTCAGTTTTTCATTGATTTTATTGATTTCACGTGATCATGTTGTTAAAACGCACTTAGTAATATCATAAAACGCACCTACATGTTGATGATATTTAACTTACAATGTAAAAACATAAAACGCACTTGGTGATATCATAAAACGCACTTACCTGTTGATGATAATTAACTTACAATGTAAAACATAAAACGCACTTAGTGATATCATAAAACACACTTACATGTTGATGATAATTAACTTACAGTGTAAAAACATAAAACACACTTAGTGATATCATAAAACGCACTTATATAAAACGCACTTAGTGATATCATAAAACACACTTACATAAAACATAAAACGCATTCACTGATATCATAAAACGCACTTACATAAAACATAAAACATAAAACGCACTCAGTGATATCATAAAACGCACTCAGTAATATCTACAATATAAAACAGTTATCTATCAGTCTCTGTTCATCTCTGAACTTTATTTCTTCTTCGTTTGATGAATGCTCTGTTTTTTTTTTTTTTTTTGGTTTATAGAGTATGATTTCTTCTTTGTTTGATGAATGCTCTGTTTTTTTTTTTGTTTACAGAGTATGATTTCTTCTTCTTGATGAATGCTCTGTTTTTTTTTTGTGGTTTACAGAGTATGATTTTTCTTCATTTGATGAATGCTCTGTTTTTTTTGTTTTGTTTACAGAGTATGATTTCTTTAGATCTAATACACAATTAAACATCACAATGATGGAATATTGTGAAATCATTTATAAAAATTTTGAATTCGGATCTAACGATAAAACAGGGAATGTATTATTACGTGATTAAATGAGAGATGGAAAAGTCTATATTACCCTTGAATTGGCTTCAGATGTTGTAACCATCAAGTTACACATGGCCACTTTTGATGGCTTCCTACACTTTGTAGGTTAAGGTACTTTGTACCAAATACTTTCTCTATTGATGTAATAACTTATCTCTCATTAATGTATAGCATCAAATTTTTCTATATGTTTTACATCTATGGTTTTGTTGTTTTGTTATAGAGGTACGATATTGTGATGTACATTGTGGAATTCTTATGTAATACAGTTTAAGGACTTCATTTCCACTAAGAATTTCAATGAGCATCTAATGGCTGTTATCCAGCATGGAAGGGTTAAGGACTGGAACAGTAACTTGTGTTTTTTTTAAAAAAATATTAATAGAAATGAATTCACTAAAGATATGTATATTGTGAAATTTTTAGAATGAATTACAGTTCAAACTGTTAAATTTGGATCTCGCCTCTTTCTCAATCTAAAAATAGATGAAGTTGATGAGCTAAAGAGGAGGTATTATGTATTTATATTTATATTTATATTGACAAATTTACATTTTGTTTTAGCTAATAGATGTAATTGTTTACACCTTTTTATAGTTTTATAGTGAAACAAGAACAAGAGTCTGGTTTAACCGTTTTACTTCTCAAACCATCCTATCTTCCTAGACTGTTTATCCATCGCGTCAAGAATTTATAGTTGGAGCCTAGAAGAAGCATGTTGATTAACTTATTGAGATTCAGGAGGTTTGAATAGTTATACATGGCTTGGATATTTATTGAGTTTATTATATGTTTCTTTTCTATAAAACTATATATTGTGTTTGCAGCCGATCTCTTGTGTTGTGGTTGCAACCATAAAAAGTGTTGAAGAAAGCTATGGTTGGTTTTATGTTGTCGCAAATGTCACAAGAAATTTTTAAGTATATTAGAATATTTGCAACATGCTGAAGAAGTGTGTGATGCAATTCTCAAATTGCCTGCTACTGCGTTGGTTTGTCGAAAATGCTAGTGTGAATGTACCTCCATTACCACAAAGTAAGCAAAGCAGTATATATATACACTTTTTTTGTTTCCAGATTGTTCATTTTATTTCATACAGGTTTTTTAGATAAATTATGTTTTTGTTTTAGGTTCAAGGTGTAGATCAGGGTAGGGGTGAGCAGATCTCGGTCCTACCCGAAAAAAACCGAAAACCGACCCGAGAAAAACCTAAAACCAAACCTACCCTATGTAATTCGGTTGTGCATCAGTTCCCAAACTATACAATCTTTGGTTTTGGTTTCGGGTCGGTCCAAAACCGAGAAACTCACATGAAACCCGAACCGACCCTAGGTGCCCATCAATTAGCAGAAAATCAATAGCTGCTTTTCGCCCTATTCCTTTGTGGAGTTCTTGAGACGAAACATGGATCGAATGTTTGATGTATAGTTGAATGGATCCCAAAAGAAGTGAACTGGAAGTGGAGATCTTATATAAAGTGCCAGGGGTGATAAAAATGAGTATATGTTTGTCTTTGGTAAAAGCTAGTCTAAAACCAGGGGCGGTAATTGTTTTAGTTTAAATAAACAAAAGTCAAGCTGAGTTGGTGTATGGTCCACTATTCTAATAAAATGTAATTAAATAATAGTCTAAGTTATTTAAAGAATAATATGCATAGTTACTGTTATAACAATATTATAAAATAGCATTTTAGTTTATTTAATACAATTCTAAAATTAATATTCCACCATACTTATTAACTAATTTCAGTTTTCATAAACTGATTTTTAATAACTACATAAATTATCAGATATCAATATTTCTATCTCTTAGTTTATTTAGAATATTAGTGCATGAGACTATGAGTTAGATCTAATTTGTGCTAATGGCCAAGGTTTTATTGAGCCTATACAAATTTTGAAAACACTAAATAAACATCCATCTTCTTTATAACTATCACATGTTTGCCTATAAAGTAGGTTTCTCCCCATACCGTTCAAAGAAAAAAGTAGGTTTCTCCCCTGTCAAGGTTGTCGGAGCTCCACTCACCTTTGTCCATGGTTTCAAAAGATCGGTCTCGCGTCTTTATTGTAAACCGAAGAACATAATACCTTTAAGACCGATACCCGAACCGTCCATTTAGGTCCAGTCTTCGGTTCCCGTTTTCTTAAATTTTTGGTTCGGTTCGGGTAGTACTCAGTTCGGGTCGGTTTCATCCTATTTCTCACACCTAGATCAGGTTTCAAGATGAAACTGGTAGTGTATCGTTTGTCATGTTTGATAAAGATGTGATGAGGATCATTGGAGCTGCTGCATGTGATATTACGGAAAGGCGGTTGAAGGAAAACGACACAAAAAGTTTGCCGCATGAGTTGTCTCGAATTGTTGAAAAGAAATTGGCTTTCAAAATCGATGTTTCTGATTACAATCTTAAAAATGACTGCCATGTGTGCACTGTTGCCAAGATTTGTGATGATCGTGTTATAATTGAAGAGTTGGTTGAGGGAAATGACAATGTAGAGGATAATTCTGGCGAGGTAGTTATTCAAATTCTTTTGTAATAACCATTTATTTTCAGTTGAGGTTCAAATTTGTTATGTTTTTTCGTATATGAGCACTTTTTAGGTCAGGCAGGGAGGTTGTGAAACCAAATCTATTGACCTTTCAGAATCTTCGCAAGTTAGGTTTCAAGTTATATCTAAGTTGTTGCTACACTTTGTATTCTTATGTAACATTTGACTAGTTGTTCTGTGATTTGCTTGAAGGATGTTGTCTCTGTTGATGTTGGAGTGGATTCTGCCACAAGTCCCAATGGAAAAAGAAGTGTTGAAGATTTTGATATTGTAAATGTTAGTGAGCAATCTTCTACAAGCAAAATGATGAAGAAGAAGCCATTTAGGTTCAAAATTAAGGCATTCAAATGTGTGTACTCTTTTCAGTGATAAGTTTTTGTGAACATCTTTAAAGTTCAAACATATGTTTGTTATGTTTCAACAGACTGTTTTAACAACATTGGATGAATATATTTTTTGTTAACAGCTGTTGTTCAACATATGTTGTAGCATTGGATGATGTTCTTTTATTTTCATCTGTTCTAACTTCTGTTATCCAATATATGTTCAAACAATAGGGTTTGGACTATTGTAGAGCTTTTCACAGTTTTGAAATTGAACATATATTGTAGTTATAGAGTTTGCACTTTTGTATTCGAGCCTCTGATTGGAAAATTGTAATGGATGACAGTTGTTTGAGAACATTTGTTGATAAGTCATCAGATTTGTGTACCTTTCAACTTAGCATAGGCTTGAATACGAAAGTTTATTATTACGACATTGAAACTTAGTTTATTCAACTTTATATTGTTTGAATGTTAATTATAATAGTGACAAAATTATTATAAATATAATTTTATTATTGTATTTTTGTGTTTGTAATTGTTTTTCATTTTATATAAGGGCCCAAAAACCCTATTATAGTACGTAGAGATATTTTTTCACTCTATAAGACGCGAAGTTCTCATTTCAGTTTTCAACTTTATATCAATGTAGTGAAAATTTATTACCAACAATCCATTTGTAATGAAATTAGAATGTTGATCTTGCAGAAGTCTTATATCTTGATGTAGTTTGTTAAGTAATATTTTCAGTAAAATTACGGAATCGCATTAATAAGTGATATTGCTATTTACAATTTTTTTGTAATATCTGAGTTATATGTAAAAGAGTGTGAAATAGATGCTTATAACAATTCAACTGAGTTATATGTAAATATTCAATTTAGTTTCTTAAAAATATTAGTTACAATGAGTAAAATTTATGTCATTGCTTCAAAAGTGTGTCATGGAAATATTATTATAAATATATTAATACCTATGTTTATTGAACAGTAATCGTATTTATGAAGGTTGGCCCACCTTAGTTACAAGCTTATTTGTATAGAAGATTAAGGATAAATAAACAAATGATGTTGCAATCAGTTGGTGTGGGTGTTGTTTGTGTTTGTGTGACACCCGGGTTCGCGTCAGGCGGCCTCCGGTTTTTTCCCTTTATTTTTTTCTTTTTTTTTAAAAAACGTTCCACCTGTCCGGACACGTGCCTTTTCCCTGTGCTTCCTCATACATATATGTATTTAACCTTACGTATTCATATATCTGATCATATACACTCACACGATCCATCTCCTTTCTCTCTCTGTCTCTTCTGATACGCCCACCGTTTCATCATCATCACCATCGAACCACCACCACCACCGAACCACCCCGTCTTTAACAACCCTCTGCAAAACCCCCACCACCGAACCAAAACCCCAACCATCAAACCCGCCGAACCACTCCCTGCAATCTCAACCGCCACTGTCTGCCGCCATCTGCTTATATGTTAGGCGGATTCCTATGGCGTAACGGTTTCTCATCCAAATGGTATGTTTTATTATTATTATTGTTGTTATTATTATTATTTGTTGAAGCTGTCAGCATGCATTGTCATTGTGTGGCCAAATCTGATTGTTTATTGTTTTGTTTACGCAGGTAGATCCAAGTTCAGACGGTTGTGTTATGGACAAGTTAATTTTTGAAGGATCTACTGTTCGTTCCTGTGTAAGGCTACTGTTTTATGCTCATTGCTTTTCATTGTTTGTTAGGTTTATATTCAATCGGTTTTTTGTGTCGTTGATATTGATTTGTATTTCTTTGTTTACGTTTGATAAGTTTAGGGAGATTATATAGGGGATGCGGATGTCATTGCTGTTGATCAAGGTCTGTGTGGTGGTGTAGAGTATATATTGTGTAGGCGTTAAATTGATTAGAGAGGTTTATGTGGTAATATAGAGTAGTTTAGGGAGATTATATAGGGGATGCAGATGTCATTGTTGTTGATCAAGGTCTGTATGGTGGTGTAGAGTATATATTGTGTAGGCGTTAAACTGATAAGAGAGGTTTATGTGGTAATATAGAGTAGTATAGGAGTTAGGTTTGTTTTTTTATAGAGGTTTATGTGTAGGGTATATATAGCGTAGGTGTTAAATTGATTATAGAGGTTTATGTGGTGATATAGAGCAATATAGGGGTTTGGTTGAAGTCGTCCTTGATAGAGGTTTATGTGGTGATAAAGAGTGCATATAGCATATGAGGTAGGTTGATAATGGGGGTTTGTGTGGTGTTGTAGAATATTCATAGCATAGGACTTTTGAGAATGTTTGATATAATTTTGTGCTTTCAATCATATGGTTGTCTAAGGGTAAATCTGTTGGAATTGGGACAAGATCATAAGGATCTGATGAATTAATAGCGTGGGGTGTTATCAACAAATCTAAGTTTATCATCCTTGATAAAGGTTTGTGTGGTGATATCAACTAGGTACATTATAAGTGTTATTGTTTTGTTAAATATTCGTTGTTAGTTAGTATTTGTTGTCAGCATGGCAGCTAATGATGTTTGCTCAAAGCGACTTTTAAGCTGATTAGGTTGTTTGGCTGGAAAGTTTGTTTAACAGCACTTTAAACATTTATATGTTGATATTAGAAGGTTTGTTAGTGTCTTTACTTACTAATGATGGTACTTCAAAACAAATAACATGCTCGGTATTTGTTTGCTAAAGGCATCAAAAGTTGTTGTGTAGTATGTAGAGAAGAATGAGGGAGATCAGAAGATAGGTGGTTAGTTTGCATAAGAAAGCGAGTCAAATAGATACGTAATTCCATTCCCCTTTCCTGCTTAACATTTCGATTCCGTCCAATAATAATACTAATATTATTAGTCACTGTCGCTCAATTATCCTAACCAATTCAGTCACTCACTGCTTCTTTCATTTCTTCTGATCATGAATAGTAATCATAATAATAATAATAATAATAATAATAATAATAATAATAATAATAATAATAATAATCAGGTCAATTTCCATTGTAATTTAGTATCATGCAGTTGTTGATATCATTGTGTTGTGTTTAGTACTTGATGTAGTTTATGTTTGAGATGTCTCAGCCTAACCCATTTTCCAGTTCCATGTTAACTTATCTTGACCACCCCTGCCTTCTACGGTGTTGTAACTGTCATAACCCCCACCTTCTATGCCCTACCAAAAACATAAAGCAGCCTACTGATTGACAACAAATCATAGGGACGATGTTTTCAGATGCGGATGCTATGTAGCAGTGATGATGGTGTTGTGATGATGATGTCACAGCAATTGAGATGGTACGTGTAGGATAATAACGTTAGCGGCAGATTGCATTCTTTCTTCCGTATTCCTTTCCACCAATTTTACACTCAATGGTGGTGATGGTGATGACATTGGTGTTAGCAATGAGGTCCGTTTTACCCTCAATGGTGGTGATGGTGATGGCATTGGTGTTGGCAATGAAGTCCATAAATCAGGGCGATGGTGATGTAGAGACTGTTCTGTTGAGTTTGTATTATACATAATATTAATAAGTCTTTGTTTGGTTTCTGTTGTTTAGGAAATTTTGCTATGTGAGGTGGGGTTTCCAGCTCCTGAAGGCACGTATCGTAGGCTAAGCTCGCGCGGCGGACGACTCTCTGGTTTTCTTTATACGTTATATGGAAGGCTGGAGGTATCTACTTGGCTACTAATACAACTGCCATGTGTAGCAAGTCATGGAATAATGCCAAACCCTGCCTATAAGGCAGTTCTTGATTCCTCTCCAAGTAGTAACAAGTCTCGGAATATGAAGTATATGGCGATTCTTGATTCATCTCCAAGCAGTAACAACTCTAATATGATGAAGGTAAATTTTATCGTTCACCGTCCAAATAAATTGTAAAATTCTTCATATTACTAGTTTGAACTTATTTGACATACATAATATTAATAGAATTTTATATCATTTCTATTGTTTAGAAAATTCTGCAATGTGGGATAGAGGTCTCAGGGCCCAAAGACATATATCGTACGCTAAGCTCGCACAACGGACATGTACATGATGAGGAGCTTGATTCTCTGTTTGGAAAGAAATCAATTCCTCGAATTAAAATACTGGACAATTCTTGATTCTTCTCCAAGTAGTAACAACTCAAGGAGGAAGGTAATTTTTGTTGTTTGTATAATGTAGGTTCTTTTATAATGTCTTCGTTGCCATTGGAAAGTTAAAATGTGCTCTTATCTTTTCTTCCTAATGGGATTGTGATCTGCAGGCTGCATCGTCATTTAAAGTAGCTTCTAAAGATGTACCGATGCAGGGAAATGAAATAGCAACATTGACCCACAATGCAGAGGCAAGTGAAAACACGCTATCATCACTGAACCATAATGTAGAGTCCTTGAGGAAGCTAATCAACCTGTGCCACATGACGTGAGAGAGATTGCGAGGCATAGCGGCCCTAGTTTTGGGAAGGACAGTGGTGGAATGTGGGAGAATTTGTTACTAATAATAATTTAGGGTGTTATTGAAAAAAATTTCCCTTAGTTTGTGATGTTTAGGAAATGCTGCAATGTAGAGTGACAACTTCATCCCTCAAAAGCACGTGTCGTAGCCTAAGCTCGCCTTATTCTGTAATGTAAAACAAATTATGTATTCTATAATATCAATTTTGTGATGTAATATTGCTGGCTTTTAATAGTTAGTCTTTGTTTTGGGTGTCATTATTGTAAATCCGGTTGCCACCGCCAATTGAATAGTAACCATATTAATAATTTTTGTCTTATTTGGATTTTTTATAGTAGTTCAAATACTTTTTTAATAATATATATATATATATATATAGTTTTATAATAAATCACAAATGGCTTAGTGGTGGAGTGTATAAATACATATGCTTCGATAGCAATTAACTAAATGGCTTGGTTTGTGATGCATTTGTGTGGTTTCATAATAGGTCACAATATGGCTTGGTGGTAGAGTAGTTTAAGGCGCGCAAAGCGCGCCTTGAAACACCCCTAGTTAACTTTAAACATAATATATCATGAATAAAAACTATAATTACACATTTTATAGATGATGATATTTTTTTAGAATTTTTATTGCTATAAAATATATGCTCATTTTTTAAAGTTATAGAAACAATAAAAGAGTTCAAATCATTTGTAGATTCATCTTCTAAAATTAAATAACTTTAATTTTTTACTAAAAATAAAAATGATAATATGTAAAATACGTTTCGTAGTATTAATCCAACATGGTTTTCACACAATAGTTACAAGTGCGCAACATGGGTGCTATGTCGTATGTTAAACACGATTAATTTAGGTCACGGTCGGTTCGTCGAGTTAAAACACTTTAGGACTCGGTATGTATACGCGAGTCTAGATAGTTAGCAACTATCTTTTAAGTGGAAAATAAGCTAGCCTTATATATGATAGACTTTCAAGGTATCATTTGTTGGTAACTAGGGTACGAGGAAGTCGGCAAAGCTTCGGGATTTGTTTGCTAGCTAAACAAGGAAATTTAGGTGAGTTCATGACCTCACTTTTTACTGTTTTATAAATGTTTTTGGGGGGGAAGACATGCTTATTTTATGAAAACCTATTTATTTTAAAGCATAACAAAGTTTATGAAAAACGTGTGAAGTTACAAATGCTTTTATAAAATCGTACGTGGGTAAAAAGGGAAATGAAAGTTATGCAAGTAAGAAAGTATTTAAAATGTGCGGTAACTATGGTAACTTGAAATGGTACATAAGATGGTCACATGGGTAACGGAAAAGTCTAGTCGGACGTGCAGTCTCCGCAGTTAATTTTAACCATTAATACAAAGTGATGTAGCCGTAAAATATGGGGATAGTACTATCGGTCCTTGACGGGGACCCACCCCCAGTTGAATAGCGTCAACTCGGATGGACCAAGGGATGTTACGATATTCTAAACTTGTTGTTACCACTATAACAACGTGTGGGGAAAAAAGTGAGTAGTCTGATTTTGGTTACGGGCTCATAGGGATGCCATCAACTTTAGGATTTGCAAAACTAAGATTCATATAGCACATTTCTTATGTTTTTTACATGCACTAACTTTTCAAATAATGGCTATTTTATTTGATCATTTCCGCCTTTGGCGAACGTATTTGCCTGGTTGGAAATTACCAGGAGTAAAATGGTTTTCATAGTAATATGTACGGATTCTAGTAAGGAATCCGATGGGGGAAAATAGTTTAAACGAGAAAGTTTTTCGAAAGTTATTTTGGAAGGCCCGACGAGGATTCCACGGGAATAAAGTCTCATTTTGGGTTAAAAATTCAATCGATAAAACTTGGATATATTTATCTTTATGAGGAGGTAAATATATGGCAAAGCGAGTCGAGTTGAAGGTTAAGAATGGAATACCCAGTAAGGATTGAAAGGGGCTTTATATATGTATTTTTCACAAATAAATTTTTGCGTAAAGGAAGTAAACTTTCTAAGTAATATTTGCAAATATTTTCCCAAGTGATTTGAAAGAAAAGTGCTTATGAAAAAAAAAACCATGAACTCACCAGCTTTATGTTGACCTTTTTAAGCATGTCTTTCAGGTCTAGATTTTGGCAACGACACAGTTGGAAATAAGTGATGTTTTGGGATTGGAGACCCTAGAAGGCTTAATAAAGGCGTTCGGAACCTGTAGGAGTCTTAGCTGTATATTCCATTGCGTAGCAAATGTGCCAAACGTTCACAACCGATGCGTAAAATCGGGTTGTGACAGAAACTCTGAGTGGCGCTAACTTTGCTCCATGGAAGGACTCTCTCATACTAATTCTAGTCATGTTAGATTCTGACTATGTCATAAGATAGCTTGCCCCTCCTGAACTCACTTATGAAAGTACTGCTGCTCAAAACGCTATACATGAGAAGTGGGAGAGGTATAACAGAATGTCACTCATGCTCATGAAGAATTCCATAAGTCCTGTTATCATGGGAGCAATCATAGATTCCGTAATTGGTAAGGATTTTCTGGCTTCTGTGGAGGAATTATTTAAAGGAACATCTAAGGCGCATGTCAACACTCTTATTTTGAAAATGGTGACTATGAAGTATGACGGGAGAAACCGGATGTTGCTTACTTGATGACCGGTGATTCAAAGAAAAGGAATGGCAATTTCAACAAAAGCGAAGTTTCTAAGGTCCCTAAGTATAATTCAAGTGCCTCCTCCAGCTCTAAGAAGTCCAATGGGAATCCTCATTGCAAGTTTTATCCCAAGACATGGCTTAAGTAGAAAGACTGCCCATAATTTAAGGAGTGGCTGTCTAAGAAAGGTAATGATCTTTTTATAATATTTGAGTCCTATAACTTAAATGTTCCAACTAACACATGGTGGTTTGATTCTGGTTCTATGGTTCATGCAACCAACTCCCTATAGGGATTCCTTTCAATCCGAAAGCTCAAAAGAAACCTAAGAACTCTTTAGTTGGGAAATGGAAAGAAACTACTCTCTGAGGCCGTGGGAACCTTACAAGTAATTTTGAAAACTGGCTTATGTATTAAACTGTATGATACCTTATGTATTCTTGAGATTACTCGGAATCTTGTACCAGGACAAAAGTTGGACATAGACAAATATTATGTTTCTCATGGTCATGGCAAACTTACTATTTCTTTTAATTCTCAAGTGTTTAGATATGGTTTTCTGATGTTGGTCTCTGAAAATTAGAACTAGATGATGAATTTTCCAAATCTTTATTGTCATATAACCTTGATGACACACTAACAAAGAGAAAAAGAAAGCGAGACTTAGAAAATTCATCCATGTTGTGGCATCAACATTTAGGCCATATTTCGAGAGAATGTTTAACTCGACTAATAAAGGATGAAGTTTTACCACCTCTTGATTTCAATGACTTTGGAACATGTGTCAAATGCCTTAAAGGTAAAATGACATCAGCGAATAAGAAAGGTGCCACTCGAAGCTCTAATTTATTATAACTCATTCATAGAGACATTAGTTGCATTAACCCCATCGCTGGAATCATGGGACGTACTTCATTTATCATTTTTATTGATGATTATTCCCATTATATGTACATGTATCTAATCAAGGAAAATTCTGAATCACTTGCAACCTTCAAAGAATATAAAGTTTTTGTTGAAAAACAACTTAATTAGCAAATAAAAGTTATGAGATCAGAAAGAGGAGGTGAATATTGTGGCAAACATATTGAAGTGGGTCAGGCTCCTAGTCCATTTTCTGAATTTTGTAAGGTCCAAGGGATTGTGGATTAGCACACCATGCCCGGTACTCCTCAGCATAATGGTGTAGTTGAGAGAAAAAATAGGACCCTAATGGGCATGGTACGCAGTATGTTAGACAACACAAGTTTACCTCTATTCCTCTAGACTTAAGGCTTAAAAGCAGTTGTTCATATACTCAATAAAGGAATCCCTAAAACTCCATATGAACTTTTGACATGAAGAAAACCAAGTCTAAAATATACGAAAGTATAGGGTTGTATTGCCGAAGCTAGACTTTATAATCCTTTTCTAACGAAACTTGACCCTAAAACTGTTAGCTGTTTCTTTATCGGTTACCCCGACAACTCAAAGGGTTATCGTTTCTGTTGCCCTTCCCATGTTGTAACACCCCAACTGATGGTGGAAACATCGAGGTGTCACGTAGTAACAATTATTCAGTAGCTGATGGTAATTAACAAATTTCCATATTCATTAATATTCCATTAAATAATGAAATACAAATCAATCGTTCTAAATGAAAGGTGTACATCAAATAAAAGATGATAATATATAATCTTCAAGCATCTGATTCTAATTGTCACACCCTCAAATTACCACTTGCGGGGTTTTACCGCGAGGCGCATGACAAACCAGGATCCAAGTCAACGATCACAATAAACAACTCTATATGAAAAACGTAAATAGACATAACCATTAATTTAAATAGCGGAAGCGTCTCAGTAGCATTTAATCAACTATGCTATCATCTCAAAAGTTGTTCAAAATACTGTTATTACAAAACGTGCACTAAATCTAGACGCCAATGCAGACCCGTGCGCCTAGTTCCGTTCATTGCTACCTTAGCGACCTGAGAAAAACATGCCAAAAAGATGTCAACATATAATGCTGGTGAGTTCACAGGTTTGTTCAAAAATGTTACCAAAGTGTTGCCATGTCCATACTATATCAATGTTACCAAGTACGCTAGCTAGGCGTATGTTTCATTACTACTACGATTGGAAACCATTACTAGACACGTTTAGCAATGTTCAGCATGTTTAAGCAGCCCGTATGTTCAGCATGATACCAATGTACCTGTTCGAGACAATATGCACTCGCCCGGCCCTCCAAGCCGACGAGTGGGGCAGGTCACGCCCAATAGATCTATCCACATTTCCCCGTTGTGCAAACCCGCACATTCATGGTTTCCCCCGGGACTTTCCAAAAGATCGTATAGCAATAATAAGTTAAAACCATAGTATGACATATGTTACCAAAACAGTTTAGCGCATGTTTTCTCCCCCAAAATGTTAAAGCAGTAAAAGTGGGGCCGTGAACTCACCTTAGATAGCGTTCTTCAAATATAAGTAAAGATGTTTAGCCCTTGATAATCCCTCTACCAGAGATCTATCAAAATGTTCACATAAGTGTCCCGACTAATAACCATAAGGTTATCTAGTCCCCGATTGTCCAGATCGTAACCAAGTATGTTTTAAAGCGTGTTTAAATGTTTAACCGACACACTAGACCGACCCGACATCCCGTTGGTGACCCATTACCCTAACTAATCAAGTACCCATAGATTACACACAAGGTTCAAGCATAAAACACTTAGTTTGTATCAAAAATCTCATTTCTGCATCAGAACGGTCGAACCAGTCAGTTTTAAGTCTCCTTCGCACCTTTTTATCTCCTTCGCACCTTTTTACATCTCGTTCGACCGTTTGATGCTTCCTTCGCCCGTTTATTCACATTCGTCCAATAAAAAATCCCAGGTTCGACCCTGGATCCCTCCTTCGCACCATCGACTGGTCGAAGGAGGCCAGGTTCGCCCCTGTTGTATTATTTTTCCTAAAAACGCTTCAAACACATTCAAAACGACCCGAAACATCATCAAACACAGCAGTCAAGCATGAATAACTTATCCCTACAAAACCCCATTGATTTCCCCCGATAATACGTCCGTTTCAGCCCTTTCCCAAAATGGTAAAGATTATGGAAACATCACTTTCATGCATGGATTATTTGCCCAATTTGGAAACTTTTGAAATCGATTCATGTTTAGCTTAAAATACTCAGTTCGTCGATTATCCGATCTTTCTTATCCATTCTATTGATCATAAACATTCATGCATCAAGTGTTAATCCCATAAAACCCCCAAATATCAATATACCCAACCTTAACCCTAGACAACCATAATCCAATCGTTAACAACAATCCTATATCATGTTTCTATCATAGATATAGCAGCAAATCAGTGAATAACACATAACACCACATAACACACAACTAACACATGTTATTCATTATGAAAACCTATGTTAAATGATCATGTTTTGATTTAGAAAGATGTTTAAAAGGTTTTTAATCATAAAGACACCCTTAGAACAGATCTGGACAATTAGGGTTAGATGAAAACGAATTAAAATGCTTTTAAAAGGTTTAGGATTATGAACACACCTTGGATTCTTGTTTAGATGTTGTAGATAGGTTAGATTATGAAAAAGAAGAGCAAAAACTCCTTCCTTAGTGTTTAAGATCGTTTGAGAGCGTTTTGGGACGGTTAGGGTTTGTGAAATGATGAAAAATGACAAAGGTTGGTATTTATACTAGTCTTCCTTCGCACCAACACATTGGTCGAATGTAGTCTCCTTCGCCCCTTTCACAGGGTCGAATGAGACTTGTTTGGTCGAAGGGAATTCCTCAAATTCCACTTCCCTGGTTCGCCCACTTGCATGGGTCGAACCAGACAATTTTCCTCTCCTTCGACCACTCGAAGTGGTCGAACCAGGACCTCTTTTAAACTAGTTTTCCAGTTTGTCGTGTTTAACGCATTCTGACACATCCTAACACATAAGCATGCATCCTTAGTCCATATTTAACACATTTAGGCACAGATAATCATTTACACATCATATAAACATATCTATGTATATAATCCACCATACAACCCATAATCTACACATATACTTAATTAGTTCATGTAATGTCACCAACAACGGAACCCGGTACTAGTGTATTACCAAAACGACTCCCAATGATCCTCCAGATCATTGTACCCTGGACAATCCTAAATTGACCCGACTCAACTAACCCAGTTAAGTTTGTTTATAAACGTTTCTCGCTAAGGTAGACTTAGATGTTACTAATATGTTTAAGCCGAACATGCCGGGTGTCACATCATCCCCACGTTGAAAGAATTTTCGTCCCGAAAATTGCGCAAAGCCCAAAAAGAAAGAAACGAAAAGATCCGAACAAAAAGAAACTTACCGGATGTCACATCATCCCCACGTTGAAAGGAATCTCGACCCGAGATTCATTCCGCTTCAGCAGTAACATGCCTTGATTCAAACGCGCGCTTCGGAAAGAGATGAGGATATTTAGATTTCATCTGATCCTCCCGTTCCCATGTGAACTCCGGTCCACGGTTTGAGTTCCAACGGACTTTAACGATGCGGATTTTACTCCGACGAAGGCTATGAATCTTGTAGTCGAGAATCTCGACAGGTTCCTCCACAATGCGAAGACGATCATCAACCTTGATCTCTTCCAGTGGTACAATGAGAGATTCATCAGCCAAACACTTCTTCAAGTTAGACACATGGAAGACGTTGTGTACACTACCGAGCTCCGCCGGTAAGTCAAGTCTGTATGCCACCGGTCCAATCCGATCCAGGATTGCGAACGGTCCGACATAACGAGGGTTAAGCTTGCCACGCTTTCCAAAGCGTATGACGCCCTTCCATGGTGAAACTTTCAGAAGTACCTTGTCCCCAACCTGGAACTCTAAAGGTTTTCGACGGCGATCGGCATAGCTCTTCTGACGATCCCGTGCAGCAGCCAAACGTTGACGGATCTGTACGATTTTCTCCGAAGTTTCGTACACGAGTTCCGGACCAGTGAGCTGGCTCTCGCCCACCTCGGCCCAACAAAGTGGTGATCGACATTTCCGTCCGTAAAGAGCCTCGAACGGAGCTGCCTTGATGCTAGAGTGATAGCTGTTGTTGTAGGAGAACTCCACTAACGGCAGGTGGATCTCCCAACTTTTGCCAAAATCGATAACACATGCCCGAAGCATGTCTTCCAAGGTTTGAATCGTCCGCTCACTCTGTCCATCAGTTTGCGGATGATAAGCCGTACTCATATCCAACTGAGTACCCAAAGCCTTGTGCAGAGCCTTCCAGAAACGCGAAGCGAAACGAGAATCACGATCAGAGATAATAGAAACAGGCACCCCGTGCCGAGCAACCACCTCCTTAAGGTAAAGTCGAGCCAACCGCTCGAGTCCGTCGGTTTCCTTAATAGGTATAAAACGTGCCGATTTTGTCAGCCGGTCAACAATCACCCAAATCATATCATAACCACTAGGTGACTTTGGCAGTTTGGTGACAAAATCCATCGTGATTCGTTCCCACTTCCATTCTGGAACCTCTGGTTGTTGCAGGAGACCAGACGGCCTCTGATACTCCACCTTGACTTTAGCACAAGTCAAACATTTGCTGACGTAAGAAGCTATGTCAGCTTTCATGTTCGGCCACCAATAAAGTATCTTCAAATCCTGATACATCTTATCGGAGCCAGGGTGAATAGAATACCGGGATTTGTGAGCTTCATCCAGAACCAGCTCGCACAATCCCCCGAACAATGGGACCCAAACACTTCCCGCAAAATAGTGTAAGCCATCAGTCCTGAGCTCAAGATGCTTGTCAGCACTGTGCATCGTTTCAGCCTTAAGGTTTTCCTCCTTCAAGGCTTCCAACTGTGCAGAACGGATTTGGTCAGGCAACGACGAATGAATGGTGAGCTGTAAGGCTCGAACACGGCGAGGGTTAACAGACTCCTTCCTGCTCAAGGCGTCCGCCACAACGTTCGCCTTGCCAGGATGATACTTGATGGCACAGTCATAATCGTTCAGGAGTTCAACCCAGCGACGCTGCCGCATGTTCAACACCTTCTGGTCGAAAATATGCTGAAGACTCTTGTGATCGGTATATACTTCACACTTGGTACCGTACAAGTAATGTCTCCAGATTTTCAACGCAAAGACCACTGCACCCAGTTCCAAGTCATGAGTAGTGTAGTTCTTCTCATGAATTTTGAGTTGACGAGAAGCATAAGCAATAACCTTCCCGCGCTGCATCAACACGCAACCAAGACCCCGAATAGAAGCATCACAGTACACAACAAAGTCATCCGTACCCTCAGGAAGGGATAAGATAGGTGCAAAACAAAGTTTAAGCTTCAGCATCTGAAATGCTGATTCTTGTGGTTCATCCCAGTCGAACTTTCGGTCTTTCTGGGTAAGAGCAGTGAGGGGTTGAGCGATCTTCGAAAATCCCTCAATGAAACGACGATAATAGCCCGCAAGACCTAGGAATTGCCGCACCTCAGATGGCGTCTTTGGTGCTTCCCAGTCTTTAATAGCTTCAATCTTAGCCGGATCGACATGAATTCCCAGTTCATTCACCACATGTCCTAGGAATTGAACTTCACGCAACCAAAAGTCACACTTTGAGAACTTAGCATACAACTGCTCTTGTCTCAAAAGTTCCAAGACCAACCGCAGATGTTCCTCATGATCTGCCTTGTTCTTGGAGTAAATCAGAATATCGTCAATGAACACGATGACGAACTTATCAAGGTAAGGCTTGCAAACGCGGTTCATCAAATCCATGAACACCGCAGGTGCGTTAGTGAGACCAAAAGGCATGACCAAGAACTCAAAATGTCCATAACGAGTGCGAAAAGCAGTCTTCTGAATGTCAGCTTCCCTGACGCGCAACTGGTGATAACCGGACCGCAAATCAATCTTCGAATAATAGCTGGAGCCCTGAAGCTGGTCAAAGAGATCATCAATGCGAGGAAGAGGATAACGATTCTTGATGGTCACTTTGTTCAACTCACGATAATCAATACACATACGAAGACTCCCGTCCTTCTTCTTCACAAACAAAATAGGAGCTCCCCACGGGGAAGAACTCGGTCGGATGAAACCCTTTTCCAAGAGTTCCTGTAACTGGCTGGACAGCTCTTGCATCTCGGGAGGTGCAAGACGATACGGGGCTCGGGCAATAGGAGCTGCGCCCGGAGTGAGATCAATACCAAACTCAACCTGACGATGGGGAGGAAGACCAGGTAAATCATCAGGAAACACATCAGAAAAGTCACGAACCACCGGGATATCCTCGATCTTCTTCTCATCGTCAGTAGAAACGTTGACAAGTGCCAGAATGGCCGAACAACCCTTCCGAAGATACTTACGGGCTTTCATGCTAGAAATGATACTCAGCGGAGCACCGCTTTTCTCGCCACGAACAGTAAGAATCTCTCCATCAGGGAGAGGGATCCGAATAACCTTGTCAAAACAAACGATCTCCGCACGATACAACGATAACCAATCCATGCCAACCACAACGTCAAAACTACCCAGAGGTACCGGCATAAGGTCAATGGGGAAAGACAAACCCGACAGTTCCAAGCGACATTCCCTAAGGGTGTGTGTCGCTTCAATTTTCTTACCATCAGCCAATTCTATTAAGTACTTAGCCTCTAAAGGTGTGGGTACTATATCTAGCAATCGACTAATATCCAAAGATACGAAACTCTTATCGGCACCAGAATCAAATAAAACAGAAACATAGCGATCATTAAGAAGGAACGTACCGGTAACTGTGTCTGGATCTTGCCTAGCCTCTGCAGATCCAATGACGAAAGCACGTGCAGTCCTGCCTCCGCCGCCATTGTTCCCGTTACCGTTCCCGCCCCTCCCATTATCGCCCTGTTTCAGTTTGGGACAATCACGCTTGAAATGCCCCGTGTCACCACAGTTATAACACCCCTGCCTCCCCTGAGTCCCCTGAGCAGCAGGAGCAGGAGTAGCCGCAGGAGTCTGAGTTGGGGTGAGCGCCACCTTGCAATCCTTAGCATGGTGCCCCAACTGATGGCACCGATGACAACGAGCCCTATCACAACCCCTAGAGTGATGAAAACCACACTTGTTGCACTTGGGATGCTTCCCAACATACCCACCCGTCTTCGACCCAGAAGAAGACCCAGATGTATCAAACTTCTTCGCCGGCTGAGCTGGCACCACACTCTTCCCCACACTCTCCCACTTCCTCTTGTTCCCCTCAGCAGCCTTCACAGTAGTACCCTTGGGTGGCAAAACGCCTTCCGCCACCTTCAGGTTAGTCATCCGATGAGCTGATCGGACAACTTCAGCAATAGTGGGAAGATTCCCAGCAGCCACCAACCCAGCAATCTCGGGCACTAGTCCAGACACATAGTGCTCGATCCTCCTGTACTCGGGTGTGTGTAAGTCAGGACACAACACCGCCAGCTCGTTCCTCCTCACAGTATACTCCTCAATCTCCGACCCAACCATCTTGTAACTCCAGACCTCATGCTTCAACTTCTGTATCTCCTCCCTCGGACAGTACTCACCTCTCAAAAGCTGCACAAACTCCGCCCAAGGCATAGCAATAGCCTCTCCCAACCCCACGTTCTGAGTGGTAGCATTCCACCACGACAATGCAGGCCCCTCAAATGTCGCAGTAGCATACTTCACTCGGTCCCCAGCAGGACAGTTACACATAACGAACACAGATTCCACCTTCTCCAGCCATCGGAGCAGTCCCACCGCTCCCTCAGTTCCAGCGAAGTTATGGGGCTGACAGTCCCTAAACTTCTTATAAGAGCACTAAGGTGGGGGTGGATTGGCACCAACACCTGAAACACGGTACACGAGTAAAACACAAACGAAAGGACACGAAACCCAAAAATGAGGCAAGGTCGACAGAAATCAACTCACCACCCATAGCATTAATTCCAGCCTGGAAGTTAGCCATAGCCATATTCACTTGCTGCTGGAGCAAGTTGTTCAGTTCAGCTTGGGTCATGTTGATGTTCCCACGACCACCGCCTCCGGCACGGCCACCGCCGCCAGCACGGCCACCGCCGCCACCACGGCGTCCACCACCGCGAGCACCAGACATGATCTAACAAATCAAGAAATCGAGAGATTCAGATTCACTTCCAGTGTCAACCACTAGAAATTTTTCAAGAGTTAACCTAGGGACAATTTCAGGACCATACATCCAAACTCGAAGTCCATCGGGATTTTCATGCATCCCAGTTTATTATTTCGTGTGCACCCGAAATGATAAACTGCTCTACATGGTCCTCCAGATGTACCTCTAATCTAGACCCCAGTCACCGAACATTGTCGCCTATGTGGCAATAGGTGCAAGTGTAAGAAGGCATGTGTGTGCGAGAACTAACAAAGTAACCCTTCCTTCTTCAATCCAGAAGAAGAAAACAAGAGTAGGTAAGAACCCAAATAAAAGCGGATGATGTAACAGAGAAACATGATGATGATGTAAGGACACCCCGACAACGTTAGTACATATCCCACTAATAGACCCAAAGTATGTGACCGTCTAGTGTGTGCGACTCGGCTATAGACCAGACTCTACATGCAGTCCTAGTTCACTATAACCATTGGCTCTGATACCAATCTGTCACACCCTCAAATTACCACTTGCGGGGTTTTACCGCGAGGCGCATGACAAACCAGGATCCAAGTCAACGATCACAATAAACAACTCTATATGAAAAACGTAAATAGACATAACCATTAATTTAAATAGCGGAAGCGTCTCAGTAGCATTTAATCAACTATGCTATCATCTCAAAAGTTGTTCAAAATACTGTTATTACAAAACGTGCACTAAATCTAGACGCCAATGCAGACCCGTGCGCCTAGTTCCGTTCATTGCTACCTTAGCGACCTGAGAAAAACATGCCAAAAAGATGTCAACATATAATGCTGGTGAGTTCACAGGTTTGTTCAAAAATGTTACCAAAGTGTTGCCATGTCCATACTATATCAATGTTACCAAGTACGCTAGCTAGGCGTATGTTTCATTACTACTACGATTGGAAACCATTACTAGACACGTTTAGCAATGTTCAGCATGTTTAAGCAGCCCGTATGTTCAGCATGATACCAATGTACCTGTTCGAGACAATATGCACTCGCCCGGCCCTCCAAGCCGACGAGTGGGGCAGGTCACGCCCAATAGATCTATCCACATTTCCCCCGTTGTGCAAACCCGCACATTCATGGTTTCCCCCGGGACTTTCCAAAAGATCGTATAGCAATAATAAGTTAAAACCATAGTATGACATATGTTACCAAAACAGTTTAGCGCATGTTTTCTCCCCCAAAATGTTAAAGCAGTAAAAGTGGGGCCGTGAACTCACCTTAGATAGCGTTCTTCAAATATAAGTAAAGATGTTTAGCCCTTGATAATCCCTCTACCAGAGATCTATCAAAATGTTCACATAAGTGTCCCGACTAATAACCATAAGGTTATCTAGTCCCCGATTGTCCAGATCGTAACCAAGTATGTTTTAAAGCGTGTTTAAATGTTTAACCGACACACTAGACCGACCCGACATCCCGTTGGTGACCCATTACCCTAACTAATCAAGTACCCATAGATTACACACAAGGTTCAAGCATAAAACACTTAGTTTGTATCAAAAATCTCATTTCTGCATCAGAACGGTCGAACCAGTCAGTTTTAAGTCTCCTTCGCACCTTTTTATCTCCTTCGCACCTTTTTACATCTCGTTCGACCGTTTGATGCTTCCTTCGCCCGTTTATTCACATTCGTCCAATAAAAATCCCAGGTTCGACCCTGGATCCCTCCTTCGCACCATCGACTGGTCGAAGGAGGCCAGGTTCGCCCCTGTTGTATTATTTTTCCTAAAAACGCTTCAAACACATTCAAAACGACCCGAAACATCATCAAACACAGCAGTCAAGCATGAATAACTTATCCCTACAAAACCCCATTGATTTCCCCTGATAATACGTCCGTTTCAGCCCTTTCCCAAAATGGTAAAGATTATGGAAACATCACTTTCATGCATGGATTATTTGCCCAATTTGGAAACTTTTGAAATCGATTCATGTTTAGCTTAAAATACTCAGTTCGTCGATTATCCGATCTTTCTTATCCATTCTATTGATCATAAACATTCATGCATCAAGTGTTAATCCCATAAAACCCCCAAATATCAATATACCCAACCTTAACCCTAGACAACCATAATCCAATCGTTAACAACAATCCTATATCATGTTTCTATCGTAGATATAGCAGCAAATCAGTGAATAACACATAACACCACATAACACACAACTAACACATGTTATTCATTATGAAAACCTATGTTAAATGATCATGTTTTGATTTAGAAAGATGTTTAAAAGGTTTTTAATCATAAAGACACCCTTAGAACAGATCTGGACAATTAGGGTTAGATGAAAACGAATTAAAATGCTTTTAAAAGGTTTAGGATTATGAACACACCTTGGATTCTTGTTTAGATGTTGTAGATAGGTTAGATTATGAAAAAGAAGAGCAAAAACTCCTTCCTTAGTGTTTAAGATCGTTTGAGAGCGTTTTGGGACGGTTAGGGTTTGTGAAATGATGAAAAATGACAAAGGTTGGTATTTATACTAGTCTTCCTTCGCACCAACACATTGGTCGAATGTAGTCTCCTTCGCCCCTTTCACAGGGTCGAATGAGACTTGTTTGGTCGAAGGGAATTCCTCAAATTCCACTTCCCTGGTTCGCCCACTTGCATGGGTCGAACCAGACAATTTTCCTCTCCTTCGACCACTCGAAGTGGTCGAACCAGGACCTCTTTTAAACTAGTTTTCCAGTTTGTCGTGTTTAACGCATTCTGACACATCCTAACACATAAGCATGCATCCTTAGTCCATATTTAACACATTTAGGCACAGATAATCATTTACACATCATATAAACATATCTATGTATATAATCCACCATACAACCCATAATCTACACATATACTTAATTAGTTCATGTAATGTCACCAACAACGGAACCCGGTACTAGTGTATTACCAAAACGACTCCCAATGATCCTCCAGATCATTGTACCCTGGACAATCCTAAATTGACCCGACTCAACTAACCCAGTTAAGTTTGTTTATAAACGTTTCTCGCTAAGGTAGACTTAGATGTTACTAATATGTTTAAGCCGAACATGCCGGGTGTCACACTAATCTTAAAGCATCTTGATTCTCTGAAACATGTTGGGTTTGGAAAATGGATTGGCTCAACAAAAAAGTTAGTGAGAATACATAGGTTTTGTTTGTGAATTAAAAATAATCTAAAACAATGTAATATAATCTTCAAGCATCTCTATACAACTTTATCACTTCCTTAAGACACTCTAAAGCTGCCATGCGAAACTGGGAAAACACCAACCAAATTGATATCAAATGATATGTCTTGATATGATGATGATAAGCGATTCTGATGTATAAAGTGAGCATATGTGAAAGAATGACATATATGGATATACAATTGATCACCTTGGGTGACGCCGAATAAAAGAATCAATAGGTAAGCAATGAAGATCCATTGCTATCGAATAAAAAAGATTGTAGGATGATAACTTTTCATATCTCCCGACTATTCTCTCTACTCATATATAATTTAAGTATCTATTTCAATAATTATCACATGTCAGTCAATTTCAAAGTACATATATTAAAAACAATCTAAATGGCTTGCATGATTGGGTGATTAATTATCACTTATCAGTTAGAGGTTTACCTGGTGTTTAAGAATCATAGTCTACATCTAACTGGCTTAGAAACCTTTGATATAAATGTTCCTAACAACACCAATAAAAATAAAAAAAATGAAATTCTTACCAAACTGACTACGACTGTAAATATATATGTAGTTAGCAGGTTCTTATATGTAATAGTAGGTTCAAAAACATATATACTATCTTCAAATGATTAGTGACTTTCCTAGATATGATTAATGAATTACATTAACAAATTGTGTTTTTCTTTTCTGCATGAACCAATACCCACTAAACAAAGTCGGCTTTTTCGGTTTTTGTATACCACTATGGTACTCGTTGGAAAGATAATAAAACGCTCATTAATTTGATGCAATTTTTTTTAAATGTTGTACATAAAAGTTATTAACATTTAAAAATCGTGGGAGAAACTGTATGTGCAATGCAGATGAAGAAAAATATACTTTTGGAGGGAAATCAAGGGGAAATTGTCTCACCAAGTGCCATGTGACACGCCATATGTCATGATGATGATGATAGGGCGATTCTTGATGAACAGATTAAAACATGAACCTTAATGTGTGTAATGGTGTTGTTTTAATGTGAATTAGATGAGTATATTGTTATGAATAAGATAACTACGCTACATTGTGTAATCGTAGGTGAAGCGGCTAAAATGGATGGACTTAAGATGGAATTGTGTAACGCGTGTGAGCCGAAGGAAAATGATCAAGTCGCGTACACTTGAAAGCGAGCATGGAAAGTAATAAGTGTTCGTGGGTGCTGGAGCGTTGAAGAGAAACCTTGGATAAGCCAAGAACACCCGAGTATTTCAGAGGTTGAGAAAACAGCTCGGCGGAACCGAGTATTTCATCAAGAGAAGAAGGTTTTACAATCTCCTATTTCACATTTCAAATCAATGGAGAACCTTAACCTTACTACTGAACCACAGTTTTCACCCACTCCAAGCCATCCATCACCCAAGACATTCGCCACTTCTGAACCACCACCACAATCCAGTACCTAATCATCACAAATTCCACCATTCCTATACGTTGATAATCTTCCACCATCACATTCACAAACATCATCTTTACCACAACCAACCTCAACTCACACTTCTCCAATAACTTCTCTGCCGAACTTTAAGAGATTTAATCCACAACAAGGCCAATCTTCAGCACAAGACCCACTTTTCACTCAAAAACTTGTGACCAGTCACTCTTCTCCTTATGTGAGAGTGATTCCGGATGACAGGACCATAAACCAAACTAGTACACAATTCCTACAAACTTCAACAGCCCAATATCCATCATTTATCTTCAGTCAAAGAATTAATCAAGGTAACTACGAGTACAATGACGGGGATTTGGATAGGGATGAAGGAGATCACGGGACATATCAGTCGGTGAGGCCACATAATTTCAATCATCAAGGGTACCCTCAGTTTAATCAAGCAAATCAAGGGTGTCAAGTATTTCCAGAAGCTCCAGATCACCCTAAACCTAGACAGCAACCAGCGGTGAATCGACCCTTCAGACCTAACCCAAGCAATGCAATACATCCATCTAATAATCAAGCATGCATTCCCATGAGTTTCGAGAGAGGCCCTGTGAGAGGTATTGAAAGCCACTTCAGACCTGCTATTGTTCATAACCCATTAGCAATGGTCATTCCATAACTGCATGGTAGGTCATTTGAAGTGAGGTCACAAACAATTCGGAGTTTGCCTAAGTATCATGGGTTAGTGACTGAAGAACCACATATGCATCTTGGGGCCTATGATGCGAGATGCAACATCATCAGGGGACAAGGGTTTACACAAGACGAAGTGAAGTTGGTCCTCTTTCAATTCACTCTCGAGGACAAAGCACAACAATGGTTCCAATCCCTACCTTCAGCCTCTATCCGTACCTGGTTAGAAATGCAGCAGCAGCTCTTGATGAGTTCCATACAAGTCAGCGAACAAATGATGCTTGGAAGAACATCATGAACTTTTCTCAGCAACTAGGTGAGCTCTTTCATGAAGCACTTCCTCGCTGCAAGATGATGATCAACAATTGCCCACATCATGACATCCAGTTGTGGGAGTTGATCAACTCTTTTATAAGGGATTTCACTATGAGGATCAATGTGCGTTAGATTCTATTTCAAATGGTACTTGTGGCATTAACGATGAACAGGTTGATTGGGAGTATCTCGAGAAGAGCAGAAACCACAAAGAAAAGGTACAGTCTTCAAGACGCTCAAGGCAAACAATAGTGAAGGCTGAAAGTAGTGGTAGTGTGGTTGATGTGGAGAGAATAAGTAGAATAGAGTCTCAACTAGCTAATTTAGGTATTAGTGGACATCCCTTGTGTGTGCATTGTGGGGATGTGGGACATATTGCAGATGGTTGTCCTAGTATAGTGGGTGAGATGGAAGAGGTAAACCAGGCACAAGGGGAATAGGAATTGGTCTAACATGAATTCCAACACCTACCACCCAGGTCTTAGGAACCACCCAAACTTTAGTTATGGGAACCGTAACAACCAAAGTAACCCAGGCTTTCAAGGTAATGGACGCACCAACCAACAAACGTATATCCCTAGGTATCAAAATAACCAAGGAAATTATCAAGGGGTAGTGGTAGTGGGGGTTACCAAAAGGGTGGTCAGTCTTCTGAGACATCATGTAGGGAGATTGGTGGGGTGATGGAGATGTTGAAGCTGATTCAACAGGATTTGTAGGTCATTAAGCAGAAAGGTGAGGTACGTGATAAAACTGTTCAGGCTTTAACCCCGCAGGTTGGGCAGTTAGCTGGAGATGTCGAATATATGAAGAAGGTGAACGGGAAGCTACCAAGTGATACTCAGGTTAATCCGGCACATCAATCGTCATCAAATACAAGGAATGTGCGAATCAATGCAGTAAGTTTTCTGTCTAATTCTATAGATGGTGAAGGTGATCAGGATCTGATTTCACAAACAACACAAAAAAATTTAAAAAAAAAATGTTTTGTGAAATTTTTTTAGTGAAAATCCCACTATAGCTAAGGATAAGTGTGGGGAAGTTAAACCTGCCCTATTCCCTCTAGCCATAGTAGAACAAAATAAAACATCAGTTTTGAGAGAAACCCCACTAAAGGATGAAAAGTGGGAACAGTTTGAAAAAGTAAAAACCAACCATTACTCAATGTTTTAAAAGACGATCGTTCTCATGCTAAGAGTTTGAAGGAGTTGAGTATCCAAAACCGGCAAACCAAGCTGCCAAAATAGTTTGAATTACCAGCGAATGTTCGTGCCGCATTATTGGTTACGTGTCCACCGAAACTCCAAGACCCAGGAATGCCTTTAATCTCAATACAGATTGAAGAACTTATGATTGACAAGGAATTATTGGATCTTGGAGCATATGTTAGTATTCTCCAGGATGTATCTATGACCAATATGATTTTGGTCCTCTGAAAAAGGTCGACATCACTATGGTGTTGGCAAATCAAAAACTGACACATCCTAGGGGAATGTTAACAGATGTTGTAGTCAAGGTGGAGGATTCTTTTTACCCAGTGGACTTTTTAGTAATGGATTGTGTCCCGAATAAAAAGGAGACACAACCCATGGTTATATAGGGTAGACCATTCTAAGCAACTGCACACGCAGTGATTGATTCTGCTGGCGGGACGACAAATATGAGGTTTGGGATAACTACACTTAGTTTGAATGTGTTTTCAAGTTTAACTGACCTAAACACCGAGGAAGAGTGTTTTATGGTTGACAAGACTGAAGAAGCTGGAGTCAAGAAGGGTAAGAAGAAGAAGATGAAAGTCAAGAAACGAGCCAAGGTCAACCAAGAGGGCATAAGAGCAAGAGCTCCAGATCCTAGCTATTGGATAGCTGATGCGTTACCGTAGGATGGAGAGGATGCATGCTTAGCAGCTGAGGGAGGCAAGCATCCTACTCGCCCACCGTGATTAGGAACACCAGGTAAAGTCAGGCTGAAGACCGTAAACTTAGCGCTACCGGGAGGCAGCCCGAATGTTTCTTTATTTTATTGTTTTTGTTTGTTTCTTTATTTGTTTGTTTGTTTGCTTTTGTTTTGGTGGTTGTTTGCTAAGTAACTAATCATTGCGGGTGGTAGTTAATAGTCGTGTATGTTGAGATTGGTGGTTGGAAGGATTGGGTAGAACATTAAAAGTGCCATACATTGGGGACAATGTATCCCAAGTGTGGGGATAGGAGACCCAAGGAAAGTAAGGTGGAGTTACTTACCGTTGCAAGAAAAATTGGGAATTTTGAAAATTTTTGAAAAATTTTAATGAAAAATCTTGCAAATTTGTCCATGTTCTGCTTGATCAGACACAAAAGCTGTATTTTCAATCACCAAAGAATCTTTTGCCAAATTTGAAAATACGAGATCCCTAATCATGGTTGTCCCTTTAAGTTTCATGAGAGTGTTTCTGGTGAGCGTTTTTACAGGAAAAGAAAAGTGATGCCTAACTAGGGGCAACATGCTTATAAGATTTGCATATGCTACATGTCGGCAGCCCATTTCCCTACATTGTGAGCTCTTGAGAGTACTAGATGTTTAGTTGATTTAAATGTTTCATTTCATGAGAGTAGGCCAAATGCGTCTTAGTTGCAGAATTTGTGTAATTCGATACATGCTAAAGTTTTACGTGATATGTGTGCTTAGATGAGAAAGGCAATGTAGGAAACCACTTGTTTGTTTATACCCTTGTGTTGTTTGTGTTGACTCGATTGTTAAAATTTACCATTAGTAAACCATGTTGAGCCTAGACCTTTCAATTCTTAAACCTACACTATCACCCAAATCGATCTATTTACCTTGTTGAATAAAAATGTTGACATCCAATGTGTTCGTCTTCTTTATTGTTTGAGTTATTCAATTTTGAAAAAAAAAAGAAAATATATATGAAAAAAATACAAAAATATAAGTTATTGTTATGGGTCAATTATGCCTAAGTTGATGTGTTAGTAGTTTCTATGAGATTTAGATGAGTCGTATAGTAATATAATGATAGCCATAGTACAACATGAAAATGTGTGTTTAAAATGTGTAAGCATGTTTCTCCCCCGAAAACAAAACCGATAAAGTGTGGGGTTGTGAACTCACCTTAGATTGCGCCTCTAGTTTAATAGTAATCCGACACGTGTGTGATAGCCCCAACTAATGGTGACCTATTAATGAGTTTAAGTAAGTGTGTTGACCACTAACCCGAAGGTTAACTAGTCCCCGATTGTCCAGATCCTGACCATGTGTGTTTAAAAATGTGTTTTAATGTTAACCGGACATACCAGACATACCCGACATCCCGTTTGTGACCTATTACATCAATTAATCAAGTACATAAGGTTAACACATAAGTTTCAAACATAAACACTTAGTTTGCATAAAAAATTGCACGTATGGAGTTGTAAGGACGAATCAGCATGGACCAGGACCAGGTTCGACCCAAACATCCTTGGTTCGAACCTTTGTGGCTCATTTGACCCATACACAAGTTCATACAACCTAACATATGTTCATTCGACCCTAACACATGTTAATTCGATCCTAACATGTATTAATTCGACCTAAACCATGTTCGTTCGACCTAACTGAAGCACGTTCGACCTGTCATAAACTAGGTTCGACTCTGGGCCCCTTCATTCGACCCCACGTAGGTCGAAGGTAAGCCAGGTTTGACCCTTGCAGTTCCAATCCTCCTAAAACGCATCAATTCGCATCAAAACCGTCCGAAAACATCACGAAACATCATGAAACACAGCAGTCAAGTATGAATAACATATCCCTACGAAACATTACCAATTTTATCTCGAAATTAGTTCGTTTAACGAGTTACCCAAAATGGCAAAATTATGAAAATGACACATCATGCATGAAAACCTTACCCAATTTGGAAAGTATATGAAATCATTCAATAATCAACCTAATATGCTCAGATTATCATGTGAAACAAAACCCCTAATCATATAATCCATAACAACATCATGAATCAATCCCTAAATCTATCAAAAATCCCCAAAATGAGCAAAATATCATCATCCAACAATTAATAGTCTAAGATAACCAAAACTTATCATCAATAACAGCCTTAGAACATTTCTATAACATCTATGCAGCATTTAATCATCAGACAATACCTAACACATCATAAAACACCATTAACACATGTTAATTTGTATAAAAACTCATGTTTAATGATTAGGTTTTGTTTAGAAAAATGTTAGAAAGGTTTTTAATTGTGAAAACTAACTTAAAACAAATTTGGACCTTTGGGGTTTAATGAAAACCAATAAAAAAATGTTTAGAAAGGATTTTGGATGAAAAACACACCTTAGATCTTTGCTTGTTTATGATATAGGAGGTTAGATTGTGAAAAACAAGGTCAATAACTCCTTCCCCGGTGATTAAAGTTGAGAGAGATTGCTTAGAGGCGTTTAGGGTTTGTGAAATGATGAAAAATGAAAAAGTATGGTATTTATAGTGTCTGCAGGTTCGACCCTTGTAGGGGTCGAGTGAGATATTTGGTTGACTCGGAAACTTGGTTCGACCCCCCTTAAGGTCGAACCAGTTCTTGTGTTTTCCAGGTTTTCAAGTTTTGTTGTTTTAACGCATTTTAACACATTCTAACACATGAACATGTAATCCTAACATATGTTAAGCATATATAATCATGGATAATCATCTAAACACTGTATAAACACGTATTTGCATATCATATAACACATATGGATCAATTCATGTTTGTTACTTAATTTAATTCATGCAATTCACCAACAACGGGACTCATGACTCGTGTGTATGTGTGTGTGATAACCCCAATGATCCTCCGAATCATTGATCCCTGGACAATACGTGACGTGATTCAACTCAACTGACCTAGTTAAGTATGTTTGGTAAATATTTTTCGCTAAGGTAGACTTATGTGTTCGTAAAATGTTAACCTTAACATGCCGGGTGTCATATCATCCCTTGTTGAAAGAATTTTCGTTTCGAAAATTGCCCGAAGCCAAAGAGAATGAAACGATAAGAAAGAAAAATTTTACGGTCGTCACACCATCCCCTGTTGAAAGGAATCTCATCCCGAGATTCACTCAGCTTCAACAGTAACGAGTGCCAACCTAAGTATATACCCAAGTAATGAACGAGGTTGTCTGGATCCCCCATCCAGACCACAAGGACCCCGGTTCATAACATGAACCAAAAGATTACCCTCTCCAAATGAGCACCCGATGCCCCAAGCAACGCTTCCCCAAAATGCAAAACGAAATGAGAATCACGAATGAAAGATGATAACAACAAGTATCCCATGCCGGGAATCCACCTCCCGAGGTAAACGCAAGACAAATGTTACGGATTGTCACAAGATTGACTCCTCCTGATCGAAGGCATGCTGGAGACTACTGTGATAGGTATAAATGACGCACCTGCTACCGTCCAAGTAGCATCTCCAGATGACCAACATCAAACCGATGGACACAACATGATGACCAAGTCTAACACTCAATGGATACGAGACTACTACATATAAGAATAAAACCGAAGCATAACGAATGATAAGGATAGAAAACTCACTGGTAACAGTATCAGGATCCACCTGGTTCTCCCTCGAACCAATGATGTAAGCACGAGCAGCCCGACTGCCACCCTCGTTGTTTCCACCCTTCCCTGTAGTCCTTGCATCAATTTGGTTCAACTTTGGGCAATTTCGCTTGAAATGCCCCGCCTCCCTACAGTTGTAGAAGCCCTGGTTTCCCTGTGGAGAAGGGCTAGCAGCAGTAGCCTAAGCCGGCTTGAATGGAAGATTGACCCTACAATCTTTTGCATAGTAACCGGTCCGATTATAGCGCTCACAACGAAACTTATCACAACTACCAAAATGATGAAAACCACACAGTCCACACTTGGGGTTCTTCCCAACATACCCTCCCTGTTTCTGATCCGATGCTGATCCCGAAGCTTCAACCTTCTTCGCCTGTGGCTGTCGCTAAACGACGGTTGAACTCTTCTCTACACTCTCCCACTTCCTCTTGCTAATCTTAGAAACCTTCAAAGCAGCGCCTCGAGGAGGCAAAACACCTTCTGTCACCTTCATATTGGCCATCTGGTGAGCCGACCGAGTAGCATCTGAAATCGTAGTAGGTTCCCTAGCAGCCACCGATCCCGCAATCTCTGGCACCAACCCAGCAATATACTGCTCAATACACCTATACTCTGGTGTAGCCACACCAGGGCACAACACCACCAGTTCATTTGTCTGATAGTGTACTCCTCTACCTCAGATACAACCATCTTATGATTCTACCACTCATGTTCCAACCTCTTAATCTCCTCATGCGGACAGTACTCAGCCTTCAACTTAAACACAAACATTGCCCAAGGCATAGCATTGGCTTCCCCCAAGCCAAGTGTTTGTGTGGTGGAGTTCCACCACATCAGAGCGGGTCCCTTAAAGGTTCTCGTAGCAAACTTCACACAATCAGTAGCTGGGCATTCACACAAAGCAAACACTGACTCGATCTTTTCCAACCACCTTAGCAGTTCCACAGCTCCCTCAGTACCTCGGAAGTTGCGGGGCTGACAATCCTTAAACCTCTTGTAGGTGCACCCAGGCTGCACCTGATTAGTAGGAGTACCTCAAAGGGTCTGCTGAGCAGTCTAGAAGGCAGCCAATGCAATATTCAGCTGCTGCTGCATCATGTTGTTCAACTCCTCCTGTGTTATGGTGATGTTTCCACCACCTTGACCACCGCCGCCACCACGGCGTCCCCCATTACGTCCATCGTTACGACCAGACATGTTCTGCCAAAACATGGGACAAGATACTCAGTGCCACTATTAGATCAAACTACTAGTGACCAAAAAGGAATTCATAATTGTGTTTAAGCATGACCATCGGTCCGAACACGAAGTCCACCAAGATTTTCATGCATTTCAATTTATGATTTCGTGTGCGCCCGAAATGACAAATCGCTCTACATGGTCCTCTAGGCGTGCTCCTAGCAAAAACTTCAAGTCACCCGATACCCGCAACTTAGAAGAGATTTCCATCTCATAACGATCCCAAAGTGAACAATCACTCAGAGGTGCACTATAACAAGTGCTAGTGCATGATAGTGTGTGTAGGCAAGTGTGTCCATTGGAGCATATAGGGGAGATATCTGAATCCTGGACAGATCTCGAAAGTGTGCCGAAGCCGCCCCAATGTACACTACTGCCGTGCATAATCGATAAGTCTCTTCTTCTTCAAATCCGAAGAAGAAGATAGAGTAAGGGTAGAAATAACCAAAGATATAATCGATAATGTAATGTTGTCTGATGAGGACATCGACACCCCGACAAGGTTGGTATGTTTAACAACTGACACGACTCATATGTGTGTGACCGTCTAACGTGTGTTAAACTCAGAAATAGACTAGACTCTAGATGCAGTGCTAGTTCACTATAACCATTGGCTCTGATACTAATATGTCACACCCTCAAATTCCACTTGCGGGGTTTTACCGCGAGGCGCGTGACACACCAGGATCCAAGTCAACGGTCATAATAAACGACAACTATATCAGGAAATATACGTAAGTCAAACCATGCAATAATTAAAAACCATGATCTCGAAATACAGCGGAAGCAAATTCAAGTTTACAAAATCCTAAGTAAAGATAAAACTTGAGTTCAAAGTTTGACATTCAAAAATATGATCCTAGACGCAAGTGCGACTCCATGCGCCTAATCTGACTGCTGCTACCTTAGCGACCTAAGAAAGCATGCTAAAAATGTCAACATATAATGTTGGTGAGTTCACAGGTTTTACAATAAACATTTCGTCAATCCTTAAAAACCGTTACTGTTACTACTATGCTGTGTGAACGCTATCTAGGCGTTAGGTATATTACTACTACGATTGAAACCATTGCTGACTGTGATTTGTTACAATGTGATACCCTTTCGGACTACCGTCATCTCCGGTAGTCCCTGTGTGATCGAGACAATATGCACCCGCCCGGCCTCCGGCCGTCGAGTGGGGTTAGGCCCAATAGATCTATCCACATTTCCCCGCTACATACCCATATTAGTGGTTTCTATGGGATTTAGATGAGTCTTATAGTAATATAATGATAGCCATAGTAAAGTGTGTTTAAAATGTGTAAGCATGTTTCTCCCCCGAAAACAAAACCAGTAAAGTGTGGGGCCGTGAACTCACCTTAGATTGCGCCTTCAGTTTAATAGTAATCCGACACGTGTGTGATAGCCCCAACTAATAGCGACCTATCAATGAGTTTAAGTAAGTGTGTTGACCACTAACTCGAAGGTTAACTAGTCCCCGATTGTCCAGATCTTGACCAGGTGTGTTTAAAAATGTGCTTAAACATTAACCGGACATACCAAACAGACCTGACATCCTGTTGGTGACCCATTACATCAATTAATCAAGTACACAAGGTTAACACATAAGTTTCAAGCATAAAACACTTGGTTTGCATCAAAAATCGCACATATGGAGATGTAAGGTCGAATCAGCATGGAACAGGACCAGGTCTGACCCTAACATCCTTGGTTCGAACCTTTGTGGCTCATTCGACCCATACACAAGTTCATACAACCTAACATGTGTTCCTTCGACCCTAACACATGTTAATTCGACCTAAACCATGTTCGTTCGACCTAACTGAAGCACGTTCGACCTGTCATAAACTAGGTTCGACCCTGGGCCCCTTCATTTGACCCCACGCAGGTCGAATGTAAGCCAGGTTCGACCCTTGCAGTTCCAATCCTCCTAAAACGCATCAATTCGCATCAAAACTGTCCGAAAACATCACGAAACATCATGAAAAACAGCAGTAAAGTATGAATAACATATCCCCACGAAACCCTACCAATTTTATCTCAAAATCAGTTCGTTTAATGAGTTAACCAAAATGACAAAATTATGGAAATGTCACATCATGCATGAAAACTTTACCCAATTTGGAAACTTTATGAAATCATTCAACAATCAACCTAATATGCTCAGATTATCATGTGAAACAAAACCCCTAATCATATCATCCATAATAACATCATGAATCAATCCCTAAATCTATAAAAAAATCCCCAAAATGAGCAAAATATCATCATCCAACAATTAATAGCCTAAGATAACCAAAACTTATCATAAATAACAGCCTTAGAACATTTCTATAACATCTATGCAGCATTTAATCATCAGACAATACATAACACATCATAAAACACCATTAACACATGTTAATTTGTATAAAAACTCATGTTTAATGATTATGTTTTGTTTAGAAAGATGTTAGAAAGGTTTTTAATTGTGAAAACTAACTTAAAACAGATCTGGACCTTTGGGGTTTAATGAAAACGAATCAAAAATGTTTAGAAAGCATTTTGGATGAAGAACACACCTTAGATCTTTGCTTGTTTATGATATATGAGGTTAGATTGTGAAAAACAAGGTCAATAACTCCTTCCCCGGTGATTAAAGTTGAGAGAGATTGCTCCGAATCATTGAACCCTGGACAATACGTGATGTGATTCGACTCAACTGACCCAGTTAAGTATGTTTGGTAAATGTTTTTCGCTAAGGTAGACTTATGTGTTTGTAAAATGTTAACCTTAACATGCCGGGTGTCACATAATATTTCTATAGAAGCATGTATAATAACACTATTAAACAATGAACACTAACATATCCAACCTCATAAATAAAATATCACATATATCTTTAAAAAACACATAAACAACCACATACATCTAAAATCATATCCAACAAAACACAACCTAGTAACAAAGAAAGAATCAAAGACTAAGCAAGATAAAATTTTGAAATATAACCTAATCAGCAAAGCATAACAAAAACAAAACAAACCCAAGTCAGCAAAATCAAACTATAAATAATCATTCAACTTGCCTTGGTTCCGAAGGGTCCTTCAGGAAAATTGATATACAAAATATCTGTTAGTCCAGAATCCTCTCTACCGGGTATCAAACACAAACAACCAAAGGCGGAAACAATGATTGTATGACAAGAACAAAGAAGAAACTTGAAACAGAATGATTTGATTAAAAGGTGCACACGGTTTCTATGAACCGTCTGGTACACAAGGGCGAAACAAAATAATTGACAAGCAACCCCAAAACAAACTATGAGACCCCTATTTATACATAGCATAGGCGGTCACCCCTACACGGGCCTATAGGCCGAACCCAGTATTATAATAACCCAAGACAACGCAAACCTCTAAAATCTAGCCCAACAATATCCCCCTAGGTTTGTGTTGACTTGATGTGTCTCTACTGCTTCTTGCAGCGCTTCTTGGAGCTCTTCTTCTTTTTCTCCAATGCCTTCTTCCACACTTCAGACGACTTTCCAACATGTGGACCGAACAATCCAGTTTCTACCCTTCCTCTTCTGTCAGATGCTAATCCCAATCTGGCTATCTGAGCCACTGCACTAGTAAACAATTTAGCACAGGCTTCATATGTGGGATCACATTGAATCAAATGTTTCACCAGAATTTGAATATCTTCAGAATGCAAACTCATCAGATCTTTGGCATCAAACACTCTCAGCTCATCAGTATCACAAACAATCACTTCAGACCTAGAGGTGGGATCATAGACACAAAACTTTATATCCTTCAAGCATCCCCTGTCCATTGGCTTAGACAAAGGAATGGTCTTCATCTTTTCAGTAGGCGGCCATTGAACTGTCTTGAATGGCTTTCCATCTGCAGTCAATACACCCTTATACTCCACCAATAATGAACTTGCAGTCTTCATATCTTTGAAATTCACCTTCGCTTGCTCCTGAATCTTCTTATGAAATGTGATTCCAATCTTATTTCTTGGATTTCTCGTCTGATTAATGAAAGGATCTCTTGCAAGTTCTGCCAAATCGATCTTGGTCCAGGAGTTGAAGGATGAAGTAGAAGCATAATACTCAACAGCTCCATTTCCTCTATGCACGACAAAAACTCCCTTGTCATCATTATATCTCCAACACTCTATTCCTGTTCGATTTCCATAAGTATCAAACCGATCTCTGGTAATAGTCACGAATATTTCAGGATGTTCCTCCATGGGATCAATAGATGGCTCAGCTGTATTCTTAAGAACATAAGTGCTTCCAGGACGACGATCTCTCACTCTAGGAACTTGATCTTCAAAATATTTCTTCATATGTTCTTCATGTTCTTTTTCTGATCGTTCACGCTCAGCAGGAGTCATAACCTTTTCAACAAAAGATGACGTTTCTGAAAACTCCTTCCCAAACTTATTCTCCAGTTTCTGAGTCAAGTTAAGCAGTCTAGCTGAAACATCGCCTAATCCTGACTCCAATTCAGCAATCTTTTGGTTCTTTTCAGTGACCGTCTCCATCAAACTCTGCACCTGAGCAGTTAGCCACACATTCTCAGTCTCCAGCTTCAGCACTTTGGTCTGCAAACTATGAACATCCACTTCAGCAAAAATGTCTTCTTCACTGTCTATTCCTTCCTGACTATCCTCTCTCTCTCTCTCTTTAGTTGTCAAAAATTCAACATCCACATGTTTTCCCTGTTCTTTATCAGCCAGAAAAGCCATCTGAGCTCTTTGAAAAGCTTCCTCATCAAACAGAACCTTACTCGCACCAGATGCGCTAGAAGATCCAGCTTCCTTATTTATCCTTCCTGTGATTGGTGCCTTGCTCATGAATTGAGAAAAGGATTCAGTTGCAATAGCACGCACAGCAGTGGAACTAATAACACCAATAGGAGTGTCAGTTGATACACCAGCATCAGTAATTTCAACATCAGCAGCAGTAGAATGAGTTTCAGCAGCAGAATCTGAAACATCAGCAGTAACAGTCAACCTTGGATCTCTTTTACTTCTCTTCATCGGCCTCAAATCAGAATTTGGGTCTTCAGAAATTTCAGTATCAATAAATGTCTCAACTACAACATCGGATGGAGGAATCCTTTGTTCAGCTTCTCGAACGGTATTCAGTATGCTCGAAAGCACTTCTGCTTGAGGAATAACAGCCTCAGAATCAGCAGTGTTGGGAGCATCAGTCACAATCTCTTCCTCAATCAACTCTTTCTCAGCTTCAGTCACTTACTTTACTTCGGCATTTTCAATAATAAAGTCATCTATCTCCTCTTCATTCAGATCATCAAAATCAAAGTTCTCAAACTGTTCTTCGTCATTTCCTGCAGCCTTCTCATTATCTTTCACTACTTCCTCATCTTCACTTTCCACCTCAGTCAAATCAACGTTTTTAGGAGGAGAACGCTGTGCAGTAGGTGGTGGTTCGACAATCTGAACATCATGCTCTTCAGCTACCTGAGCAGATGGAGGAATTCGTGCTTCTTCAACAATTTTAGCAAAGTTGCCGAATTTTACCAGTGGAAACTTTCCTTCAAACACTTGCTTGGCGTCCTTACGATTCTACTTTATGAGTCCAAATGCCTGAGGAGCCATACACTTCTAATCGTAGGCTTCAAAAGTCCTTTCCAGACTTGGATATTTGTGTTCTAGTATCATTTGCACGAATCATGGAAACTTATAAAAGTACTTCTTGTTCAATGTCTTCACATTCAATATCATGTCTTCAAAAATGCACCTCGAAAAGTTAAAATCCCATCCTTCAATCAATGCTACCACTCCTGAAGTGTACTTCAAATTCATCTGATCCAATCCACTCTTGTTTCCTCCAAAACTTGCCAGGAATATATGAATCAGCATTCTCCAGTAGTTGGGAAATAGTTTCTTGGTATATGGAGATGCATGTAGATCACCCTCATATCCCATCTTCTTCAATGTTGGAGCAACCTGCTCTCTTGTGAAACTGACTGGGTCCCCTTGAGAATCACCAAAAAGTAGCACCTCCCGAATATCTTGTTCTTCAGTTCCTCGAATCTTTGAACGAATGAAAGTATCTGTCTTTCGTGCCGTTGAATTGTTCCAGAATTCAGAAATCCAGTCTGCAAGCACAACAGGGTTCTCTCTCAAAGCGTGCGCAATTCTGCAAGTATTAAGGCCCACGATCAGCGACTTGAACTCCTGCAAATGGTTCTCGGGAGGGTCAGATAGGGAACCGACTATGTTGTGATCTCTTTCGAACTTTGGTGCATGAGTAGCCATTTCTGCACAGAAAACGAACTGTATTAGTCAATAAAAACCTATCAAAATCATCAAAATACTTAAAACAGCTTAATGCCCCCCCTTTAAGTCTTCTAGATCATATTCGGGTCCATGTTCTCTTGAATCAGATAACCAAATGGGCCTCAGGTCACACAACAACACAATAAGGTTATGTCCGAGTGGGGTGAGGATGTCCGAGGGTAAAAAGGTAAAAAAACAGGAGTGTCCGAGTGCTAAAAGTGTGTCCGAGTGGGGTAAGATGTGTCCGAGGGCAGAATGGTAAAAGGTCATGATTGTCCGAGTATAGGAGGTGTGTCCGAGTTGACGTGGCATCAAGTGTGTCCGAATGGAGAGTTGTGTCCGAGTGGCCAAGGGGTGTCTAAGGACATTTTGGTCAATGACCATGAGTGTCCGACTGACCAAGAGATGTCCGAGGGTATTCTGGTCAAAACCCATGGGTGTCCGAGGGCAGAACTATAATTTTTCTTTGGTTGAGTTCGAACTCCACGCGTGTGAAGTCCACGAGCCACTTGAGTTCGAGTTCCCAGGTGCGTGAGGTTCACGCGCCGCCGTCTGGAACACCCAACTCCATAATCATCATCATCGATCCGTCTTTGGCCTCCAATGTCCTTCCACACCTGCGAAACATTCAAATAACACTATCTTCAAAATCAACAAACATTAAAACAAGGAGTTACCTTCTTTAGCTTCTTTAAGATATTGTTAAACAAGAGAGATGTGGACCGGCGATGGTGAATGTGTGTGAGAGAGAGTTAGAAAAGTAATTTGAAATTCTTGTGATTATGAACCATCCAAGCGCCGCCTCTCCCTTTTTGTTTAAACGAGATTTGTGTGGCCCACCAACCGTGTGGTGGGCCCAACTCGGATCCCAAGCCCCATTTAAAATCATTTGAGGTGTGTTTTGCAACCGGGTCCAAGTCAAATCGTGAAATGGTCTAACAGAAACTTAGCTAAAATTATTCAAACGAGATACTAAAGAAAACTTTTATCACGAGATCAAATCACTGTGTTTCAGACTGAGCTACATTTATCGACTTTAATCTACTTGAGTCGGTCTTAGCAATTGTCGGTATATTTGTCCCCTTAAACTTATTTCCTTAGGCCTTCTCGTACGATGATCAGTGATATTATTTATCATGTTTTGGTAAATTTGGTACGAGCACTCAAGAAAGTCACAATCAAATCCTAGAATATCAAGTGGTACACTCTATCATGCAAGAAATTTCCCTACCACATATTTTTCACAGTATCCGTTCTAGAATTCTGAAACCTTAACTGGGACTGGATTGAGAGAAGAAAAGAATATATCAATAAGAGATTTAGGATAATATACAAGTCAGATGATTTCTCAAATGACAAGGGGTTTGGGTTTTGGACTCTAGAGGGTCTCTTTTATGACATCCTGACTGTGTCCAGGTCAGCATATATCTGGATGCAGCAGAGGAGCAGCCAGGACATCTTTGGACACTGAGGTCTCTTTTAGGTGAAAGATGATCTATAGCACGAAAACGAAAAACTAGGTCAGCATATATCTGGATGCAGCAGAAGCTTTCGTTGCCTATCATCTCTAGGTCTTTGCTTACACAAAACAGAGGAGATACACAAGTTTTTCAGAAAAGGTTTTAGACCTAGACCACAGTGTTATGCTTCGGGACATCACACAAGCATTCAAATAGAGATTGTACCTGATTCCAAGTGATGTTCCTTACTGAGGTCGTGTCTTATTTTTAAGTGCTTCACAAGATCATTAACATTTCAGCCATCAGGACCAAGCCTACCAACATATCACACTAGAGCCAAACTGTTTCGATACACGTCTTACGTGAGTCCGCCTTAATCCAACTTGTGAAAGTTCATTTCATCTCTCGTTTTTTATAACAAAAATGTTTTGATCTTTTCTTAGGATACATCCCCCTAAATTTGTGCTTAAATTAGGAATTTAAAGAACAAATTTACAAACCTAAGACTAAGAAAACTTTTTTTTTTTTAACTTGACATAGAGACCAGTTCAGTCCTCGAAATGGACCATTTTGAGCAGTTCAGAGAGAGATTCTTAGCGAGCTCGATTAACAGGTTTTGTAAAAATATCTGCGACATTGTCATCAGTGTGAATGTGTGTAGGCACAATCAAACCTTGGTTAAAAGAGTCTCGAATGAAATGTTCTTTTATAGCAATATGTTTTACTTTTGAAAATTGATCTGGTTTTTTCACAATTTGGATAGCAGCATCATTATCACAATAAATAGGAGTGAGAGAGAAATCCAAACCGTAATCTACCAACTGATGTTGTATCCAGATCACCTGAGAACAGCATGCTGAGGCAGCCACATATTCAGCTTCCGCTGTTGAGACGGAAACTGTTTGCTGTTTCTTACATTGCCATGCAATAAGCCGATTGCCTAAGAATTGACATCCCGCAGAAGTAGATTTCCTGTCAATATCACAACCTTTAAAATCGCTGTCAGAAAAAGCATGTAATTCAAAGAGAGAATCCCTAGGATACCAAAGACCAAATCTGGGTTTTCCCTTAAGGTGTCTAAAGATTCTCTTAACAGCATGTAAATGAGAAGTTTTAGGATTAGCCTGATAACGTGCGCATTGACACAGAGCGAACATCATGTTTGGTCTGCTAGCAGTCAGGTACATTAGTGAACCAATCATTGAACGATACAGTGTTTCGTCGACGGCTTCTCCTTCCAGATCTTGAGTGAGACCTGGTCTCTCAGACATTGGGGTGTTGGCTGGCTTTACATCATTGAAGCTGAATTTTGCAAGAATGTCATCCAAATATTTACCTTGATGAATCAAGATACCCTTAGAGTTTTGACGAACTTGCAAACCTAAGAAAAAGGTCATTTCACCAAGGGCACTCATCTCAAACTGCTTTTTCATCACCTCTTCGAATTCCTTGCACAGTGCATCACTAGTGGAACCAAAGATGATATCGTGCACATAAATTTGCACTAGAATTCGATCGTCATTCACTGTCTTGACGAATAAAGTCTGATCAATAACACCACGGGTGTATCCATTAGCAAGTAAATGTTCGGTCAAGGTAGCATACCAAGCACGAGGTGTTTGATGTAACCCATACAAAGCTTTTTCTAGTTTGTACACATGCTCTGTATATTTTGGGTTTGTGAAACCCAGTGGTTGACCAACATAGATCTCTTCTTTCACGGTTCCATATAGAAACGCCGTTTTGACATCCATCTGGTAGACAGTAAATCCCTTAAACGATGCGTAGGCAAGAAATATTCTTATTGCTTCCAACCTTGCAACCGGTGCATATACTTCATCATAATCTAATCCCTCAATTTTTCTGAACCCTTGCACAATCAACCTAGCTTTGTTTCTCACAATTACCCCACTATCATCTCTTTTGTTTCGATAAACCCACCTCGTGCCAAGAGGTCGCTTTCCTGGAGGTAGTTTAACCAACTTCCACACCTTTAGATTCTCAAACTGATTCAGTTCATCTTGCATTGCATCAACCCAGCTTGGTTCTCGCATGGCCATAGCAATAGACTTTGGCTCAATTTGTGAGATGAAACACGAGTCAAGCATCTGTTGATGTCACCAGTTTGACTCCTTGTTAAAACACCTGCATCCACTGGACCAATGATGTTTTCCAGTGGGTGATCTCGTTGAATGTTTGTAGGAATGGCTCTGTCTGGAACTGAAGAATCTCCAGGTAGAATCGTAATACTACCCATTCTAGTCTCTTCTACAGTGTCAGAATTTATTTCGTCCTCATCATTGTGCTCCACCGTGCATTCAATAGGTATGGGATCATGAAAAACAGGAATTGAGGTATCAGAAGACAAATCTTTGTCATCTACCTGCTGCACAGGATCCGCAGTTGGAATGGATGGTTCGTCAGTAACTGAAAGTTGCCGTGTAGATGAAGATGTAGGTATAGCATCCCCCTCATCCTCTGCATCATCAATCAAAGAGGATGAGGTTCCAGCAGCGTATGTTGAGGAATCTGTGAAACCTATATTTACACTACTAGATACATCGTCAAAAATACGAAAAGATCAAAAGAGAGTATCATAGTCAAATAACCAGTCTGGACCCACTCTAGCATCTGTCTCATTTTCTTCAAGCCAACGCACATCAAACAACTCTACGATTTGCCTAGTTTGTTTGTTGTAAACCCTATATGCAGTCTTGCCACCATATCCGACAAAATAACAGTCGTTAGCTTTCGCATCAAACTTTGGTGTAGCGTCCAGATGCAACAGGGTACATGACAACCAAAAGCACGAAAATACTTGACGGAGGATTTAGTACCAAACAGCACTTCGTAGGGTGTTTTCATTCGAGCTTTGTTGACATGAACTCGATTTTGCACATAGCAGGCTGTGTTAACAGCTTCTGCCCAGAAGAATGTCGGAAGCTGTGAGTCACACAACATTGTGCAGGCAGCTTCAATCAGGGTGCGATTTCTTCTTTCAGCGACTCCATTCTGCTGTGGCGTCCTTGCTGAGCTGAATTGACGTGTAATCCCTTTCTGAGCACAATAATAGTTTAACTCTGTATTCTTGAATTCAGTTCTGTTGTCACAACGAATGCCCTTTACCTTCAAGTTGGTCTGATTCTCCATCAATATGATAAACTTTTTACTATTTATGCAGTCTCACTGTTGTTAGCCAAAAAGAAAACCCAAGTAAAACGTGAGTAATCATCAGTTATTACTGAACAGTATGCTTTACGAGAGATGCTGAGTACATTCACTGGGCCGAATAGGTCCATATGAAGTAACTGCAGCAGAGAATCAATAGTGTTTACCAACTTGGAATAATGCGACTTTCTATGATGCTTTCCTCTGGCACATGCAACATATTTTTCAATTGTTATAAAATCACGTACTGGCAAATCCCTTACCAATCCCAGTTTAGCCACCCGGTTCAAGTTTTTAGCATTTGCATGTCCAAGACGACGATGCCATAGAATGACATTGTTTTGAGAGACTTTTGAGAAAAGACATGTAACGTTATCAGAGGGAGGTTTGTTCATGTCAATGACATAAGCATCACCTCGACGTTCAGATTTTAGTAACACCCATTCGTCTGGAATTACGACTCCAGGTTTCAATATTAAACATCCTATGTCAGTGAAATGAGTTGAGTAGCCATTATCACAGATTTGTGACACGCTTAGTAAACTATGCTTCAATTCAGGAACATAGTTTACCTTGTTAAACTGAAGAGCACCATTTCTTACCGTTCCCCTTTGAGTTATTTGACCCTTCTCACCTCCTGCAAAGGAGAAAAATCCACCATTGAAAAATTCCACATCGGTAAGTTGGGATAAGTCTCCAGTCATGTGCCTTGAACAGCCACTATCAATGTACCAAAGACGAATGATAATCCTCCACAGCCGTTCCTGCACATGATACAGGATCAGTTAGATATAGGTACCCAAGCCATAGTTGTTTTGGGTACACAATTGGTATCCATATACTGGACTTTCATCCAGTGCATGTTGGCAGTTGAAACATTAGCACAGAGATTAGATATATCATTCACAGAACAAGAGGAACCTACAGACGGGGAAGAGATTGGAATAGAATATTTTGGTTTCCAATGAAATATGTTTTGTGAAACCATATTTTCATTTGAATTGGATGATGTCATGTAAGTTTTAGTCTGAGAATTTAGTCTTTTACCAGACTGTTTGAGCCTTTTATTTCTATTCCAATCGCCATCAGAAGGCTTCACCTTGGATTTGTCATTCCGCATTGCCTTAGGCTTCTCAACCTTCATTGGCTTGGAATGAGCATGGTTCCCGTTTGGAGCCTTCTGATGTTTCCAGCTTGCAAAAGTTTTCAGATTTGATTTACAATTTCTGGCAATGTGACCTAGGATTCCACATGTGTAGCATATCTGACGTTTTACATGTGGATCCCCCTGAGATCTTGCAGACTTTCCAGACTCAAAAGATTTCTTTACATCTCTATACCTATGTGATGTTGTTTTGAAATACTGTTTTCCCTGATTTGAAAATTTTCGTTTCTTATATTTTGGTAAAACATGTTTTGGTGGGAGATATTTCCCAGTCCCACCCGTACTGGATTGCTTAACCAAAAGATTTTTTGTTGTATCACAAGCATTTGACAAAATAACAGAATCTGAATGATCAAACAAAGAGTCAGACGATAAATCACAAGGTTTTATGCTCAAAACAAACGAGCCCACACAAATATTTTTGTCTTTAGCAGAAATTGATAAATTGTTTCTCTATTTTTTATTATTAAATGCAAGTGAATCAGAGTCATCGACTTCATCCCCATCATCTACCCAATCCTCAACAATTACATTTTCTGCACAAGAATCAACCAGATTAGTAACATTCACATCATTAGAAACATCATAGCAATCTTCTTTAGAAAAATTTTCAGCTACAGAAGACACAGGAGATTCAGAAGATTCTGAACTCTCTTTATCTGAATCAAATGAGTTTGAAACGGGCACAGAAACAGATTCATTCAATTCGGACATGTCCTCAGATGATTCGGCTATTTTACATGACTGATAGCTAGATGGATTGGTCTCTCCCGAGTCTGGATCAAAGTCAGACTCAGGTTCAGTCACTGGCGAATCATCTGAGTGAGATTGAGAAACGGTCAGATTATTTTCACTGTTTGCTATTTTCTTTAAACAAAGCTCCCTGATTTGTTTCATGAAATCAAACTCATAAGTTACACTTGAATCTGGTTGGGTGGTCGGAGCAGAAATTGGTTCGTTAATTTGTATTGATTCAGTTTCAGATTCATGAGTGACAGACATTGACTCATTTGACTTAGTTGAAGTTGGAACCTCATCTTTGCTAACCTCAAAAACTCTATCTGTTTCTTTATTCTTTTCATAATTTAAACTCTCAGTTTGCTTTAAAGCATCTTGAGATTTGACAAAAGTTTTTGACAGAGCCTGTTCTTGCTTAGATTGTTGGTTTTTAGGTTTAGAGATTCTAATAGGGACCAATTCAGGTTTGGAGATTTCAACTTGATCTCTCGATGGTCGACTGGTTGGCTCTTCTATTGGAGGACCGTATCCTTTAACAGGTAGAGCCAACAATTCTTCATCCGACATGGGAATTGAGGAGTAATTTTCATTAAAAGGTCGTGGAATTTCCACAAACCCTAGACCTTTATTCCTCACTTCCTTTGGTCTGTATCTTAACTGGGTATTGATCATTTTCTCGACTTTGTTGCTAGAACAATCAAATTTTTTAAAGTGAAAGTCGGCATTTTCAAAATTAGATTTTAAATTGATCAATTCCGCGGTCAAAGTATCAGACAGTCGTTTGAAGTGTAGATAACGACACTTGTGATCACTCACCTCTTGATGTAAACGCTTGATATCGAGTTTTTGTTTTTCGACCATTTCTTTATAAGAGTTAAATTTCTTTTTAATGTCCCATGTGGCCATCTTCTCGTATTCAAGCTGTTTGTATGCAGAGAGAGTTTCTTCTCTAAAACCTTTAATTTTGAGACTACACCTATCAGTGCAACATGATTCAGCCAAAATTTCAGAATGTACCTCAGCTGCCGAAGGAACATAATCATCATCCATCTGTGCCATGAGTGCTTTGTACACAGTATCTTTAACAATCTTCAGATCCTCCATTTGAGACGGCAAATCCCATCCACCTCCTGATTGAGCTACCATGGCTTTGTTTGAGTTTAAGGATGCAGATTCAGTGCGAGTGGTGGACGTCTGAGTTCCAGGAGTAGATGTGGAAGCAGCAGTTGCAGGAGTAGAATTATCTATTTCCTTCTTTGGCTTGGTGCACTCACGAGCAAAATGACCAAGCTCATCACAGTTATAATAGCGCATCTTCATTTTGTCCCAACCCAGTTTCTTTGTTGGGTTCTCCCATACATTTCTCCCTGTCTTCTTCACAAACTTATTCGCTCTATGCATCACCATAGCTATTTGCCAAGTCAAATCCATTTCTTCTATATCATCTTGATTAACATCATTTAGGTCACATGCTCCAATATCTTTGGCAGTAAGTTGTCCAGTCGGAAATGCATTGTAGCAGTTCATAAATCCAGCAAACAAACTTAGGTTACTTTCGAGCTCCTTTAGAATCTTCGCTGTTGACTGAGGTGCAGCCGAAGAGGGTGATATGGAGGGTGAAGATCCAGCAGCAGCCACAGAGGAAGCAGATGTGACGGAGCCTTTTAATCCACTTGATGCAGATGCAAACATTGGTGGATACGAGGATCTACTAGCATGATAAGAGTATAATGAGGGACGCTGAGGTTCTTGCTGAGACATGAGAGCATTGCTGGGAGTGGAGATGATTGCATTGTTATAGCTTGCAGTTTGAGTCATATAACGATGTCGATCATCAAGGTCATAAGACTTGATCAATGATATGGTCTCAGACAACGTGAGTCTTGCCAGATCTTTAGTTCTCTTGATTAATGTTACATTCGAGTCCCAACTTCGTGGTAGAGTGTTTAGTAGCTTTTTGTGCATCACTAAGTTATCCACCACCATATCATTTGCTTTCATCTCACTAACTAGGGCCACAAAACGCTGAATCTGGCTTTCTAGAGATTCGCCAGGAATGTGATTGAAAGCGTTGAACTTTTGACTCAGCATTTCTCTTCTGCTCTCCTTCATTTCTTTATTTCCCTCATACAGATTCTCAAGAGCTTCCAAAAGCTCTTTGGCAGTAACATTATCACGCACTCCAATTGAGACTTCAGGCGAGAGTCCTTGATGGAGATAAGCAATTGCCCTTTCATCAATATCAGCCTTTTCGTGATCCTCATCAGAGTACATGCTCTTCGGTTTGATAGCTAACCCTAACTATATAAACATCATAATATCTTCGATTCGGTGACTGGCTCGTATACAGGTTGACAACCACCTAACCTACCTAGCTAACCCTAACTATATAAACATCATAATATCTTCTTCTTATTCATTCAACCATAAACCCTAGCCTACACCTCTCATTCTTCATCCCTTACAACCTCTCTTCCCCTCCCGTACACTCTCTCTCATCACCAAGCAAAACTCTAACCTCTCGGGCTCCCTATTTCTCTGACCATTTATTCGACCATCACACTACCACCTTAAAATTTATAACCAGCCACTGCCAAGCTCTCTCGTCAATTTAACTACCGAAAGCAGACGCCGCGGCCACACTACTTAAAATCGGAACAACCGCTCGGAACCAAAGACTACATGACGTTTTATTTTGTATCCAAGGTAGCGTTTTGTATCTTGTTTTTCAATTATTTACACCTAAACATAATCGCATAGTTGAAGAAGATGATCGACAACGTTTTTCAACGTTCTTATTCTCGTTCATTTCCTAAACATAATCGAATCTTGTTTTTTTTTTATTGTTTTATTTAGAATTCTTGATTCAAAATAGTTGACACATCCTATTACTAATAACTACCAACTTTGAATTTTTATCTTAACAAAAGAGATTAGTATATATACTGTTTATATAGTTATGTCATAATTAAATAGATCAGATTTAAAGTTAGTTATATATTTCCTTATCAAATTGGTGTAGAATATTAATGGTTTTGAATTCGATGATACGGAACAGAAAGAATTTTTACACTATTATGAAAATGAGTTAAAATAAAGATCCACACTTAAAATTTGAAACACTCACGATAGTAATCATTCTATTATTTAATAATCGGGATATTAAACCAATGGTCTATTTATTTATGTATTTAGTTTTTTTTTTTAAAAAATTATTACAATTATCAGGAGACGGTTTGTTAATAAAACTATATATTTATACAGTTTCTATGAACTCGTCATAATCCGATTACAACACAAATTATTAACATAATTCAAAAGTTATATAGATTTATTTTGCACTAACACTATAAATATAATATAACATTAATGGGCTCTAAAACATCACTTTTAATTTAGGTGCAAGCATAACTTATTCTCAGACCATCATCATGATCAAGGTTAGTTTACACAGCCCCTTTTTCCATTCACTATTTTGGGGTGAAACATGTTACAACATTCAATTTACAATTCAATCATAAGTGTCTATGTGTTATTCTATGTTGCATTATGTCTTAAACATTACTAGGGTAAGCACACTATTCTAGCATAATCATTAACATTGATCAGCCGACAGTATACAATGATAGATCTATTGGACTGACAATCCCACCCGGATACGTGTACCTCCTACATAGGTAGCATGGGTGATTGTTATCGAACACATAACATAATCGAGTGAACCATATGCGTATGGGATGGACCACAGTATTCTAGTCACAAGGGTTGATTATGCACTCGATTTACCTGATAGTTTGTTTTCACATATGGACTAGACTAGCCATGACACTTGAATTGTACAACATTTTTATTCAAACCTATGTAATTCTCACCAACATTTTGTTGACCGAAAAACATTTTCAAAATTAACATGTTTCAGGTAACAATGAAGCTGAAGCTTAGGGTGTGCTTGAAGAAGTTATTTGAAGTTGTTTGATTTATTTCATGTTATGTACTAGCATTTGAATTTCTTAGACAATGTTTCTTTTGGATATTATGCTATGAATAAAGTATTTAAAATTCAATAAATACCATGTGCTACTTAAACAATCATCAATACGTGACATCCCGATGTTTCCGCCATCGGTTGGGGTGTTACAGATTGGTATCAGATCATTGGTTATAGGGAATTAGGTTATTAGAAAAATAATCTAGTCTATAACCCTAGGACATTAACCAATACTTGTTCCTCTTATTTGCAACCCTACCTATTCTTTATCTCTATCCCTATCCACCCCATCATTAAATTATAAGCTTTGAATCTCAAAACCTTTACAATTCAAATCAATTTCATTTCTTATATAATTTACTAATCAGCCTGAATTTTATGATCATTTGTGAGTTTCACAATCATACTTTGTCTTACAATATTACCCACATGTTTGATTATTTTCAACATCTGGTCCAAAACATATGGTTTCCTTTACAACATGTAGATGCATTTTGTGCGACTAATGCTTTGGATTACTATTAACATATGTTTTGTGTTTTGACGAATGGGCGAAGGAAGAACATTTGGGCGAATGAGAGATTATAAAGGTGCGAAGGAGAGCAAAAGGTGCGAAGGAGAGATAGGAGGTCGAAGGTAGAATAGATGTTAATGTATAGCTTGGTTCGACCATGATGAATGGGCGAACCTGCACATTCGACCAAGCAATATGGGCGAATGTTCAGGCCTATAAATAGGTTAAGCTCATTTTGAATGTAAGTTTTGGTCATTTTTGTTTCCCTCATGTTTGAGTCTCTCCCTAGGGTTTTGTGTAAACTTAATTCACGTCATATTTTGATTGTAAAGCTTATTATAACGTGTAATTGAGTGTGTTTATCAATGAAATGAAGCTTTTAAAGATGATTTCTGTGTTTTGTTGATATTATTATCATTTTGTGATTGATTCAGGGATTCTGCACCTGAATCAAACTTGTTTGATCACTATCTTTGTAGATTTGACGATCCTACGCGCATACACAACATATTGCCTATTTATAACCTATTACTGTTGGTGTTTTCTTGCCAATTCTATTTTGAACCCCCCTGCATTTTTATTTATCTTTTTGACAGTACCTCAAGCATAAAATTTCGTCTTACCCAAATTTTTAAAAGTCCTTGTTTAAACTATAATCCCATAAAACTGTATACAGGAGATACCATCAACACTAATGATCACTGGAATTTTGTCAAATTTCATCACTTAGAGATTTCACAAATTAGAACAAATAAATATTTTGTCAAAGAGTCTTTTATTTTCACAGACCTATTTTCTAAACCTCCAATGTTTATGTAACAATTTATGGGCGTAACGAATGAATTTCGATGAAAATTTTTATGGATTAATCAAAGTCTATTATACAAAACACCTAAATAAATTCTTGATTTTTGAAACCCGACATCGTGTTTACAATCTCCGACATTCCGATCTAAATTTTAGTTTGTACTATATATTCGAAAAAATAAATAAATAAATTTTCAACCACACTTACTTTTTCCAAAACCAATTTTGAAAATAAAATCTTTCCACTCACAAGATCAATATTTAGTCTCTAAATTCCCGATTGACACCTACATATTTTCAACTTGTTCGAACTTTTACAAATTTTGGCATTTACCACAATCACGTTTCCTCAATACGCTTGATTTTTAACCCTTGATTCAAATCCCACAATCCACACTGCTACAGAATCTCCTTACTATTTGTGCCTCTTTGAAAACCTATAAAATAATCCCTTTATTAACTATTTTCTTACCTTCTTGAACATGAACTTGATCCCTATGATAACCAAACTATTGAAAACTTGATTGTTCGTTGCATCAAACTTGATTCTTAGTTATACATGAGGATTTGATTATCTACCTGAACATTTGATTATTCATGATACTTGAAAGCATGGAATATAAACTATTTGCTATAAACACACCTAGAGTCATTAACCTTGTCTAGGGCAACTCTATTACAACACGCATGCTATACTTGATACTTGATGCATCTACAAACTTGCTTACATGTATGTATTATCAACTTACAACTTATGTGTTAAACCAAAAACAATTGTTACACTTAATCAAACAACTGGTAGAGGATGAAGTACTTGCTCAACAGTTAGTAGAGTACCTAATAACCTGCTCAATGATTGGTAGAGGTTATCATGCCTGCTCAACAGTCGGTAGAGGTTCTAATGACCTGCTCAACGACTGGTAGAGGCTATCGCACCTGCTCAACAATCGGTAGAGGTTCCTACTCACTGACTGGTAGAGGTCTTTTTCCTGCTCAACAGTTGGACTCATTTTTGGATATATTGTACATGTAAATTGATACCAAGATTTATTAGACTCATTGATACAAATATTAAACCACAAGGTTATTTTTCATTATTTGTTTTACATGTGTGTTTAGAGTCATAGAATGACACAAAACCGTAATGTAAGGTAAATTGGTGATTGCGGTCCGGTCCGGAACGTAATCATGAATTTACAGGTGCGTTAGGGTGGTATGAAATTCTATTAGGGATTTGGTAAGAAACACTAACGATACATCGGAAATGAGATTGGGGGTCTAGCCAAAAATAAACTCTAGTTATTTGGTTGTTCATTTAGCCCATCCATAGTCTATCATCTCATGCAACTTAAGTTGGGTGTTTATTCCCTCTCGCTATTTTAGACCATCGTAATCCAACTCTCATAACTCATACGTAACACTTTATCCTAGTACCCATAAAACTTTTGCCACACTTTAAACTAAATGATAGACGTCCAAGCATTTACCTAAACCCTGGGTTTTTTTTAGAACTTCGGGACGAAATTTCCAAAAGTAGGGGAGACTGTAACGCCCCGCTATTTTATTAGAAGAAAAAAAATATAATAATATATATTTATATTATATTCGCACAACTGTTGAATTTTCTTTCACGATATTACCTAATTAACTAGAAATAATTTTTTTATTTTATTATTACTCACCAACAAATTAAATTACTTAATTATGTCACATAGTGACGCGGTGAGAATACTTCGGATATTAAACGACTAGTCGATTCTAAATCTAACAAATTTAAATATACATCCCAAATACTCGTTTTGAATCGTGTAATATAAATAAATTACATAAAATAATTATCTATGGGTTAAACGAGTCCAGATCATAAACGAGACCGAGTCGGTGACTGGCTCGTATACACGGTTGACAACCACCTAACCTACCTAGCTAACCCTAACTATATAAACATTATAATATCTTTTCTTCTTCATTCAACCATAAACCCTAGCCTACACCTCTCATTCTTCATCCCTTACAACCTCTCTTCCCCTCCCGTACACTCTCTCTCATCACCAAGCAAAACTCCAACCTCTCGGGCTCCCTATTTCTCTGACCATTTTTCCGACCATCACACTACCACCTTAAAATTTATAACCAGCCACCGCCAAGCTCTCTCGTCAATTTAACTACCGCAAGCAGACACCGCGGCCATACTACTTAAAATCGGAACAACCGCTTGGAACCAAAGACTACATGACGTTTTATTTTGTATCCAAGGTAACGTTTTGTATCTTGTTTTTCAATTATTTACACCTAAACATAATCGCATAGTTGAAGAAGATGATCGACAACGTTTTTCAACGTTCTTATTCTCGTTCATTTCTTAAACATAATCGAATCTTGTTTTGTTTTTTTTAATTGTTTTATTTAGAATTCTTGATTCAAAATAGTTGACACGTCCTATTACTAATAACTACCAACTTTGATTTTTTATCTTAACAAAAGAGATTAGTATATATACTGTTTATATAGTTATGTCATAATTAAATAGATAAGATTTAAACTTAGTTATATATTTCCTTATCAAATTGGTGTAGAATATTAATGGTGTTGAATTCGATGATACGGAACAGAAGGAATTTTTACACTATTATGAAAATGAGTTAAAATAAAGATCCACACTTAAAATTTGAAACACTCACGATAGTAATCATTCTATTATTTAATAATCAGGAAATTAAACCAATGGTCTATTTATTTATGTATTTAGTTTTTTTTTTTTAAATTATTACAATTATCAGGAGACGGTTTGTTAATAAAACTATATATATACAGTTTCTATGAACTCGTCATAATCCGATTACAACACAAATTAACATAATTCAAAAGTTATATAGATAGATTTTGCACTAACACTATAAATATAATATAACATTAATGAGCTCTAAAACATCACTTTTAATTTAGGTGCAAGCATAACTTATTCTCAGACCATCATCATGATCAAGGTGAGTTTACATAGCCCATTTTTCCATTCACTATTTTGGGGTGAAACATGTTACAACATTCAATTTACAATTAAATCATAAGTGTCTATGTGTTATTCTATGTTGCATTATGTCTTAAACATTACTAGGGTAAGCACATTATTCTAGCATAATCATTAACATTGATCGGCCGACGGTATACAATGATAGATCTATTGGACTAACAATCCCACCCGGATACGTGTACCTCCTACATAGGTAGCGTGGGTGATTGTTATCGAACACATAACATAATCGAGTAAACCATATGCGTATGGGATGGACCACAGTATTCTAGTCACAAGGGTTGATTATGCACTCGATTTACCTGATAGTTTGTTTTCACATATGGACTAGACTAGCCATGACACTCGAATTGTACAACATTTTTATTCAAACCTATGTAATTCTCACCAACATTTTGTTGACCGAAAAACATTTTCAAAATTAACATGTTTGAGGTAACAATGAAGCTGAAGCTTAGGGTGTGCTTTAAGAAGTTATTTGAAGTTGTTTGATTTATTTCATGTTATGTACTAGCATTTGAATTTCTTAGACAATGTTTCTTTTGGATATTATGCTATGAATAAAGTATTTAAAATTCAATAAATACCATGTGCTACTGAAACAATCATCAATACGTGACATCCCGATGTTTCCACCATCGGTTAGGGTGTTACAAGGTTGGGGTCGGACACAGGTGTTGAGGTCGGACACAGGCTTGAGGTCGGACACAGACTTGAGGTCGGACACAGGCTTGAGGTCGGACACAGGCTTGAGGTCGGACACAAGCTAGTGGTCGGACACAGACTTGAGGTCGGACACACGCCTTAGGTCGGACACAGGCCTTAGGTCGGACACAGGCTTGAGGTCGGACACAAGCTGAGGTCGGACACTGTCTTCAACTTGGACACGTCTTGATATGGTAACCTGCAAGGATTAGCAACAAACTTTCCAAGAATTGCGAAGATTTTAAAAAAAAAATTAAGGAGATTATTAATCAATAAAAAACATTCCTTTTTAAAAAAATTTATCTCTTTAATTTTAGCAAACAATTTGTCTTTCAACCAAATCGGATCAAATCAAGATTTTTCTTCAAAATTTTGAACGAAATAAAAAGTGATAATCAAAGCTAAAGCATCGAAACAAGGCTGCACAGAACAAACTGATTAGTGATAAAACATATAGTTATGAAATTAATATAAATCAAAACATTAAAATCAACCTTCTCGTAGCAAGAAATTCTCTAATCTTCTTCCTTTGATACCAAACCGAGCCTTCGAAAGACTTCTTAGGCTCTGATACCAATTGTTAGTCCAGAATCCTCTCTGTCGGGTATCAAACACAAACAACCAAAGGAGGAAACAATGATTGTATGACAAGAACAAAGAAGAAACTTGAAACAGAATGATTTGATTAAAAGGTGCACACGGTTTCTATGAACCGTCTGGTACACAAGGGCGAAACAAAATAATTGACAAGCAACCCCAAAACAAACTATGAGACCCCTATTTATACATAGCATAGGCGGTCACCCCTACACGGGCCTATAGGCCGAACCCAGTATTAGAATAACCCAAGACAACGCAAACCTCTAAAATCTAGCCCAACAATATCTGACCCTAATTATTACAAAAAAAGAAACATATACCAGTCTATATCAATGTCAACATATTAAAACATTGAAAGTCTAAACCAATTAAAAAAGACCTGAAGCTCAGCTTCAAGCTCCGCACGCTCGTGACCAGTGGCAATAGGCATCACATCTTCTACTTTCGTAGCAACATCCTACAGTTCATAACAAACAAACAAACAAATCCTTAATTCACGAAAGTATTACATATTAAATTAAAAAGAAAGTGCAGATCTGAAAGGACCTGATCGATTGATAATAATATATAATAATAATGTAGGTATAAACCGCATAAATCTATAAACTATGTATATGTATAACAATTAAAACCCAAAACAGAATAATAACAATAATAAAATTCATTAAATCGCGGATTAAATATAATAAAATCTCATAGAAACTCTAAAACTCATCGAAAACATTAAAAAAAACTTACCTCTGAATTGAACAACCACGAGGTTGCCATCTCCAAAACTGATAATCCCGGTCGGGTCGTCCGTGTTCCTGACACGTCCGCTGCAGCTGTATATACGGACACTCCAGATCACTGTATGCCGGCCGGTTCCCCGGATCCCACACCCACTTACCCGTGAATACATCACAACCATCTTCCGTCCAAAGGCATGTTGGTGAGCGGCATCCATGGCGAAGTCACCGACAAAGAAATTGGAAGTGGAGAGGGCGTTCCAAGGGGCACCGGCGCCGAAATTGCTGAAAGTCCTTCCACGTTGTAACCGTCTCTTTTGAGGTCTGGTAAAAAATAGAAAATGGATGCGAAAACGTTCAAGTAACCAGCCGTTCCAACATTGCCTTTGTCTGGTGGGAAGCTGAACACAGTAATCGCTACCCTCTTCTCAGTCTGCAAGTTTTCGTAACAAATCTTACATTAACTCTTTCTATTTCATCAAAATCAAAACTTAAAGATTTAATAGTGAACATTAATAGGTAATGTACCTTCTTTTTCCTCTTCAGCTCTGCCCATTTAATTGTTCTAGTACACAACAGCTCTACTCTCTTGTGAAGAGCATGTGATTTTCCTATAAAATTAAATGTCATAAGCTACTGAAATAGTCTTTACATAACTATAATTAAGTTAATTTAGTTAGTTATGTTAATTATATGGTACCTTAATTTAAAATTTTTCAGTAGTATAGCATTGAATGAGCATGAATCTAAAGATTTAAGAAATATTTACCTGTTCTTGGATCACGTCCTGCAAAAATGATAGGCTCCATGCCTCCATCAAGCTCTGGTAGAACACATGAACACAGGAAAATATCAAGATCAAAGCAACCACATGAACACAGGAAAGAAGAAGAATGTCAATAAAGGGAAGAATAAATTAGCAGGCTGTAGGCGGAGGCTGTTAAGGCCTTGAGGAGTTAGGATTTGATTGGTAGGGATAAAGAATAAGAATAACTTAGGGAGGCAAATAATATTAGGGTTAGGGTTTTATTTTTAGATTAGATTTTAATAAAACAAACGAAAAAATTAAAAAAATAAAACTCTTTCACCATTGAATGACACGTCAGCAACTATCAATTATTTTATATAGATTAATAGATAGATAATAGATGATCTTAATTATCAGTTCATTTTTTTTTTCATTTTTTCTATAAAGACATGGACGTTCTTCTCTAGCTTAACCATTCATTCCAAATATAATCTCTCAGTGAATAACACTTATTCTCAAGTCTGATAAACGTGAAATCTGTTGAAGATAATCTATCGTCCTATTAATGATTAAAACAATGTGATGTCTTACACTTGAAGAAAATCCACCGCCCCGCTAATGATGAAAACAATGTGATGTCTTACACTTGACTAGCTTGATATTCCGTTGTGAGTTTTAGCGTTCCCTCTTAGTCATATATGCAGGCCCGGTGATGAGGGTGGGCAAGGAGGGCGACAGCCCCAAGCCCAACATCCCGATGACCCATACTTTTTAAAAAATAATATATTATATATTTGAACTTGCACGCTATTATTTTTTGTATTTTGACAAAGACCCAATTTGTTTTAAAGGCTAGACGCAATAAAAATAAGTCTAATTGGTTAAACTTAATTAAGATTGTGGGCTTTGTGAGCGTAATTAAAGTATATTAGCTCGATTTTATTTTTACTATAGCACCAAATACAAAACATTTTGCTATTTCTTGGAGACGATACTGGTTATATGCATCGGCTCTTTGTATTGAACTTGTTTTGAGATGCATGGTTTACTACACTCATTAACTTATTATTTTTATTGCTACAATTCGACTTGGTAATATAAAATACACGAAAAAGTATATTTAGTTTTTTTTTTAATTACAGTGGCCAAGACACAACAACTCCAAAGAAAAGTGAATCAAAAGGTTTGATTCAACTAAGAATTTAAGACGGAATTCAAAAATAATTCAAGAGTTTGATTATTATGCTCGCTGGTACTGGAGTGGCGCTGCCTTTGTTTTACTAAGTTAGCACGTGACTTTGAAGTTTATTACAAACATTTTGTCGATGTGCACATTTTCTAATTAAAAGGATTTTATTTTGATGTAAGACAATCCGGAGGGGGACCTCCTTCACGGCAGCTACACCGCCCCGCGGGGGCGTGGAAGGGGGGCAGCCCCTCGGGGGAAGGTTTCACCGAGGGACACGTGGCAGCAGTTGATTGGGACTTGCATTTGTTGATTGTTTATTTTTCTTTTAAATCTTACACGCAATAATATTATTCTGTCCTTTCACCATTTACACATGGGACCCACAAGTGTCACATAGCGTTTCATCCCCTGTATGGTCTAACATTTGAAACGACATTTTCATACACTTGCTTAATTAGTAACAATGACAAAAATTCAATAAGGCATAAGTTGAAGAAATTTCATGCTGATAAGTCTAGTCAAGGAATGGTTTTTTAAAAGATTTTGTCTACAACTTATAGCCATATATTTTCCACAAAGAACTCTGTATTCAAAGTAACTAAGCGATATTTAATAAGTAGAATAGATACTGATAATGTTACGTGTCAATTATAAATTCATTCTTTAATAATGTAAAAAATCTAAACATAGATTAAATAATATTTTAAGATATATATATATATATATATATATATATGGATTTGGATCATTTGAGAACCACTATTTAGGGAGAGAACCAAAGAACCAAGTGTGAACACAAAAACCCCTCCACCAAAAAATAAAAAAAAAAATAATAAAAAAATTATATAACCTAAAAAAATAAAAAAAAGTAAAAACACCAAAATGTTTTTTTAGTGTTAATCTTTCTGAAAAAAAAAAATAAAAAAAATACAAAAAAAAAAAAAAAAAAACAAAAAATGGCCTTTTTTACGTCATAATTACGTCATATACCGTATGCACATGTGCATTTCACTATTAGAGCACACTTTTGAATAAATTATCAATTGCCATAATGAAATGATCATTTAAATGGACGTGATATGATATATAAGGTGGAAAAAAATTTATTCAATGATCTTTAAATAAACGCGAAGTGCATTTCACTATTATAGTTAGGTTTGTTTTTCAAGGGTTTAGCTTTAGGGTTTAGTTTTTAGGTATGATGGGAATGGGGTTAGGTTTTTTAGGGTTGTTGGTGAATAAACTTAAAAAAAAACCCCTATATAAAACTATAAAATAAGATAATTGTACTACATGCACATGTGTTTAGCTTTAGGGTTTAGTTTTTTGGTATGGTGGAAGAGGGGGTATCTTTTTGGGGGGGATGGGATGGAGCGTTTTGGTTTTTGGGGGGTGTGGGGTTAGCTGCACATGTGCATTTCACAATTTGGGGGGGGGGGGGGGGGGGGGTTTAGGTTTTTAGGGAGTGAGGTGGGTGGGTTTAGGTTTTTAGGGGGTGAAGGTGGGGTTTTTAGGTTTTTTTTTGTTTGTGTTGACAATGGTTCTCTGGTTCTGTCCCTAAAGTTGGTTCTCGTATGATCCCTACCCTATATATATATATATATATATATATATATATATATATATATACTAGTATGAAACCCGCGCGATGCGGCGGTAGTCGTTTTATTTTAGTTTATCGATTTTCATGCAATGTATTGTGTAGCACTTAAGTTAGTTTACTTATTCGTGTAAGGGAGAGGTTAACGTATAAAGCTTCTTAACGTAAGAAGCGTAAGAAGCAATCTCAGCCATTAGATTAACAAGATTTCTGGATACAGATTAAAAACCCTAATCATACTTGGGTTAAACTAACCAAGGATAAAATAGGAAAAACCTTCTAATTTTTTTTCAAATCGTAACAACAGAACTAATTTGAACCCTGATTTTTCATCATTTTTAGATCGATTCATGTTCAGAATGATTACACAATTCAAAAAAAAAAAAACGATTACAATGAACGAAAACGTAAAGATCAGTATTTGAATCTAAAAATAATCATATGAACAATTAGAATCGTAATAGTTTTCGAATAGGTTAAAAAAAGTTGCAGAGGAAGAAGATGATGTTGGTGAACACAGATACTTTTGAATGCACTAACAAATTTTAGACGCACTCATGTACAACATTTAAACGCACTTACAAAATTTTAAACGCATTCATTAAAAAGTTTGGAACCACTCATTGAAAATTTGGACACACTCATTGAAATTTTGGACGCACTTATTAAAAAATTTGGAACCACACATTGAAAATTTTGGACGCACTCATCAAAACCCAAACAAAAACCAAACGCACCTTTACCAAATAATTAAACGCACCTTAGCATCACCAACAAAAAACAAACGCGCTCTTCACATTCACTCAAAAAAAACGCACTCCCATTCACTCAAAAAAAAAACAAACGCACCTTATGTGTTGTTGATCAGACTCTGTAGTTTTTTGCTTGAGATAACCTCTTGGAGAACCATAAGAATCATTAGGGGAAGAAACTTCGACATCAAATTTGAGGAGACCCCATAAACGTAGCAAATGTTTTAAAGAACCAAGTAGTCCTACCGAATGAAGATAAACAGCTCGATGCTCCAAATGGTTGCTTGACTTGGTCCTACGAAATCCCTGGATAAAAGACAGGGAATGCGAGAAAACAAATCAAGATTAAGATCAATTAGAGGTAGCAAAGTGGGTGGTTCAATTAGGTTGGGTACCATGTAAAAACAGGCGTAGGTTGGAACAAGTTATTTTGAGCAGATAAAACAGACTCGGGCCGGGCAGGTTGATCTGGGTACAGACGACGGCGCGGTGGTGGTGGTTAGATCTCGATCGGTTTGTTTCAAAATGAGAATGGGTTACGTTTAGAACAGGGAAGATAGGTTTAATTGTGTTTAACTAACGTTAGGTTAAATTGACAGGTGTCAATCTCTGGTGGCTTCTTACGCTTCTTATTTTAAGGGTCTTTATATTGTATACTTTCTCATTCTTGTAATATGCTACAATTCAATTAAGTTAACTTATCAATCCTCATGTGCTAAATTTGACGTGCGTATTCCTTCTACACACCGTGAATGTGAGATTTTATGTGGTGATGTTTTCACCCCTTGTATTCGTTTTTTATTAGGGTTGTTGATTGTCGGTTCCATGGCATACTCGTGTTGGTCATGCTCGTTCTACTAATCAGTGTTTGATTATAATGTATGGGTCTTTTTTTTTCCTGAGTACATTTAAAGCTTGTAAGTAGTTTTATTAGGGTTTTGATTAACATGAGCACAAACTTATACAAATAAAAGTTTAACCTGATTAACTCTTTAGAAAGTGCTAATCATGTTCCAGATCATTTAGGTGACTGTGACATACATGCAATTGAGTTCCACAATCTATTTATTGACAAATATATAGAAAGACTAATGTGGAAGATATAATTTATATAAATATAAGTTGCAGGAAATTAAGAAGAATGTAATCATTGTTTGATGATATAACGACACGGCTTGATATCCTTCTACTCTACTTCGTAGCTTCCTATAAGAGTCCAGCATAACAAAATAAGTTGCAACAAAAGAAAAAGTAACAACACATACATGAGATAAATATACATAAAACAAATTCATATTATCACATTAACATACATGATTGGTTTTGATACAAATTTACCTTTTTATAGAGAGATGTCATAATATAACTTCAAAACATTGACTTATTCAGGTGTGACGGGTTTTGATACAAAATATAAAATTACCTTTTTAGCTATTAATAGAGAGAGGTGTCAGGATATAACTTTAAAACTTTGACTTTTTAGTTCAGATCTATTACACAAATACATAGAGTGAGAATACTAACTTTTAGCAATGGGAGGAAGAATTTGTGTAGAGATTGCACGACAAGGTTATCTTGAATAACAACAAAAAAGGCAGATCACCCATGAGGTTTACGGTGCTTTTTCACAAAAACAGTATGATTCAGAAATAGTGAAAGAAGGCAAGAGGTTTGACTACCCTAAGTATAATTTCACCAAAACAACTAAAAGTAGCAGGTGGTCAGGTTTGACTTTACAACTTGAGAGGCCCTTGTCATACAATGGACTGTATTATGCCATGTCATCTCCACATGCTTCTATAATCTGCAAAGCTCGTTCAACCATGAAGCTTCTTTTTGTATTTGCTATCAAATGAAAGTGTTAAATATAACAAAGTTATTACTAATTCTAACAAAATAATGATAAGTGTAGAAACTTAACAATATGGATTGACATGCCTCCTCCAACAACATGATAATCATATGTGAACTAAACGATAAGGAACAAATAATACTTTAAAAAATAATAGAAAATAGCATTTCAGCATATTCAAGATGTGTTTTATTACCAAGAACTCCATCTAATCAAGAAAAAAAAATAGACATCAAAAGAACCGCAAACAATTCTAAAATGTAATAAACCATAATTTCGACTGAACCTAATGTACTTTTGGTTATTTGTTGGTTCCATGATTTCAAAACAGTCGAGTTTGTTTTTGGAGATAAAGACACGAGTGAAGATCTAAACAATTAAACGAGGAACAACACATCAATGGTCAGCCCATTCAACGAAGATGGAGACTGCAAGGTTATATGGTTAATTGGTTATGCTATGAGTTTTGACAAGTACAAGTTGGTTAAATGGCCATTTATTAAAAGATGTTGTATAGCTCCTAATACTTTCAAACAGTTGCACATACCATATCAGTCTATAATATCATAGCTGAATTAATTTTTTTTATAATATCATAGCTGAATTAACTTTTTTTTTTTTTTGGTTTTTATTGGGGTATGGTTGTTGTTATGTCTTTCTTCACACATTTGGCCTTATTAATGCGAAATTTTATTGTAATGTGAGTAGGGATAATCATAACCATCAGGTGAAAGAACCCCCATGAACATAAGAAAAATGAAGCGATCTGTTATACACAATGAGGCTTTTCCATTTTTATGATGTATTCACCTAATTGGGCAGAGACTAACCATTCAACGGTACTCAAAAGCTCTAATCAAAGTTTAAAAGAACGGAAACGCGCCTCGAGGCGTTTTCCCTTCGCCTCACGAGGCGTAAGCCTCGAGGCGAACCGAGGCGTAAGCCCGAGGCGGAATTAAAAAAATAAATAAATAATTATATATCTTTCAAAAAATAAAATGCTAACTAATTTCATCATCAAATTCATCAAAAACATCAAAAACACACATAAAAAAGACATAAAATGTCACAAAAAGTCGAAAACATAAAAAATATACCTGAAAACCCCCTGAGGCGCATCTGAGGCGCAACTTTTCATAACGCCTCAGTCCTGTGAGGCGCATACCACTGTTCAAACACCTGAGGCGCCGCCTCAGAAGCGTTTTCAGACCAAATCGCCTTGAGGCGCACGCCTCAAGCGTTTTTTTTAAACCATGGCTCTAATGACAAGTTATTATAAAGTAAACCTTACATGCAGTAATTATTATTATGGTTAAGTATATTTTTCACATATCACTTATTTAAGCGCCCAAATAAAAGAATCTCAATATTCTTAAGTCAAATCTCAATATTTTTTAAATGTTAATTTCAACTATTCTATAAAAAAGTTGTTGTTTTGCCAAAAAGAAAAAAAGAAGTTTATAAATAAGCTACAATTAGTTCATATAATGCATAAACATTTATATCAATCATGTGGGTAACAAGGTCACCTACAAACAACTTTTTGTTCATAAGTTGTATTTGTAAAGAAGGGTGAAGCAAGGATTGTTCAAGAATCACAGCAACAAGGTTTAGAATTTTGTTGTTTCTTTTTAGTTAATCTTTAAGCAGTTTCAAGAAAATGTAATGTTTGGTCAAGAAAACTTACTGTGCTCTGATATGTTGGTATTTGTTGAAGATAACTCCTTCATACTTCACCTCGAACCACTACATTGCATCATCCTTTATTGTGGATAATTATAAATCTGAGAAAAAAGTGTGCTATCTATATATTTAGAAAAGGGGAAACAAAAATCATAAGTTACCTGAAGATTAAACAAGAAGTCTGAAATTTTAAAGTGGATGATTGATTCCTTGCAGATGCAAGAAAATAGGGATTAGGGTTCTCAATTGATAGAACTGAATTAGGCTTAATAAATCTGTAGCTTCCCATCTCCATCTGTGTGTCTGTCACTGAACTGAATTAGGCTTAATAAATCTGCCATCTGCGCAATCTGGAGCTGCAGCTGCTCTGTATCAGCTTCTGGAACGCTATTCCAGCCGCATATTAACCTATAATTTCTCTAACATAATTTTTCTCAGAATTTACATAGATATATAAGCCAAAAAATCATCCCTGCCACAATTACAACTTTTGAATAGATACAATGTTTAAAAAAAGTCTAAATTCCTACATAAACGCATACAGTAACACTAAATTTGAATGCACGTTGTTATCAGTATGCCCTAAAAACAAGAACCAACAGATATAGGAGAAAACATGACTAAATCCGAATTTTAAGGATGAAATGAACTAATGAAGACATATTCTCGGAAGAACCTATCATAACCAAACTAAATCCAACCGATAGTGGATCTGGAATCATCAATGCTTGGATATCGTACCTGGAAAACAACATTCTAGAAATTTAGTAGCAAATAAAGCAAATGAAATCAGACATTGAACCGTTTGAACGACCTAAGCATCTTCAAGCATCCAGCCATTAGCGGAGGATCTGATTTGAGAGAGAGAGAGAGAGGGAGAGAGAGAGAGAGAGAGAGAGAGAGAGAGAGAGAGAATGAGAGACTTGGGTTTGAGGTTTGTATTCAAAACCCTGCTTCTTCAATTAGGTGTGATGTTTTTAGGAAGATTTAGGATTATTTGAAATTTGAATCTAACCGCCATAGATAGGGATAGGCAGGATATGTGGGGTTTTGAAGGTATGTGCATTACAAATTTGTATATTATGCATTAAGAGTTGTAAAATTCTGATTTTTAAGAGTTTTTGGTTAATTACCATGTTGCCCTTCCTATATGCTTATTAATATAGTATATATATATATATATATATATATATATATATATATATATATATAGGGTAGGGATCATACGAGAACCAACTTTAAGGAGAGAACAAGGAACCAGTGTGAACAGGTGGCACTTTTGTAAATATGATAAAAACACAAAATAAAAAAGTGAAACACAAACCATATATCAGATTTATCATCTTCTTCCCCCTTTTATCATCCAAACCCTAGATATCTTCATCTCCACTATCAATCAAACCCTAGATCCACAAATTAACAAACCGCCACCGTCCACGTTCGTCCACCGTCCACTACCCACTGCCGTCGTCCACATTCCACGGTCAGTTAATGATTGATTGATTATATGGTAAAAATTCTCCGTTTCAATCCATATAACCATCAACTAGACCATTTGAATTTCATATATTCATGTCCAAATCTAGAAACTATCATTAATTACCGATTTCCGTGTAGTATTATTCTCTCCTTAATATTCAACCTGCAGGTGATAAGAAACAAATCAATTTACGGTACGACTTTTTATCTTTAATAATTATTCTTTACATCCTATTATTTATTTTATCAATTTGTTGATTATTAAAAACTTATTTAATTTGAGTTATTGATTTTCCATTTCGTCGTTAGGGTTTGTATTTGATTTTAATTCTGTTGAATCTGTGGTTGGGGGTTGTTGTTCCTGGCCTTGAGATGAGGGTTTTTTCATTATTATCTATTAGGGCTCTTAATTGATTAGAGATTGTAAATATTATACATTAATTGATACATTTGTTTCATGTGTTGAACTATTGAAGGTTGTATAGCAGATTATATATATCTAAACTTATGAAATTGTAAATTATGTTGAACCTTTTTTTGTTATATGCATTAAGATTGAAATTTTGGTTTTCATGTGTGTTGTTTATATTTATGTAGTTAAACTATGGGAAAAAATTGAAGAAGGTAACTTTTGTATTGGAATCGAGGGAGATAGGATCAAAAAAGCTGCGAGATGCGATTGAGGATGATGACATAATCGTTGATCAGGAAGTTAAAAAGGTCGTTATTTATTTAAGTAATTTAGATATATATGCACATGTGCATATATGTATATTTTTCATATTAACTAATAAATGTTAATTATTAGTTGTTTACACACGAAGAATGTGATAAATTTGAGAAGTAATGATAAAATTAATGTTAATGCACATGTGCATTATGATTTAATTCTTGTTATCATTAAGGTATTTCGCTCTAAGGCACATGTGCATATGTTATGGTGGTTTATATAAAAGCTGATAATGTAATGGATGTTTATCAAGAAGTTGAATCAGGTTGTTATTATTTATTAAGTACATTTATATAGAAATGCACATGTGCATATGTGTAGTTTTATCTTGTGAAATATTGAATGTTGGATGTTTACTCACAACATATCATATGTGCAGATTTGAAATTAAAAAGAATGGTTCAAACGAGATCAAACAAACGGAAACATATTGAAGCAGTGAATAATGATGGTATGTTGTTTTGCATAATATTTAATATATATATATATATAGTTGAGTATGCACATGTGCATAATTATGGATGAACATGATATAATGTGTTTTTGACAAATGTGTGTGCAGATGCAATTACAAGAAAGAAAAAAAACATCAAAGAGTGTTAAAACGGTTGGCAGTGAAGACAAATCAAAAGAATGTTATGAAAAAGCAAATTGGCGCCCGATACGAACACGCGTTACACCACGTCAACTTGGTTGGGTATAAGGAAATTGTCAAACAAACAAAGAAATTTGTATAACATTTTGTTATGTTGGTGAACGTGAGGTTGTGAGATAATTAGAATTTTGTATGTAGGTGGTTAACAAAGTTTGGTTTGTAATATGGATATTTTTTTTGTTATCGTTTGTTTTATTGAGTTAATACGTTTTGTAGAGACTACATGTAGTTGTATGATAAAGACAAATTGGTATAAAACTTTTTTATTTGAAGAATGATGCATGCATATATGTATGTCTGAAAGTTAAACCACTAAAAAAATCTAACAATATTAGTGAAATGCACATGTGCATGCTGTACACGTTTCTTATTTTATAGGTCTTATATAGAGGTGTTTAAAGTTTATTCATGTTTGTTGTCATACACGTGTTTTATTTTCAATTTATGTTATATATATGCATGACTAAACACTTGACGAGTTCGAGTGTATTTTATATCTCACTTTGCGTCCATTTAATGACCATTGAATAGAATTTGTGACCCCTTATATATCTGTATCGCGTCCATTTTATAATCATTTAAGTATGGTAATTGACAATTCATTCAAAAGTGTGATTTAATAGTGAAATGCACATGTGCATACGGTGTATTTATGTATATATAACAGCAAAATGCACATGTGCATCAGGATGACGTCATACGATGTAACAAGCCATTTTTTTTTAATTTTTTTTAATTTTTTTTCGAATTAATAATGCAAAATAATCATTTTAGTGTTTTTACTTTTTTTATTTTTTTATTTATTTAGGTTATATAATTTTTTTTTATTTTTTTATGGAGGAGTTTTTGTAGACACCTTCATATTTACAAAAATGCCACCTGTTCACACTGGTTCTTTGGTTCTCTCCCTAAATGGTGGTTCTCAAATGATCCAAATCCTATATATATATATATATATATATATATATATATATATATATTATATATATATATAGTGTAAGTATATGAAGAAAACCAACTTTATAGTGTAACCATGAAAACCTATCATGTGGTTGTTATTGTGCCACATCACCTAAAGAAAAAATGTTATTATATTATATCCAGGGCACTCAAGTAATTTCCCCCCTTGTCACTTCACCTATCAAAGTTCCATCATCTCTCTCTACATTTCTCTTTATTTCTTTCCTTTAAATCTCTCTTTCTCTCTCATTTTCAATTTTAAAACCCAAATTCAAGTTTGAATCTCTTTCTCTTTATCAAATCCAGATTTCAAAATGCATCTTCTTCAAATTTGAATTTCATAAACCCAATACACATACCCATTTCCCTCTATTCTCCCCATTATCATCTAAAGCTCTTATAACCTTCATCTCCTTCTCATCCTAATATGGAATTTAATATATCATCTGAACATCAGACGATGATAGGGTGAAAACAACACCTAGTCAACAGTAATATTCATTGTTTTTGTTGTTTCTAGATCCTTTCTTGGACGGCAAATCTTGAGGCATCCAGCAAGGGTATGTAGTAAATGTTTTATTGGATTGTATGTTGGAAGGATTTGTGATCTGAACTAAGTCAGTTATAGATTGATAGATAGTTAGGTTTTTAATTATAAGTTGGATTGATTTATTGTTTCTCAAGTTATTTAATTTAATTTGTTTTTTATTATAAGTAAGATCTCCAATTCTTTAATTTATTTTTTTCTTCTTTGATGTATTAGTGGGAGGATTGAAACCATGTTTTCCTTTTGTTGCTGATGTAATTGGGGGGGATTGAAACCATGGTTAATGTATGGAAGGTATTATAATGTCTTTTGTGTTTTGGATATATGCACTCCATGTGCTTGATGAAATGTCTAACTGGGTTAACATGTGTTACTTCTGTTTAATATGTTCACTATTAACTTCTAACATACTAACAAAATAACACATGTTACCTAGTCAGGAGATAGTTTTGTTTGCACCCCAAGTGTTTGATCTAATGCTTGATAAAAAAAAAAAACCTTATGTTACCTTTTTGATTTTTTTTATTATTATTTTTTGTTTATGTTAGGTGTGAATGTATGGAAGGTAATTATAATGTATTTGTGTTTTGGATATACAAACTCCATGTGTTTGATGAAATGCTGCTATGTTAACTGTGTTATTATGTTAGTATGTTTGAAGTTAATAGTGAATGTATGGAAGGTAGTTATAAGGTCTTTTGTGTTTTGGATATTTTGGATGTCTATTTAAAGTTAATAGTGAATGTATGGAAGGTATTATAATGTCTTTTTGTGTTTTGGATATATGCACTCGATGTGTTTGATGAAATATCTGAGTAGGTAAACATGTGTTACTTTGTTAGTATGTTAGATGATGAGTTGGTCACACCGTTTAACATCTCATCTATTGTTTTGCAGTTGATAACGAAGACCCCCCATGGTTAACATATGTTAAGATACGAAGTCCAAAGATGCCGAGAAAAAATATGTAGAAAAAACTTTTGAATAATGTTTTATTTTTGGTAGTCAATGTATAGAATTACTAGATTTATTTTGGTAAAGTGGTCAATAGTTTGTAATCATACTTAGTAATACGTGTGTTAATTGTTTGTATGCTTTATTTCTTAGTATACAACTTTAACAAATGCTACCTCACTAAACATGTTACCTTTTTTTCTAGATCTTCTCATTGGAATATTGGGGCAACCGTTTAACTTTATCAAATACATAACACATGTTACCCATTTATGACCAACTAACATGTTACCCTTCCATGCAGTTCATTTGAATGTCCTGGGTAGGTTTATCTCTTTGTTTAATAGTTTGTAATGATACTTTTTTGTAATAACGTGTGTTAATAGTTTGTATGCTTTACTTCTTAGTAAACTTATGAAGTGAAAACTATATGGGTAAGCAAGAAAAAAAAAAAGGCTGACAATAAATACAAGTTATTTTGTAAACTAGTCAATAGTTTCTATGCTTAATTTCTCAGTAAATTTATGAAGTGAAAACTATAGTGGTAAGCAAGACAAAAAAAGGCTAAACAATAAATACAAGTTTAACATATATTACCAAATAACACATGTTATCTCTCATGCAAAGTTAACATATGTTACCCTTCTATGCAATTCATTAAATGTCGCGGTAGGTTTTTCTCTTGTTCAATAATTTTAATGATATTTGTAATAATATGTGTTAATATTTTACATGCTTTTTATTTTTGAGTAAAACTTATGAAGTGAAAACTATAGTGGTAAGCAAGACAAAAAAGGTTGTCAATAAATACAAGTTTAACATATATTACCAAATAACACATGTTATCTCCATGCAATATTAACACATGTTACCCTTACATGCAGTTTATATGAATGTCCTAGGTAGGTTTATCTCTTTGTTCAATAGTTTATAGTGATACTTTGTAATAACATGTGTTAATAGGTTGTATGCTTTATTTCTTAGTAAACTTGTGAAGTAAAAACTATAGTGGTAAGCAAGACAAAAAAAGGGCTGACATTAAATACAAGTTTAATAAATGTTACCAAATAACACGTGTTAACTCTTACGCAACATTAACACATGTTACCCTTCCAAGCAGTTCATTTGAATTCCTGGGTAGCTTTATCTTTTTTTCAATTGTTTGTAATGATAGTTTGTAATAACATGTGTTAA